>CM055816.1:99830347-99918216 GCA_029582265.1 Zoroaster sp. YZ-2022 | reverse complement strand
CAACATTGTTCGCATATCATCATTTCACATCAGAAATAGCCGTTTCTAATTAGGAAATACTTGAATAAAAGTGCTGCTGAACAAATTATACATGCTGCTTGTCACATCACGGCTCGATAACAGGAATGCTCTCCTTATACGGGTCTCCCGCAGAATCAAATATCTCGCTCTTCAGCACATACAAAACACAAAGAGCTCGTGTTGTGACTTCATCCAGAAAGTCATGCCATATCACCAATCTTGAAAAGGAACTGAACCGGCTTCCTGTTTCATACAGAGAATTGTTTTTAAACTTATGCTAATTGTTCACAAATCTTTAATAACATTGCTCCAATTTATATTTCTGGAACTGCTTAAAGTCTACACTCCATCACGCACTTGCGCCCAGCAACATGTCACCCCAAAGGAGCCAACTTCAAAACGGAACTGGGGTGATAGGTCGCTTTTCGTCGCAAGCAGTCTTTAGACCTTGGAATCATCTTTCTCCAAATAAACTCAAATCTTGTCATAGTATAACCAGATTTAAGTCGATGCTTAAAACTCATCTTATGTCACAAATCCTTCAAAGATGATGTATATTTGTAATTGCATTGTAGGCACATGTATCTCGGCCACATAATTTTTTTTTTTCCCCTATGCTATCATTGTATATTGTTTGTATTCATGTTTTCTTTTATTTCGCGCCTCTTGAGCGCCCAGCAGGGTGGATATGTATGCCGCTAAAAATCTTTATTATTATTATTATTAATAATGTATTGCCTTTGCACCCCACAACTTGGCAGTCATGAAATGTTTGTCAACCATTCGTACTACTATTCACGAGTAACACTGCCAATTACACTGTTTTGTCTAGGGCACTGCTGGTAGTGGTACATACAGCATTCACGAACCCGCTGGTAATGCCTTTTGAGGAAGCCGACACGGCTGGCTGGCTGTGACTGCAGCGATCGATACCTGCTGAAGGCTGATAACATCCAAGGCATGCGCGCTAACATGGGCAGAGTTCTGCCAGTTCAGTTCGTGGGTTGGACGATGTATAAAACACTTAAGAGTAAAATGTAATATGTTGTATTGTGTATGAAGAAGAATAAATCACTTTGCCTTGGCCAACATGTTTAGAAGAAATACCATCTACTGCTTATTTTATGATGGGAATTATGGAGTGCCATGGTCGAGCGGTTTAGTGCATCGGACGTAGGCTCTGATGGCTGAGTCGTCAGAATGTGGGTTCAATCTCAACCACAACCATGAAAATACAGTCCTTGAGCACACACTTTACCATAATTGCTCCTCTCCACCAGGGTAAATGGGCACCCGTGAGGGTAGAGTTGGTTGTTGTGTTTGATTAGCCCTCATATGCGCTGTAATGGCAGTAATGAGCTGTATACTCCCAGGAGCTGAGATGGTTTCAGGAATGATTTATGAGCCTGATGAGCAGGGGGTAATAATATAATGCTCTTGAGCACCAGTTTGGTGGATACGGCGCCATATAAGTCCACATTATTATTATTATTATTATTATTATTATAATATTATAAGGTAACGTTAAAAACAAATGCTAGCTTCCTACATCACTAGGTGATTAGCAATTTGTGAATTTAATCAGTATAATGCCTGGGAAAAGCAACAGAGGGTTCTCCCCACATACAAACTTGCGTATCGCCTGATACACAGATTTTTGGCCGACACGCCAAACTCGTCGGTGTTAAATTTTTCCACCGACACGCCTATTCGCAGTGAAAAGAGTGTCCGGGAATAATAAGTTATAATCCAACCGTGGTGCACTCTTATCCTCCATCGAACACGCTAAGTTTACATGTCAGCATGTTTAATGTAACATGAATGCAGCATGCAGGCGCCCAAACAAGTGATTCATTGATTCCTTTCTCCAGACCCAATAGACAGGTGCTTCTTTTTTCCAAAGACCGGCACCATGTTTGTATTGGTAATATCTATCTCCAGCCTGTTATTCTTGACCATTCTGTACCCCATGTTCTGTAATGCTCAGATATCATTTTGAAGTATAATTTTAAATTACCATGTCTCACGCTGATGACACGCAGCTTTACATTACTTTAAATCTTCTCAAGAATCTGCCGATTCTGCATTACAACGCCGGAGTGAATGTATTCAAGAGATTCGTCGTTGATGAGAGATAAAACTTTGAAATTGAACCACTAAAAAACAGAATTTGTTCTTTTTGGATCACGTCAGCAATTATCTAAAGTTTTCTTCCATTTATTGCTACAATTGGTGACTGCGAGAAAAACCCCTCATCACAAGCAACGTAATCTGGGTGTTATATTTGATTGGACAACCACTTTAAAACCTCATATCTCCAACATTGTTCGCATATCATCATTTCATATCAGAAATATTGGCCGTAATAAAAGTGTTGCTGAACAAATTATACATGCGCTTGTCATGGTCAATGCTCGACAACAGGAATGCTCTCCTTTACAGTCTCCTCCGCAGAATCAAATATCTCGCCTTCAGCACATACAAAACACAGCAGGCTCGTGTTGTGATTTGTCCAGAAAGTCGCGCCATATCACGCCAATCTTGAAAGAACTGCACTGGCTTCCTCGTTTCAATAGAGAATTGTTTTTAAACTGATGCTAATTGTTCACAAATCTTTTAATAACATTGCTCCACTTTATATTTCTGAACTGCTTAAAGTCTACACTCCATCACGCATTCTGTATTCCAGCAACATGTCACTCCTAAAGGAACCAACTTCAAAACGTGAACTGGGTGATAGGTCTTTTTCTGTTGCGTCTGTGACTCTGGAATCATTCTTCCAACTAAACTCAAATCTTAATATAGTATAACTAGATTTAAGTCGCTGTTTAAAACTCACCTTATGTCACAATTCTTCAAAGATGATGGCTATTTGTAATTGCATTGTAGGTACATGTATCTCAGTACATAATTTTTTTCTATGCTATCATTGTATATAGTTTGTATTCATGTTTGTTCTTTGCAGGGGTGGATATGTGCGCTACAAGTCTTATTATTATTACGGTAGTAGTGAAACCATAGTGAAACATCGATTCTCAAAATCATGAATTATGCAAGTAATGAACATATTCATGATCAAACAGCCAATGAGAAAAATAATAAAATAGCAACTATGCAAATCTATCCAATCACTACATGCAGAAATGGGCACGTGATACTTGGATCCTGAATTACAACCTTTGTACACAATGCACACACAGTTCGGCAGCTCAAGCAAGCAACTCAAAAAATACATTTACAATTGTACAGCACAAATCTCCAGTTCAGGGGCACGGCACCACGCGATTCAAAAGCTTTTAAGCATAGTGCAGGAACACCGTGGAAGCTTTTGTATTTTGTGAACAACGAATAACGTTCAAAGAATGGCCCAAGGAGCATAAACACTGCTTACATTGGTGATTTTTGTTTCGTCTGAAGGACTGATTGATTTGAACAATAGGGTGACCGTAATACATTGGCATTACTTTAATGACAACTTGAATACAACTCGATCAATGCTCATTTTATTACGCTTAGGTGGACTTCTCTGTCGATATGGGATGAACAACGGTATGCTGCGTGAATTAGCATGTGCTAATTGTGCTGGAAGCTTCCACGCTGCTCAAAGCAACAACAAACAGACGACCATTGATTTTCACTGCCAGCCCTATTATTTAGAGTACACCTTTGCAAGAATTAAAGAGGAAACAACAACAGGCATTCAAGAACTCAATGTATGTATTTGTCTATTGTCTGAAGCTTACATGTAGGCCAAAAATTACTTTCAAAGCACATGTTTTGCCAACTATTCACTGAATAGTCGAATATTCCAGCTACGATTAATCGGTCAGTAAATTTCACTATTCGCCTAGGCCTAATGGTACTTGGTTCTGTCATTGACATGGTTACGCGCAATATTATTCTTAAAACAACTTTTATGACTTGGAACACAAAATGGAGCAGATTCCACAGGCCTTGTTTATTTTTACATTTTGAAAATGAAATCGACATCGGGCATTTATTAATGTGACCAAACCCAAATATATGTATTAGGCGGGAAGTTTGGTTGGTAACCAACTAAGCAAGCTATAAAGCAAATATTTCTGATTTAGAAGCAGGATGGTTGTTTATATTTTTGATGAGCAATATGAAACAGATAAACGCAACCATCAGTATATATTTATTATATGAAAGTTCGGTTGGTAACCAAACAAACAAGCTTAGGCTGTGTCCAATTAGGCGCATACGGCTATATGGCTGCAGTGGCAATGTTGAAGTATATGAAAAACAGTGAAATAGCCATAGCTGTAGCCAAAGTTGCTATTTTGGATACAGCCTTAGAAGCTAAATATTTCTTGCTGGTTACTTAATATTTATACATAGATCATTCAAAAGAGTAAGCATTATGTGGATGCAGTTTTGCCAACATTGAAGTATTTGATCTTCTCCTTTTGTTGACACAAAAATAAATTAAAAACTAGAGATTCGAGTTTGTTTACACAAACCTAGGGTGTTCGGAAGGAAGGAAAGGTCAAATTAAATTCTTTTGTGTAAAATTGTTTTGACAAATAACCCATCTGTACAATGGTGCAAATATTGTGAATTTACTCGTGGAAGATTTTGTTTTAAATGATAAACCTTGACTTCGGTTTAGACAGGAAGTAAAGGTCAAATTAGGTCAACTTTGTGTAAAATTGTTTTGACAACAACAATTTGCATAATGGTTATAAAATTGTGAATTTACCTCTTGTGGTTGTTGAGATATGATTTTTAAATATTAAACTTTGAATTCCGTTTGGACAGGCGGCAAGTCAAATTGGGGTCACCTTTTGTAAATATTTTTTGACAATTAACGATCTGTACAATGGTCAAAAATGTTAATTTACTTCTTGTGGTTGTTGGTCATGATTTTTTTTAATATTAAACTTTGACTTCCGTTTGGACATGAAGTAAGGTCAAATTAGTCACCCAGTGTAAATATTTTTTGACAATTCCATCTATACAATGGTACAAAATTGTGAATTTACCTTTTGTATATTGAGATATGATTTTTTTCAATATTAAATTTTGACTCGCTTGGGATGAGGAAGTAAGGTCAAATTGGAGGTCACTCACAAACTTCGGTTTCATCTACTTGTTAAGTTCTAAGTACATGCCAAGTTTCAAGTTCATGTGAAAGTTTGGTAAGTATGTGTTTGTTAATGACAGTTATTGGGGAGAAGAAGGCGAAGAAGTAAAAAAAAAACTCTAGAAAAATAGGTGTCGTGGGTACATACCCCGAACAATTTAATAATAAAACTACTGAAAATTATACTCAGTCTCTACTATGTCCAGACAGTATATTAATTATAAATTAGAAGTACATATGTACACCTATGTACAATGTACATGCATACAAATGTGTGTCAAACATTAGCTGTAACACATTATAATATTTGTTAGCGTAATCAGGCTCACCCATGCACTGTGTTCACTTAATAAATAGGTTGTCACCGATAGACTTCATGCATCACAGTCATTAAAGGGAAGAAACAGTAAAAGGGAATGTACAGCATTGGTAATGTTAATGAAAATTTAAGCTATGTTATGTTGAAGATGTGTTCGTTACATTTTGTATTCATTCATGTAGGTTTAGGAAAGAGTTCTTTTCAAATTCAAACAGGAAATTTATTGAAATAATTATATTTTTTCTAAAAGCATCAACATTACAGCATTACCGTTACAAATAATTTCTCTGAGACACATGTAAGATGTTTCATGAAATCAATGCCAGAAGTTTGCTTCTCACAGTACTTATGTGCCAAATGAATTATATGCACGACAGGACCCAACACAAATTCGTTTTGGTACATATTCAATAATAAAGGTATGATTTTGGTCAAATGTGAAATATTTAATTTTTTAAGTTTTTCTCTTCTAGTAAAAACATCAATGTTCTGATGAAAATGAAAATTCATGGCAATGAGTGAAAAACACAAGTGATACATAATCTTTGATTTCCCATGTTTAATTTTGATATTTAAAGACTATTTCTGAAAATTGATCTTTCACAAAATATTTGTTAAAATTATGGTTTATTTTTTCATGTAATTCATTTGTTCTCCTTTCATGTAGGAAATCTGCAAAATTCGATTAAAATAATTGGCGATGTAATACACGGTACAACTGTATGTATCTTCCACTGCCATGCCCTGCCATTTCAAAAACCAGCACCAACATACAGTCTCATTCAATACTGACAGGAAAAATGTGCAGGAAAACGATCAGGTATCCATAATCCAAGGGAAGTCAACATTTCCATGAAGTTAGAATTATCTGGTAAACCACATTCACAATCTGGCCTTTGGGGCTGTTCAAGGAAGTTAAGCCAACTGCAGTCTCATGGACATGTTATACTACTATGCGACAGTGTGCAGCTACACGCACACATGTTCATAGTTCAAGCAAAAATAATTCAGCGGGAAAAAAATTAACTGTCGACTGGGGACACCTAAAAAGTGACCCTCCTCGAGTGATGAATGGAAAATGGCCCACAATTAATTAAAACCCTTCTATGACTGTAAGGTCAAATGTTGACAAGCATGATACTTCACAAGGAATATGTATCGAGTACACTAAAAGTCAAACACTGGCAACCCTTACGTTAGTGTGTAGTACGCACATTTACAGGTCAACACGAGTTCGGTATTGTTGACAGCGGGCAAAGTGACAGTCAAAACCAGTCCAAAATGCCCCTGTGTGTGACATTTGGGTCAATAGTCAAAACCACCACTAAAGTTCAGCTAAAGTAGGAGGGCTGCGTGACACCATGGACAGGTAAACCAAATGTGGCTAACCAAAATGAACAGGTGGTCACACTGGACTATTGGCCATGAACAAAATGTATGACCACAATAAATACGTAAGGGTGGCCATATTTTCTATAGATTATCAAGTTACAATGTCCATTTTGATCATTAGGATCAATCGGGCTAGTTATCTAATTGGGCCGTGTCCATTACAGCCTGACTGTCAAACAAAACAATAAATTAAAATGTACTTGAATACCTTCAATTCAAGCCTTATTTCCCTTACTCACCTTTATATCTCGTTTGAGAAATCAAGAGCCAGCCATGGCATCTCACTGAAATAATCTTGAACGAACTCTCATCTCTATCTCGAAATGGATGAACACGCACTCAAGATTCGGACCGCTAGTCACGCCTTTGAAGTCCTTGTACCACTGTGCAACCATGCGAGTGAACTACCCATATGGAGGGCACTATGAGCTGAAAAGTAGAGAGACCAACTACCTTTGCCTGGACCAGTAAATGAGCTGACCGAACCGTGGTCTTGTCTGTTTTGATGACAGAATCTCCAGAAGTGAAGCTAGAGCCATGGTATTTGAAGGATAGCAAGGCCCGACTATGAAAAATTAACAGATAAAAAGGAAAATGTCTGCTTTGTAATTTATTTCTGGTTTGGGGGTAGGCCAAAAGGCTATTTTCTCCATAACCTATGCTGTCTGTATTCACATGACACAAATGTATTGAAAAAAGATTGAATAAATGTAAAACGGCAAATATTGTATTGCAAGCAGTGATGTTAATTTGTTTGTCAAAGGTGGGGGGTGTTGAGGATATTCAAATGTTCAATTCCCCATGACAACCCCTAAAACTCCATCCGACCCTAATCTGTTCCTCTCTCGAATACACATTTTTTGGAGAAATGCATTAATTTTGAAAACCAATTTTCAAAAATGTTCAAAACACTTTGGGAAAATGTTAGGCCACTTTTAACTTCTTTTGGAGAACTTCAATTTTTTTTTAAATTGTTCAACATTAGATGAAGAACATTGGGAAAGGGCCTAAATATATTTGTTTGAATGTGTTAGTGTATAACCAAGGAGTTAGGGGACCTTTGCCAATCTCTCGCCCACCAACTCCACCCAGAGCAATCTAAATTCTCACCTGCAAAAATTCTTGCCTCATTATTTTTTCTCCAAGTCTCCTACAAGACCTTTAGAAAAACCTTAACACAGCAGCCGGCCACACACAAGTTTGATGTAACCGTCACCTGGCTAAACCCGGCTGGCCAAATGTTAATCCGTCCACACAACGGAAAAAGCTTAATTGGCAGGTCAATGCCTCTGCAAACGTTTTCCCTGGTACAGACCGTAGGCCCAGGTCAGACTTCTTTAAAAAGCTTTTCTTAAAGTTACTTACATTGTATTGTTTTACGGATTCTTACAAACATTAAAGAAAATCTCTGCCGCTTTTTTTTGTTTTTTTTCCTTTTTTTTCTTCCTCTGATGAAAATGTCCCGAAGTAAATGTAAACATAAATTGCTCATTTTTTACATTATTTTGTGAGCTTGTAATCATTAATTCTACAGTGGTAATTTTACCTAAAATGCCTTGCTTTTCAGAGTTTATGAACGCAGACGCTACTCACCACACATGCCAACAATACGTGGAATCAGTGCATGTACATTCGTGTACATTCTGTGTAACAATTAGTGTGAACAAGATCCTGTTGCTTCGCTAATGCGCTTGTTACTGATTGGAAGCCCTTCTTTATATTGTGAAAATATGTTTAAGAGTGCATCAAGATTTCTGCCTGTGGGGTTGGGGGTATAGACTAAGAGCTTTGTACACGCCTTTTATACATAATAGTTCGATACCCTAGCTCATGAAGGAGATGGAAAAGTGTTGGAGCCATAATTTTATTGATCCCTCCTCGCATTGGTTCAGTATTAATACAATTCTGTCTGTTCAAATCGTCATTCTAACGTTTTACCATAAATGCCAGGGGAAACACCTCCATACCATGTTCAACTATCTGGTATAAAATAAACTGCAGTAAATATTCGCTGGACAAGTTTCTTGATATATAGCTACATTGATCACTGTCTGATTTCAGAAGAGTTTGATAATCTAATTTCTCCTATTAAACAGTATAAACCGTATTTGACAAATTTCTATTCATCAATATTAAACGTCATGGTAATATTTATTTTATTCAAACAAATGAAAATGTAATAAAAAACATATAGTGATGGTGTCATGGAGAGATGTTTCTCAGGTACGTGTAAATTTACACTGTACTGAAACATATATGTACATGTACTTACGGTTCAATTACCATTCAAACTTAACAAGACTAACTGACACAGCCAGACGGCCGTCATAACCGCAGGAACAGGCTCTTTTGTCAATGGATTAGGGAGTTTTTGATGACTGCACCTTCATCACTGCTTTCCAGGCGAGTCTCACGATAATACTGGGAGAATGGCCCAGAAGTTTTGCGGCCAAGATTGGCGAGGGTCCCTAGCTGCAGTAACTGTATCTGAAAGGGCTTGTCATTGGGTCAATCGGATCTTAGAGCTACAGACTTTACAGGAAATTTGGGAGACATCAGGGAAATTTGGCTCTTTTAATATCTCTGCCCTATATACAGTGCAGTTACAGAATTGTTAGACCTTTTCAAACCTTTTCAAGTTTGCTGTACTGAAGGGTTTTGAAGGTGAGAAACTGTTCGACAAAAGGGACCCTGCGAAAGGTTTCCCGAAGGTGTAACTCTGAACAAACTGGTGTTGAATGTTTCACTCTTCAAAGGGTATTGAAAGGTGTGGTTGTTCAGTAGCAACAAATTCCTGGAGGGTTTAAAGGGTTCATAATAATTGATAGCCATTTTGGCCCGTAAGCAAGATTTCCGACAGGTTTAAACGTCAAACCATAGGAGCGTTAAACCCTACTACACATGGAGGCCACCCGATCCAATATGCGTTCAATATGTTCTTTCACCAACCTTTTAGTACATACATTGTACAAGATGGCTGTCCTTCCAAGTAATCTTATAAATCAACTGTGTACTATCCACACACTACTGTACAGTATCCACAGGTGGACATACAGTAAAGGAATTTCAATGTGCAGGTTCAAAGCTTATTTGCATATTTAAATGAGGGCGATTCACGTATATTATGCATCTATTACAAATAATCCCAAGCCGCATGTATTAAACATATGTTTTTATTAAATAAGCTTGCCTGGTGATTAATTGATATATGCAGGGTCACAGTATCCACTTTCACAAATGTATTTGTACAATTAAATGTTTAAAACAACAATAAAAAGTGGGTTAAATACTGAATTTCATTAAAGGAAATTTTGTGATTTAAAAATCATGTTTTTTTGTTAGTCCATCTTAAAAGGCTGAAAAAGTAAGTTTCAGATCGCTAGTGATGTCTCCAAAAAGATATATTGGTGCAAGAGGTGTAACCCGTTACTTCTGTCTGGCGATCAAGTCATCAAACAACATTCTGACGATATAATTCATGAATATTGGCTCAAATCTATGTTTCCAAGGTAACTTAACATCTTGCAGGGCTTCAAGTGGCTTGCAAAAAATAGGGATAAATATAGGCATTTATTTTAAAATATAGGCTATAGGGTTTTACAAGCAAAAATTATTGGAAAAATATAGGAATTTTTACAATACAACAGCTGCACAACAACAGTGCTCATTCGATTTTAACACCATTTTCCGTGATGCAATTTAATAACAAACGAATGGCCTCCATTCTCATATAGCCATTCCTTATCCATCACTCTCACGATACAAGAAGTCAACCAATACAATGAACCTCATCACACAATTAGGGCAAGTCCGTTAATGCATACATGTATACGTTACATATGGAATATTTTGGACTTGCCCACCATCTGAATTTGCCTATAATCATCCATAGCATTTGTGACAAGATCCACTCAGACCAAAGATGGCAATTTTGAAATTGATGCTATACTAGCTTGTTCAAGAGAGTGACCCTAGTGTAAATATCTAGCACACTTGGTTATCAAGTAGAAGTATTTTCTTGTACTGTATTGTTTTTGCTACTTACTAATACCTTTGCCTTAATCTCAATTTCAAAATTCCTGCTTTTGGATTGAATGGATTCAGATCTAATTTCAAACATACAATGTGCCTTAATGTTTTTACCATTTTGCTGATGTTGACTTAACTTAAACATTTTGATGTAACTCATGATTAACTATCCAACTCACATCAAAGGTTTAAATCTTTTTCTGTTTTTCTGTGTAAACAAACATGAAATTAACTCAGAAGACTTTTCTGCCTTCACTGTCCAATTATGACTCCAAACTTGAATCTTCATGAATTCTTGAAGACTCATGTTTAGAATATTCCAGCAGATTGTTTATGGTTCTTCAGTTTCTGTTCTGTTACTCTAATCTATGATTTTCATCTTTGCAGACACACCCTAAAAATAATCTTCCTCTATTGTTAATTTGTTAAATGTTTATGGTAAATTTCTGGTACTTTTCAGCTCTGTTCTTCCTTGAATCTTTTATGGTTTTCTTTGCTGCCACATGTTGGCAATTTTTCAAAAGAATTTATGGATCTTGTCAATTTTGTGATCTTACTTGATAGCTTGTGGTTTTTATCTCAACACATGCATGTTTAGGTTTAGTCTTCCAAAGACTTTTCGGATCCTGTCAACTGTAGTGTTCTTCAACTTGATTAATTTTATGGCTTTCTTCACAGACATGTTCAGAATAATTCTACAGTCTTTTTGTTTGTTCTTGTCCAGTTCTTGTTCTTCTTACAACAAAGCAGTCAGCAATTATGATTTCTCCCCAATGACAACAATGAAATCCAAGGAAGTTTAATGTAAGTGAGCAAAATCTTATAATAATTTTTTTATACCACATGTACTTTGAGTAGGTCCCACACTAATCTTTATCCAGCTACCCATCAGGCACTGCCATACTGCAATGTCACAATCATTTGCATTTTAGTCTCTCGTCAACTGTGCACTTTGATACCAAATATTCATGTGAAAATGAAAATCAATGAGGCACTGTACAGCAATGCCCAGTCAAAGGGAATGATTCAGTCCATAAAACATAAATCATAATAGGTCTATGGTGCTACTATTTTGAAGCCAACACAAAAAGAAAGAATTCCTTGCAATTGTCCCTCAGTATTCTTCATTGGGACACAATCTTCTTAAATGGAAAAATTAGGTTTGATAAAAAAAGGTTTTGTAGCATATGTGATTTCTCCCCCTTTTTTTTTTTTTTTTTTTTTTTTTAAATTTGGGTAAAAATATAGGGATTATAGGGCATTTTTTAAGTATATAGGGAAATATAGGGAAATCAAAAAAATATAGGAAATATAGGAAATATAGGGACGCTTAAGCCCTGCAACTTGTTTTATGGAATTAACGACACCACGGGTTACTCAATCGTGGTCAAGACCCTGACGACAACGAAGTTGAAATATGTACATGGCTATGGTTTACAAAACCTTGAGGAGCGGGGGGAAACCATGAGCAGAATGTTAAACAGTGCAGTAGAAGTGACTGTTTAACGTTGGTCTCAATATACCGATGGTCACTATGGCATTGTGCCAGGCATCGTCTTTTCATGATTTTTCAGTTATATACATATCTTGGTGATCTTTAGAACCTTTTTCATAATTCTGTCTTCCTTTCTTTTGGTGGTTTGCCACTACTTTATTTTAAAGTCTTGGCAAACACTCAACGCTTATTCATCTGAGTGCTCTGGCCAGATTGGTCGGCTGTTCAGATTTTATTTTTTGTTAAAACCAGATATACTAAAATGTGAATTGATGCAGATTACCGTCATACATGGTGTAAGTGACACCAGAGAACGTGCTTTATTTTAGTATGACTAACTTCACCATCCCCGCTTGTTTTTAATAATGTGTAAATATATTTTCTGGATTTCTTTGTGGTGATTTACTTCTGCAGTATGTGTTTTGCTTCCCAGGTCGTCATGAACCCTCACGGGTTACAGACACTTGGGGGCTTGTCCGAGAAAGTAAACAAAACATTAAATTAAGTAAAACTGGAAGCAACAGAAGTAAATTATCAACTTAATATTTTATTGTATGAAGTGTTATTCAAATGTAGTTGCAAACATTCTGCCTGGATTTTCTCGCTTAGGATTTATACTCTGGTCACCCAATCTGTGGCCCTCCAGCTGCTTAACCTGCAAGCAAGCGGGCTACTGTCCCACCGGCATGGAGATTGAAACGATTAGTTCAGCTGGGTAAGGAGTTGATCTTATGAGAAGAGCTGAGAGAGTTTGTAAAAGGAAACAACAAGACGTGAGTTGTTACCCAGAAACAGAAGGATAGAGGCCTGCCACGCAACAGTTAGAGATAAAGCTGGGCCAGGAAAGAGACCACTGAGTTACAATTAAAACTAGAGACCCTGAAGAAGGAAAAAACAAATGAAAATTCAAATCAAAGTAGTAAACATGGTATAAAAGCCTTGACATCTAAACTACCACCCTTGATGACGAAAAAGGACGCAGCTATGCAGACCTTCAGCGCTTGAGCTATGCTACAGCCAGAATTGGGCTAAATCAAACTGGGCTATTAATTTGAGTGCATTGTCATGTGAAAACCTTGGTGGTGTTATTCTAGATTACTCTAGAGTCTTCAGAGCAAATACTTAAAAGATGCCCTGTTGAAAAGGTATACCCAATTGAAGAAGATTTAGAAAAATTCATCAGCCCAGCCTGAAAATATGAAAAACTAAATAACTATTGTAAGACTGGACAATTATTTTTGCAGATGGACAGAGCACAACGGGAACAAACTTTGATAGTTTGAAGGATCTATTGTTACGGAGCAATTATTAATGGTTGCAGCATTGAATTATCATTGTTTTGGAAGGAAAGACAACCCAAGACCATCAAAAGCTGTAGCAACTTTAGCTGAGCAGCATATGGAAGCCTCAGGCGGAGTGTTCGAAGTTATGATAAACTAACAGTTCTTACCGCAGGTTGGCTAAATCCAGTAAAGGATCAGCAGCATCAACAGCCACAGCAACAGATTCAACATTGGTAAGCCAACCCTTAATGTTAGGGCAAGTTGACAGGTCACCATCTCAATTTAACAAACCCAATGCTTCCAAATTATCCCTACAGAGATCCTAGACCGTATATATTTGCCAACAGGTCATATATAGCTGAAACTGCTGGAACAACCCATTGTGCCAGAACTCCACAAAAAGTAGCAGGACTATTTGACTAATGGCGGTTCATTCAAATAGCAGAAGACAACAGGTATAGATCAACAAAATACCTTAGGCTAGCAGAATCAAAACCGCTAACTAGGCAACCTTCTCCAACAACCTGAAACTCAAAGGTGGCATGTATGTATACAGATAAGAAAAATCTAGATCATCAAGTTGTTCTCATGATGGCATAGTAACCTTTGCAATGTGGCATAACTTACCTTAATGAGTGCCGCCTGTAGTTGAAGACATAAAAGGTATGCCAGTTATTCAAGGCAAACTTGGTCAAAACATTGTTTGTACTTCGTGATACTGGGCGTTTGGGAGTAGTTATCCCAGAAATCTTGTCCTGGATGACCAGCTCACAGGCACAAGTAAATATTGTGTCCTGTCGACGGCACTGTCCAACAGTTGCCAGTATTATATTTTCATTGATTCACCTTATTTTGTTGGCTCAATTGGTGCTTCCTTTATGTATGCCTAATCCTATCTATGACGTTATTGTAGGCAACATTCAAAGGCTCGTAACGGAAAACCTGATCACAACTGGAGATGTCAGGGAAGAGAAAGGGGCTAGCGTTCAACAGGATACTTATGGCAAGATACTTACCTTCACGCCCAAGCGGGTACAGACCAGAGCGAGAAAGCTGCAGAGAGAAACCACTTACAGCATTAAAAGTCCCCAGTGCTCTACCAGAAGTACTACCTAACTTCGATAAGCACAACAAGATGATCCGACTTACAACGGTAAGACTAGTGGTATCAGGTAATCAAAAGTTAGCAAGGGGAGAAAGTTCATCACATTTCGTTTTGAGGAAAGGTTTAATCTATGACAATTTTCTAGCTCAATAGTGACGGTGGAGATAATATTTTCAATTAGTAGTCCCACAACCACAAACAGAATTTCAGTAATGAAGTTGGCTCATGAATCTATTTTAAGGGTCATATGGGCTCAAGGACACTGTAGAGAAGGTTCTTTTCAAAAAATTTGGCCCGTGTACAATCTGACAGTAGATCTATTGTCAATCTTGTGATATCTACGCCGCATTCCCATGGTAAATCCATCAGAGTTCATTAGGTCATATGCCATCACCGATTTAACCATTCCATGCCGGTAGTTGTAGATATTGTTATCCCACCTCACCATCACCGACAGAGGAAGAGATACATTTACTTGTGTTGATTATGCCACACGATATCCCAGCGATTCTCTTAAGAATATTGAAATTATAGAGCAGCAGAGGTTTGTTGATATCTTTACTAGAGTAGGAGTACCAAGGGAAATACTTACAGACCAGGGAACCTTAATTTACATCTGGGGTTATGGAAAGAGATTAGTCAATTTCTTCCATTAGACACCATGACAACGCCTACCATCCATCTTGCAATGGGTTAGTCGAGATTTAATGGGAGCTCCAAACAGATGCTGAAACGACTATGTTCAGAAAGCCAAAAGTATCGATAGGTACATGTATAGACCACTTCTGTTCGCTATAGAGAGACACCACACTCGAAAGGCTGGGTTTTGCCCTCGAAAGCTACATGTATTATATGGCAGGACTGCTGGGGGTCCCATGGCTATTCTAAAGAGCTTTTGGTCAGGTGACGCCACAACCCAGAGGTGAAACCACATATGAGTATGTTATTGATTTGAGATCTCGTGATAGAGGATACACAGTTACACACGAAGAACTCAGGAAAATCTTCTCAACGGCACAAAAGAACTATGACAAGAAGTCCAAACATGCATAATTCAAAGAAGGGATAAGTTCTACTATTACTTCCTACAGATCATAACAATGGCCAATGCATTGAAAAAGGTCCTTTCATGGTAGTTAAACGAGGGTAGTTATGATTACAAAATTGATCAATGGTGGGCAGAAAACATTTCACATCAATCTTTCTAACCCTCCTATGGTTTGACGTTTCAAAACCTTTTCAAAAATTCAAGCTTACGGGCCAAAATGGCTATCAATTATTATGAACCCTTAAAACCCTCCAGAATTTGTTACTGAACAACTACTACCTTTCAATACCCTTTGAAAGGTATGAAACATTTCAACACCAGTTTGTTCAGAGAGTTGTTACACCTTTCAAACCTTTCATAGGTCCCTTTTGTCGATTAGTTTTCACCTTCAAAACCCTTCAGTACAGCAAACTTGAAAGGTTTTGAAAGGTCTGACACCATGGCAACTGCACTGCAGGAGTGGTTAAACAGTACACAGAACGCCCAACCTTAAATCCAATAGTATACAATCTTGCTTTTTCAGACAGGTAGAAGGGATATTTGATAATAGGTTACCGCCAGTCATTGAACAAACCAGAACTTGGCCAAATGACTCAACGAAGACAGTTCATACGGATGAACTGGCTACAGTTACCAATTTCACAGCCAGAGAATCAGTAGGTGATGTCAAGATTGATGAGAGTTTATCAGAAGAACAGAAGTGTCAGGTGAGAAAACTTGGCAAAGCACAGATGGTACTTACAGATTTACCAGGTCTTTAGAATTTAATTCGACATGACATCAAACCCGCCTCGTTTCAACTAATAAGGGTTCAAACCATATCCATTACCACACGGTCAGGAACACTGTTTGGTGAAGAGGTCAACCATGCTAGATATGTGGGCGTGATCGAAGATCAAATTCACCTTACGCCCCCATTGTACTTGTTGGAAAAAATATGGAACTCGCTTTGTATTGACTTGACCGTTAAACAGAGAACGATATTTGATGCTGAACCGATGCTGTACGAGAGTGGAAATTTTCTGTAAACCAGGAGACCAATATTTCACTAAGTTAGATCTCAGTAAGGGGTACTGGCAGATTCAACTGGATGATCTTTCCAAGGAAAAGACAGTTTATTAGTCCTGAGGGTCTATTTCAGTTCAGAACAATGCCATTTGATTGGTAAACGCCCGGCGCTTTTAGTCGTAGGATGCGATACTACGGAAGATATTGCCAATCGCTACCACTATCGATGACATTTAATTACACGTCAACTTGGGAGGAACACCTCAATACACTGATGGTTATTCAACACAGCGCAGCGCTGACAGCACGGCCAACGGCGTTTCAATAGGGTACAAGAAACTTGGAATATCTAGGTCACATCATTGGTCAGGGTTTACTCAACCACTTTGGACAAAATCATCAAAATTCAAATGCACAAAAACCAAAACAGCTAAGATCATTTTTAGGCCTAACCGATACTACCGGATAAGCTTACTCAACTACCAGCAATTGCTGCACCACTAACAGACAGGACAAAGAAAGAACCTAACTAATATCGTCTGAAACAAGTCAAGAATTTGCCTTTCAAGCCTAAAATTCCAGACTTGTTACCTTCCTGTACTTCATTTACCCATATTGATAAACCGCTTATTCTTCAAACGGATGCATCAAACATCGGGTCTTGGAGCTGTGCCTACAGGTTCATGATGATGAGAAATTTCCAGTTGCCTATGCATCCCGTAAACTTCTCCTGCACGGAATGCATATTCCACAATAGAAAGAGAATGTTTGGCAAATTATATGGTCTGCAGAAGTTTCAAACTTATCTATGTCGTAATTGTTCTCCAGACAGATCAACAACTCATTCATCTAAACCAAGCTAAATCTTCTAACTCACGCATTATGCGGCGGCCTGCCAGTTACAACCGTATCGCTTTAGAATTCAGGCAATAAAGGGTAAGAGAATGTTGGTGTTACTTGAATAAAATATCTAGAGGTTCTCACCTCCCAGTGAGACACCAGGACCTCAAACCAAATATTATATATATATATTATTTAGGAGGAACCATCTGATCATATGTCACATCAAACACCACACTACATATATATATTTGAATATCTGAACTGAAAATCAGTTTTGTATCATTCATATTTAAGTCTATTGAAACAACCTCAACCAATCAACACTGTTCAACCACTGAACCAACTGTCCACTGTCCGTATACTACGCGCGAGACTACAAACTTATCAAGTGGAGGAGCAACTGGCTCAACGTAGTACTTATAAACAAAAATACACCGCGGTTTATAAACATAATGAAGGAGGTGTACTTTATAACGGCAGTTTGTGATGCAAAACCGCTATGCAAGAATGAGGTGGTTGTTGAGAAATTAATCTATGTATTAGGGTGGTGATCTAATCGAGTCTAGATGAATTGTTCGTGATTATATTGGATTGATAAATATGTTAGAAGCGAGAAGTATAAAAGTAATTTCATATGATTTGTGGTATAAATAATGGAATAATTGAATAGAAATTGTTCAGCGATTTATATTGGTTTTGATAAATAGATTCAGATTATAGTTGGTTGAAGTATAAAAGTACTTTCATAAGTGATTTACAACACGGAATAATTGAACAGAATTGTTCAGTGATTTATATTGATTGACAACAGATCTAGATTATAGTTGGTTGAAGTAGCAGTACTCTTAATAGTGATTTGTATAAATAATGGAATAATTGGAATAGAATTGTTCAGTGATTATACAGACCATCCACCACAAAGGGGCTGTAAAGTTGAAAATTTCACATTTGGAGTTCATATTTTGGAAAGAGTATATCACACGTAAATGATACCAAACAAGTCAGTCTTACGAAGTTATGGTGTATCAAAGTCACACTGGTTACTTTCATATAATTCTTTATATAAACTTCATATAAACTTTGGTTATTTTGGTACAGATTTATGAACTCATTGTCTGAAAGAAAACGTGGTTTTTATGATTTTAAATTGAATTAATTCTGAAATTTCTAGAACTAAAGGAGAAAATTTCAAACTCATTTAAAAAATAAAATGGACAACTGACTGATTTTTCATGCATTTCAAGCCGACTACTAAATCAATAAAGCGACTTACAGCCCGCTGCTCGTGGTGTACTGGCCCACATATTGGATTGACAATAGATCTAGATTATAGTTATTGAAGTATAAAGTAATTTCTATTGTACTGTATAAATAATGGAATAATTGGAATGAAGTAATTGAATGGAATTCTTTATAATCTGTTGTCAAGGATTATAATGACACGGTGGGAAGGTCGAGTAATCGTGTGATCAAGTAACAAAGATCAAACATTAACATTTTTAAAGTAATTTCATAATTAATGGTCATATTAGGCTTGTATGATTTAGATAATTAATGGAATAATTTGAAAGGAATAAATGAATTGTAAAAAGAATATAACTAATTGTAAATAAATTTTTAATTAATGTAAATATATTTTCTGGATTTCTTTGTGGTGATTTCTACTTCTGCAGTATGTGTTTTGCTTCCAGTCACTGCTGCAGAGAACCCTCACGGTTGGTTGTGACACATCTCAACACATGCATGTTTAGTTTAATTTTCCAGAAGACTTTCTGATCCTGTCAAATCTGTAGTGTTCTTAAACTTGGAGTGAAGGGGAAACCATGAAGGTAGAATGTTAAAACAGTGCAGTACAAGTGACTGTTTAACGTTGGTCCTTAACATTACACCGATAATACTATGGCACAGCCAGGCATCAGTCTTTCAAGGATTTTCTTCAGTTCATATACATATCTTGGTGATCTTTAGAACCTTTTTTCATAATTTGTCTTCTCTTTTCTTTTTTTGGTGGTTTGCCACCTTACTTTATTTTGAAAGTCTTGAAAAACACTAACGCTTATTCATCTGAGGTCGGCCAGATTGTATACATGTATCTGATTTTATTTTTGTTAAACCAGAGACAAGTAACAGCACAGGCAAATGTGAATTGGATGCAGATTGGTATTGTCATTATGTAGGTAACATTCACGGAGAACGCTTTTATTTTTAGTATGACTAACTTCAATTATCCCCGCTTTCAGCTTTTACCGAGATGCATCGATTGCCACAAATGCGCATAATTCCTGCAGAATGCTCCATATTATTATTACTGGTGTCTAAATCATCCCATAAATTATCAAGAAAACTTGTTAACTCAACGCTTCTTTATAAAATTAACATTTACATTTTAAGATTTTGTATCCTTTGTCTTTAATTACCTCCAAACCTCACAGAGAAATATTAGCCATTATTGCATTTTATCCTCAAAATTTGTAAAATTCACTCACCCCAACAATGGATTGTGCGTATTATTTATCACATACGGAGTCACAAATCAACAAACGTGTTCGCTGCCATTGAAAACAACCTTCAAATGTTAGACAGTTTTTCGCTTCACTCTTTAGATCTTTTGAATTTTCGGGGATATGTCACCAAGTTCATTGTTTACATCGGGTTATTTCTGTCGTTGTCAAGGGACTTGACTGGTATCAAGGAGGTCGTGCTGGTCCATGCACGAAGGGCCATTGTTGCGCCACGCACCTTATGGAAGCTGTGGGATACGTGTGAACATACAGTATGGCCTGCACGGTCAATGGGAGACCACCTTACCCTGCAATCTCAGTGGTGTAACAGTGCACAGAAGGGTAAACTACAGGAGGCCACTGGCAACAGCATGGCTTGAGTGGCCTGAATGGGTTGTTTAAAAAAATACACCGAAAGTGTAGGAGGGTTAAATAATGTAAGGTGCCTTCTTCCACAGAATGCACTACATGTAGATACAAGTATTTTGTTAAATCAACAATGACCTGAATCACTTGGAATGCTCAAAATTTTACTCTTTTGACAGAACAACTCAATTTTGAATTATGAAATCACCCAAGCCCAATAGTTCGGAACAAGGTGTTAGCCAGGATTTCTAGAAATAAGAGTGTCCAAATTTGCTTGAAATTTCAAAACAGGGTGTCCAACTGTTCACTAGACACTTACAATACTTTTCACATGTAACAATAGATGAAATAGTGTCCAAAAGACACCTAGACAACCCTCTGGTTAGAAACTATGGTCTGGCACCCATAATAATAGACTGTATTTATTATATAAATCAATCTGTGTGTAGCCAGTCTATTTTGGTTTGTGTACAAAGAATGGGTCTCCCAAATTTTATATAAAAGTTCAGAAGCTCTAAGGTTCGATTCGCCCAATGACAAGACCCTTTGAGATACAGTTGGCCGCAGCTACCAAGGAGTTTGTTCAATGATTTTTGCAGTAGTATTTTACCAAATAGTGTACACTCCTTTAATTGTAGTCACCATTTCACTATAAACATTTATTATTTCTATACTATTCAACAAAGAAATAGTGCTCATTTTTTAATTTAAATCCACTTGCTTATACTTCTTTTGTATTTTATTATTTGTTTCTCTTTGCAGTTAGCAGAAAATAGACAGTCTCACCACATGAAGATGAGTTCGCAGAGACAGACCAGTCACCATGAAGATGAGGTCGCAGTACAGACAGTCCGCCATGGAGATGAGTCAGAGAATCTGATGATGACATGAGGTGACAGCGGTACAAATGGAGAAACTTGTACTAATGATCTGGTAATTATAATATATTTTGCACTGTTAAAAGCTTATTTCTAAAGATTCTTCCTAATTTTGTATCAAATAATTTTTCCATGTTGGAAAACTTCCTCAGAGAAAGAATTAAATACATTTTTTAGTTTTAATTTATTTAAAAAATGTACTGTTGGGACAAGTAAAACCAAGCAGTATCAAAAGGATATAAGTAACTTTTACAAACACAAGACATGGCTGTTTCGATACATAGCTGTACTACTGTGCTTCTTTCATGTTAACAGTGTATGTATACTCAACAAAATGTACCTTTACTTTTTGATTTGGATTTTATGTGAAGGCATGGAATAATTTAAATAATTTTGAAAATGACTTTCGAAAAACCATTTTGTGTGTAAAAGCATCAAAGTAGTAGCTTGACAACAAAGTTAAATAGAGGATGGATGGACAATTATTATTGTCTTTTTGACTTTTTGCTCAAAAGCACAGTGACATAATAAATAACATGTAACTATTTTGCTTTTTTTTCTAACAGGATAACCTACTCTACCCTGGTGCTCCAAATTACGAAGATTCCCCAGGAAAGTCTTCTCCCCTTACCATGGCTCACTGTCTCCTGCCACGGTTTGACCAATGAAGGACTCTGGCATTCTGCTCCAACTGCTGCAGTTTACATTTACCAGCTGAGTGAACAATGTTTGTACATCAAAAAGTACATTTTTAACCAACACACTTTCATGGCTTTTTCTTGGTCCTCTTGATTGTCACATTTACTGCTGTGATTCATGTCAGAGTTATGTAACGGTTCTACTAGTGGGCCATGTCCAGATTGTGACAAAATAATCCAACTATGATTGAAAATATCAGCTCTGGTAACTATTTCATTCTTTTTTCAATATTGAGAGGCAGCAGGTTAAACTTCTTTAGAAGATCCACACATCCAATCTAAAATTTCTACAAGAGAATGCTGGATCTACAGTAACGGTAAATGTTACCAGCAACTTCCCATGCATGAAGATGAAACCTAAAGTTGTCATTTTGGGATCAGATGGAGCAACAATTTTTTCATCTTCTAACTTTTCCATTTGGCCACTTCAGCTAATGGTAAACAGAGGTTGCCTTATGTAATCCGAAGGAAACACATATTGCTAAGCTGGGTTTGTGTGGTTGGGAGCGGAAAGCCCAACTTTGGTTCATTTTAAAGCCAATCATTGAGGAGATGAATGTGCTAAGTAGTGAAGGATTACAATGGACAGACAAAGACTCACATCCAAGAATTAGTCTGATCTTTCCTGGGCCGCGCTTGATATGTGACAGTGTGGCAAGGTGCTAGCTGCAGGGAGAAATAATGCAGTTTAATCGGTAAATTTGGTTGTTCATGGTGTTCCATCCAGGAGAACAGGTTCAGAGGAATGGACATACTAATGTTTACGCTTTGAGTAGAATCCAAACCCAATTGCCAATAAAGCAGGATGAACATAGTTTCAAATTAGATCATGCAAGCTGCAGTTGAAGCAAACAGGAGCCAGTTCATGGTGTAAAAATATCCATACTACTATTGGATTTGCCATTTTCAACATCACTTCAGGTTTTGTAGTGGACTATATGCATACAGTATGTCTAGGAGTAGCTCGAACTTTAACATCTCTTTGGTTAGAGAGAGTTCAGGTGAAAGCCATACCACATTGGCAATCGTATAGCTGTGTTAACAAAAGACTTGGCAATATCAGACCACCTGCAGAAGTTGTACGAACTTGTTAGACCTTTTAACACATCGAAAATACTCGAAGAGCACATGAATGGAGAGCCTGGCTTCTCCACTACTCACCATTGGTTCTCAAAGAAAATAGCCTTCCCATAGCATATTATAGACATTGGATAAGTTGGATTTTGTTGTAGCTGTTTATATGTTATTAGATACAGAAGTAAATTTGTTCACAGTCAATCAAGCGAAATTCTCCCACTTAAATTTGTTCTCGAAAGTGAGGATCTGTGTATGGAAAAAGAACATATTTCATATAACATGCACCAGCTTATTTATATGGCACGAATTCGGTAAAGAATTGGGAGGGGCCTTGTGGGCCGTTTCATGTTTTATGTTTGAAAGCATGAACCACAAACTCAATAAGATGATTTCTGGTACGCAATATGTTCAACTGCAGATTGCAAGGAAGTTTTACTGGCCAGAACACTCCCTCACATCGCCCTGAACTGTTTTCAAGGGATAGTAAAGCACAAAAAGCATTTTCTATACAAACATAAGTCACTTTCCCTCGTCCTCAATCAAATTCACAGGAGACAGATATCTCTAGAATAATTCTCAGGGTAACGCCCTAAAATTAGTACAGGTTGGAAACAGTGAAGTTGTTGCACTTAGGGAAGTGAGGTTACACTGCGGGCAAATGTACTGGGATATAACAGAGTTTCTTTGGAGGTGGTGTAATTATAACAACTCACCGTCATCTTCATAAAAAGGAAGAAGATTGATTGTTACATTAGCCTTTAACCACAAGCAATATTGCAGTTGTAAAGAAGATATTCTTGATTGTTTATCTTGTAAATCGGCCAAAGTTGTGTGACTGCGAAAAACAGTGTATGTTGTATTTTTCTGTTTTGAAACCCAAAGACTGTTTAGTGGACTTGCCAAGATCCGTTGTTGCTATAGTGGAATACACAAAATCAAAGGTCATAAAGAATATAAATTGTGCTCACTGAAAGAATTCCAAAGGAAAGTAGCATTCGTTGAGACTGGTGAGGAACAAGTTGTGTCAATTCTTCCAAATAATGTTGAACAGTGATTATAGGAAAAATTGTTCAAATCAGTGAAACAATTTCATTTTTTCCCCTCCACTATCGCCTGTGCCCAGTTGTGTCTCATATATTTTGCCAGAAGCCTCAAATATGTAATGGAATTCGTGCAGTAACACAAAATCGGCCGTTAATTAAAATGGGCAACTACAAATGTATGTGCAATTAGGAATACAATTCAAGTAAACAATGGCTTAAAATGTCATGTGTAATCTATTGGAATCTACATGTACAATGTATACAGTGCAAAGATCAGAATAAAAAGAGTAAGAGATCAAAGTTGAAAAATAGTTGTACATGTAATTGTATCCTCCCCTCCTCCCCCTATATTGTTGGGCCCTGGGTTATTAACTTAAACTATGGCACAAGAAAGGATGAGTTTGCACAGGCGGTTCATACTTCACGAGAAAGTGAATGCAAGGCACACATTGTTCACGTAATAACATTCTAAAAAATGAAAGGTCTGTATGTTCAGAATATCTATATAGAAGTGGTATCATGGATTTCTAGAAACTTGATAACACTCTGTATATTGGAATTTTATAACAAATTTGTATAGCACTGTTTCTATAGATTTATAGAGTTGTTTTTATAGAGATCTATAGAAATCTCTGGTACGTGAGTTGTACACACTTTCTATAAACCTCCATAGAAAAAGGTGCACAACATGTATCTTTCATAGATTTCTATAGAGGTGTGCACAACTCATATATCTTATCTTTCTATAGAGTGTACACTAACTCATATATCATCTTTCTATAGAGCTCTATAGAAAGTGTTTACAATTCATATATCGTATCTTTCTATAGAGGCTCTATAGAAAGTGTGTACCAACTCACGTACCAAGAGATTTCTATAGATCTCTATAGAACATCTCTATACACACATCTATAGAAAAAAATTCTATACAAAATTTCTATAGAAATTTTATTCTCTATACAGGTCTATACAGTTCTATAGAACTCTATAAAGCATTCTATAAATTCTATAGAAAATTTTTGTATGGGAAGAGAAACAACGTCCCGGTGCTTCAAAGAGAATCTTTGTTCTCTTAGCTTTGTCAAGTCAGGGTTTCTTTGTTTTAGCGGTACGTTCAAAGAAAAATGATTCCGGCAATTCCGAGAAAATAATCCTGTCAGGCTGGACGGGAAAACATGGAAGATTCCCGGCATTTACTGTGGTTAACCAGTTCGCTTTGGAGGCACGTACGTTTCCTCCGCCAACTTGGTTTTCCTCATTGTGCAGATCTACAGTTTACCCTTTGTGTTGTACAAGTGACGTCAGATCAGTTTCTTTTTTAAGCAATGGGGCGCTTATTTGCGTTTGAATAGGCATAATGGTGTTGCGTAATTGATTTGCATAGTAGCCTTTTACAAGCAGTGATATTCATTGATGTCCTCTGTTGCTGTCATAGTTTTCAGGAGATTCTTTGGAAGCTTGAGGTTTTTTACAAGAATGCGAATCCCATGGAAGTGAAGCTAACGACCAACTTGAAACCTTTCTGGTGATTACTAGTGTGCAAAGGTTTTTTTTGGTCAGATTCACGAGTTCCGAACCCGATGTAGCCTGTGCTTCGATTCTGTTGCAGCAATTGATTAACTGAACCAGCGATCCTGGTGATTTTCGAATAGAGCATAATTCAATAGCTTTTAATCATATCGATACCAATCACTATATAAATATGCAAAAATCGATACTATCTACTTCTCGACTTTACCTGACAATGTTACAAAGAAATCAATAAATATTACTTTAAAAAAACTTTTGCACGCCTGATTTTATAATGTGTGTCTTGGGATACGAGGACGCAATAATGCACAGAACTGTTATGCAACACACAGCGGCGGTCTTATATACTGGCATTCGAGTTTCTGTGCGTGTTGGCGGTAGTCATGGATTGCGCGTACCCAGGCAACTGTTTCACGGAGTCCGATGGTCATGGTTCAGTGGCCCCAGGCAAAAGGCACTGCAAACAATGAACGGATTAACTCTTTTCATGGATTTGTGCATAATGCCTTTATTGAAGACCTGTTCCTTTCACATACAGCCAAGATTTTGAAAAGACAGATTATACTGCATCGTCATGAGGCCTTTCATCTCTCCCCGACCGGGCGTGGGTCGATGATCGACCGTTACATAACGGCTTTCCAACGGTATGATTGTGCTTCAGAAACACGACTGTTAAAAAATAAAAAAACGAGCCATAAAAATCTGTAAATGTCATTGAGATAACGTCTTTATATAGATTGTTCAACTTAGTTTCATTGACAAAACATTAATGGCTACAAAAAAGTTAATAATAATCCCGCACGGGTAACAGAAAAGGATTTTAATCCCGAAGCGAACTGGTCAAAATACTACTTAGCACTTATTAACTTAAAAAGCTAGTATTCTTACATACCTCCATTATACAGGTTGTCATCTGCATCAGACGATTCATCAGCTGTGAAGGAAAATCAGGCAAATATAGTGTTTAATGGGACATGCACATTTTTCAGCTTAATATTGAAAATTTGGTTGACCAGATTATGCATGGCTGTACAGTTGTACACCAGGTTATGGTTCCCTTGTGTATCTTTTAATACAAGCAACTTGAAAATTGAATTTTAGTTTAATTTGAAAGTTAAAAAACAATAAAATAAACAGGAAAACAAATAATTCACAGCATGATATTTAGTAAATTTAAATACAAAAATTTAATTGAAATTAACCCTCCTACACATGAGGCCACTCCGATCCACAAAATTCTGTTCTTTAGCAACCTTCAGTACATACATGTACACGCCTGCTGTCCTTTCCAAGTAATCTTACAAAATCAACTGTGTGCCTCCCTATAAAGTATCGATGGGAGACCACCTTAGCCTGCAATCTCAGTGGTGTGATAGTACACAGAAGGGTAATCATAGGGCCACTGGCAACAGCTACTGGCTTCAGTGGCCTGAATGGATTGTTTCAAAATTGCACTGATTGTAGGAGGGTTAAACGTGCGTTCTCCCAACATGTATCATGAAACATTCCAAAAACATTGTTGAATTAGGCTTTCACACTTACCAGCATGTTCCTTTCTCTTGGCCTTGTGGGGCTGAAGCTGCTGATCTTCATCACATGTTTGTGTATTTGCTTGAGCTGAGAATTAAATGTCAAAAGTTAAAGATGCATTGCCCGAAAAATAAAACATTACATAACATTTCTTGAGAGAATAAATTCTGATTTAGAAGTAGCTGTTGTAAGGAAAATGTTCTCATTTCAATTTTGATATCCAGGAACCAAGAAACAACCAGTTATTTTAAAAATATTTACATAAAGGTTCTGCACATCACTGCAAGTGCTTTTCAACACTGTGTGCGAATGCTCATGCTGTTTATTATGCATGGGTATACTTCAATGTACTTGTTCTTCCATGGTCATGTGAGATAATGGTGGGGCCTGAAAAAGTGAATTGTTACGTGTATTTTTTTATTAATTACGTATCCACTAATCACTGGTGCACTTTTTGTTTTGTATGTCAAATGAAAGTCTGTACATGTTTCCTTGACCCCAGAAAAAATACTTCATCATTAAAATCAATTCTTCACCACAAAACTGGCAAAGATCCAGCGATTAATCTTTTAACTTCAAATTATTCAATAAACTGTCAGCAACACTTTTTTTGCAATATAAAAAATCACTTATTTGATCTGGACTTCCAACCCTTGGGTAAACATGGTCACATCAATCTGTCATTAATAAAGTGCATTTATATACATGTAACTAAGTAAGCAATGTACCGGCTCAGTTCTAACTCTTCAGAGAAAAGCAGAAATTCAAACTTCATAAAACATTTTTATGCGTTCTAATACTTGATGTGATTTTCACCAAACCTATAATACTGACTTAGTTGGCACATAAAAGTACTTTAAATGCTCACATACCCTCAACAACTGATCTCTCGTCATCTTCTGATTCAGAAGTGTCCTCATCAGCTGTGTAAAAACAATAACGTTATGTTCACATTAAATCTTACATCAGTGTTCAACTAAAATCAAGAATTTTGGTATACAAGGGATGGCCTAAATAATCTCAAGGTGAGAAAAGAGACTGCAGCTTATTCAAATTATTGTTATTTAAGTTTAAGCACATGGACTTTGAAACATTACACAGAAATATAAAAAATTAAGCATTTGTTTGAGAAATGAGTCAAAACCAAACAAAGTGAAACTTCACTGCTTTATCCATGTTTTTAGCATATTTTTATTGTTCACAACATGCTTTCATTCAACACTATAAATATTATAAACATTTTATGCAGTATCAATGATGCATACAGCGTTAAATTAGCAGAAGAAATAAAAACACAGCTTACCTTCTTCAAGAGAGATGTCTATATCATCAAGTGATTTTCCTTTGAACTTGGTGGTTTCTCCTTTTTCCATCATAATGAGAAGTTTTGAGACCTTGGCAAGTTGCATTGTGCTATCTGGGAGACGATAGAACTCTCTATGTATCCTTACGTCATGCCCCATGTAGCTTGCGAGCCAAGCTCGTTTTCCTTTAAGGATAGCAGTTGTGACATTGTGGCAATGTGCTTTCGCAACTTAGTTGACCTCTGACACTGGGTTGAAAATTTTCTCAAGCAGTCACTTGCTTTAGCTGAGAAAACTGAATCGCAAAAGGCTCGCCCGAAAACATATGGGTTGTTTGGTGACACTCCAGCTGAGGACCTTGTGGCAATGAGTACATCAATGTTTTCTACCATTTCTTTTGTCAACAGAATTGGGACTTTCCTACCTCGTTTTCCTCTCACTTCAATTCTTTTCAGCTTCTGAACAAGGGCTTTCTCAACTTATCCAAGGCTTGCAAATATTTCTGGTTGTAGCTCTGCATTTGAGTCAACTGTTTCATATGCAGTAAGAAGAAGTCGCTCAGTCTCTCCACTACGTCTACGGTTAAAGAGAACAACATGGGCCAAAGTGTACTGGCAAAGCTCTGTCCAGTCACTTGTTGAGGAGGGGTTTTGTTGAAGTTGTTGCTTGTGCTTCTGTGTTGTGCTTTTGAGACAAGTGGTCAATTTTGTTATATCTGATGCCACAGGCAGCAACAGTGGTTTGTTGATTTTTCTAGCATTCAAGTTGTGATGTGCAAAAGTAACAACCTCTGAAGTCCATTCTGCACGTTTTAGTTGTTGAAAGTTACCAACAGCTTCCATCAGTTCACCATTCCCTGCTTTGATAGCAGCAGACTTCAATGAAGAAGCAACCTTTTCAATGCTATAATCAATATTTCTCGCATATGATGGTGTCTTATAAGTATTTGTTTCAGCACAATATCCAGCAGTGACCTTGACTGCAGCAACAAGTGTGTCAAACATCTGAGCATTTAAGCAGTCCCGCAATGACGTTACAGAATTGTCAATATTTCTAACAGCTACAACCAATTTGGCCAAGTCCCTCATGCTCTGTGATATAGGAAGAGCCTGGTGTGGTTCTGGGTGATCTCTGATCATTTTTGTACCGAATGACAGTATATCGGGGTCTCTACGCACAACACTAGTGACATCATCAGCACGCATTCGACTTATGACATTTTTCTTTAGGCTATCTGAAACATTGCCTGTTGAACTATCAGGTATCATCATTTTTGCCTTTGATTGAATTCTGTTTTTCCTGATCATATTATATTTTTTGGCACACGTTATCTGGTGCTTCCAAAGTCCCTCCCTCTTAAAAGTGCCCTGACAAAATTCACAGGGAAGGTAATTAGCAGCTGTTTCATCCTCGATGGGTCTTTTACGTGGAACGATCTGACCTGTCCCAGATTGCCATACTAGAAGATTGTGTTGGAAGTTTCCTTTGTTACGTAGCTGGGTAATCTTTTCTCTTCGTTCTGAAGACTTCAGTGAAAGGGCCTTAATTTCTTTAATCATGACTTTATCTTTGTGTTTTAGGATGCAGTGTCGCAAAACTTTGGCTTGTTTTTTACCACAGTACAAGCAATAGTCAACTTTGTTCCATGCTCATTTTCCTCCAGGTTTGCATTTTGTGATCTGGACAAATCCTTGTAGGACTTCACTTGATCTTGTATTTGGTCCTTTAGTCCTAGGCACATAAATCACATCAGAATTTGTGTCACTTGATGATGATGATGATGATGATTCTGGGAGATAATCATTGTCAGAATCAGTACCACTACTACATGTATGTCCTGCGTCAACAAAGTGTGAACTTGGAGGTGACATCAAAACAGAGTCACCTGAAGTGACTAAGCTGAAATCATTTGACAATATCTTTGGAGAACAGTCTTCAGCAACACAGTTGAAATCACAATCAGACGAAGATGAATCATTTTGATTTGATAATGGTCCGAAACAGCAGAGGTCATCTTGAGGTAGCAGTTCCAGAGTGACATCTCCTGTAGCCATCAATGACGTCAACGTAGACCAGACTTGAGCTGGGTTAGAAGTATCTTGATTGGAAATTGAAGAAGAGCAATCAACAGCATTGGAATCATCAGGGTGGGACATCGCTGATGAGCTGTCTTGCATGTTAATGCTTTGATGAGTGACACTGTCTACTTGTGATGTCAGTGATGCAGCATGTTTAGAACGTGTACATCTAGCAGAGTTTCCATCAGCTATGGCTGACATTGTGGAGGAGCATGATGGTGCTGTGAATTTGAATGACTCGGGAAGTCCATAGTCCTAAAGCAATTCAGTTCCAGGTGATATATCTTGAGTTGCGAAGAGGCACAACAATGGGGAACCATCTACTTCTACGCATTTCATTGCACAGTTTCTTTCCCCTTTCTCTCCATGATTCACCAGCCTTCCAAATTTGGGCCCACCTTTTGGCTCTTCTGTCGCATCAGTACTAAGAGATAAATCAAAACAAGTCAAAGTTAACATCCAAATTATTTGCAAAATAGAAACATAAGAAATTACATTAAATACCGGTTGGTATTTTTCTTACTTTGTTTGCATAACTGCTGCAAATTACAGGATTTGAACTGGCCTCTTGTCATGGTGCAGGCTCAGCACTCTAGCAGATAAGACATCTGTTCTAGAATGCTGGGTTTGTGGGTTTGAATCCCACCCAAGAAAACAAGTACCTGAGTATACAGTGCTTTTCACACATCGGTCTTCTCGGTTATAAAAATAAAATAACTTATTTCCAATGCAGTTAATACATAACTTGCCAGACTTTGGGCTGTTCACAAACCATTAAATGGTGAAAGAATGTTATGAATGTAGATGTTTTAATGACCATGAAGTTACAAATAAACACCTGAAGTGCTGAAGGGTCAACATGTTATTTTTTTAAAGTACACTCTAAGGTATGTAGCTGATGCATGGAATGTTAGTCTGTTGTGAGGCTGAAGTAACAGTGAAGTGTGTATGACCATTGGTAAAGAATGTGAGGACACAGGAATGCAATGGCCGGGTCTCTAACAGTGAAGTGTGTATGACCATTGGTAAAGAATGTGAGGACACATGAATGCAATGGCCGGGTCTCTAACAGTGAAGTGTGTATGACCATTGGTAAAGAATGTGAGGACACATGAATGCAATGGGTCTCTAACAGTGAAGTGTGTATGACCATTGGTAAAGAATGTGAGGACACATGAATGCAATGGGTTTCTAACAGTGAAGTGTGTATGACCATTGGTAAAGAATGTGAGGACACATGAATGCAATGGGTTTCTAACACTACAGTGAAGTGTGTATGACCATTGGTAAAGAATGTGAGGACACATGAATGCAATGGGTCTCTAACAGTGAAGTGTGTATGACCATTGGTAAAGAATGTGAGGACACATGCAATGGGTTTCTAACAGTGAAGTGTGTATGACCACTGATACAAAATGTGAGGACACATGAATGCAATGGGTTTCTAACAGTGAAGTGTGTATGACCATTGATACAAAATGTACAACAACGATAGACTGCTTCTTGAGCTGAGACCTCACGATTTTGCAGATAAACACTTCCAATTTGTTTCATACTCTGCTTAGCATCTTGAGTTCCACTTTCTGCCTCACTCTGTGCATGCTTCAATAATAATCCCATCTCACGTTCAGCTTTGGACATGTAAGACACTACATACGCTACACATGCATATACATCACAGATAAATTGAATGTCCATGTTTGCATTCCAGCAAAACTAGCAAATCATTCAGTCAAGTGATCAATTGTTTCCTGCTGGCTGTGGCCATTTAACCGGTAATAAACTCCCCCAAGAGGATTAGATGTTGAGATGGAGAGTTGAAATCCCCGAGCTCCGGGAAATACTTCAGTTTTCTCTCAAAAGAGGGTTTCAGTTCCATGGCATGATTGATAACCTTTTTTCTTGTTGCATTTTTTCAGTATTTATTTTATGCCAAAAGTAGACACAGCAGATGTTTAATATTGTCGCTGGTATTTTTTTAGGCTACTCCTCCTTTTCTCTGACCGCGGCCCCCTTTTTACTCAATTTACCCGGGGGCACGTACCCCCGCGCCCCCCTCCCCCTGGATCCGCGCCTGAAGCCCCCTCTTCAGCTGTGACACCACAGCCTAGGTTTCACCACATTTACATGTAGACAGTGTCTAGTCGTTTTAGGTCTTACAAAACACATATTTTTCTTTTTCTTTTTTTTCTGCTGCCCCTTCATTGTGGATTAATTTACCGGATCAGATTAAACTTTCTCCATCACTGGCTTTGTTCAAAACTTCCCTCAAGACTCACTTAATGACGACTGCATAAACATTCCCCTCTATTGATGTGTCGCTGTGCCATCCATGAGCATATTTAGATGAATATGGGCGCATTATAAATACTCATTATTATTATTATTAAAACATAGAAAAATCATGATCTGAGTTCCATTACACCCAAGGTGTCTAATTACAAATGCAGTTCCGAAGGAGTGCCTCGTGGTCTTCCATGTAGACCACAAGATGGCCATCGTGAAGACGACGAAAATAACCAGTGGAAAGCGATCAGTCGGGAGAGAAGTAACAGTAGACTGGTGTGGCGAGGGGCTTACCGCTACAATCCTGTGTACGTCAGGTAAAATAAACAGCAATTTTTTTTCACCTTAACTGTGCGTCAAGTTTGCTTGAAGATAAATTCGTTATCCCACTCGCGCGTGTGTAGTATATGGGACACAGACGCTCTTTATTACCCTGTGTTCCACGCACGCGAGTGGGATAACTAATAATATAGTAAAGAAAAAGTTGCTTAAAAATGACAACAAACTGGAAGCCACATTTTTCTTTTATGGGTTCATAAAATTCAATTAAACTTCAGATGTTCACTTGTAACCAAGGTAACCAACCGATTTCCCTAAAAGGTTTGATTACCTGTGATGATGTATGGGTCCAGCTGCTCCATGATGCAATCTAGAAGTAAACAGGACGGTGCGGGGAGGGGGGGTCTTGGAGTAGCACAGTCAAACCCTCATCCCCGCCCATGACTGAGAACATACTTTTAATTCACATTTGATTCCCTTGAATTTAGATGATCACACCGTTCTAAACGAAGCAGACAGGAATTATGGCACGACCTACGACAAGAAAAGGCAAAAGAAGACCAGTACCAAGGTAAGGAATTTGCTTAATGACATCACTACACATTCTACCTGATTTAGAATGACCCCCATTTGACAAAATAAAAATAAAAGTGGCATGAAGCACAGAGAAAATGCGTAACAAAATAAACTTTGAGCGCCCAGCAGGGTGGATATGTGCGCGCTACAAATCTTCTATCATTATCATTATTACCAAAACGTCATAGGTTTTGTACATGAATTTTGAAGCAGGTAAATCTTAAACTTAACATTGTGATATATGTACAATTTATATACCATATTGAAGCTTGAGGGCCTCTAAGATCAAGTTTTTTTTGCTGCACTCATTTTTCAACAGTCAAGAAGCTTGTGAAAGTGGAAAAATAAGACTGTAACCTCACATTAAAACGGTATAAAATGTTATTTTATTTTAATTTATTTTATTTTATTAAATTTGTTATATTTTCATTTTAATTTTTTTGCATTTTATTGTATTTGTTTTTAAATTTAATTTTAGTTTATTTGATTCTATTCTATTTCTCATTTCAGTTTATTTAATTTCACGTAAGTAGAATTGCCCACATACATCATTCAGGGACAGTGCAATAGACACCTTGTAGTGCTCACTGTTGGTTGTCAAATTACTCTATCCAATGATGTGTACATGTACAGCTTCTACTTCTACCTTTGATACTACCCCTGTATTAGGGAACTCTTTGTTTCACGCTAGAAACCCATCCAAAAGTATAACGGAAACAATATTAGTATTATGTGTATACACTGTATAAATAAATTTTAACATAATAATTTAATTATTTTACTGCTAATGTTGATGTTACCCATGCAAAACTGTACTTGATATGAAATAAAACTTTATTGTTCTATGTAACTTCACTTGTAATTTTCTCTGTTTAGGCTTTGTACTTTATTTTCATTTTTTTTTTCTGCAGCATTTTATATTTTAACTATTAACCACGATAAAATGCCAGGATTATTATTATTATTATTTAAAAAAAAAAAGCCAAGAACAGTCACGTCAGATTATACTTTGTACGTTTTACATATTTGTCACAAAAAATACAACCAGAAAAGGGGGTTTGTACGAGGAATTTATCCATTATTGTGTTTACAATTTGTCATACAAAATTAAAGAAAGAAGGGACTTTGAAAAAGTGTAACCTGCGTAAATTTGTACCCATGAACACGTATAAAGATGGGCAAAGAGAATGTGATTGGGTAGAGAATAATCTTAAAATTAATGGGACCATAGAGAACTCGCGAGGGGCACGCGGAATTGTCCGATGTTGTAACCGGGATATCCGAGCACGCCGGAATACTGAGACCATGACTACAGCGTGCTGAAATGCCCGGCTACGTCATCCGGATAGCTGAGCACGCCGGATAGCTGAGACCGTGACACCGGCCTCGGCCTCCCGTACCGCCGTATAGTATCGACTAGTTCGTGCAGTAGACTAGTATCGGTAAAAAATTGTTCAGCCCTCCCCGGCGTCAGTTCTCCGTATTAACTAAAAGCATGGAGCAAAGTATGTGAAAATAACGTCCCATCATACCATTACTAGTAGTAGATTTTAGAGAGTAGACCTAATTTATTTTATATGATTTATTTAGTTTAATTACTGCAGTGCAGTGAAACATACTTCTAATCTCAATTTACTAGCACAACTTAAATTCTTACGAATTCACGCAATCCCGGACTCGCTCCCATGCAGCCTTCTTCTCCCTTTTTGTTATTGTTGTGCCCATTAGAGGCGCCTCGATTATCCCATTTTCTTCAAGATACGCCGTTGCAAGAGCTACATCCATGTCACTGCTGAAGGGTGTCGCCTTTCTGTTTCTTTTGTCTGTTTTGTCACTCATTTTGTCACTCATTTTGTCACTCACGGATATGGATACGAATAGCAGACGACATCCACTTTTTCACTTTTCGCTTTTTACGCATGCGCATTTGGCATGACATTTCTTGCTCAATGTATCAATAAATTGTTTTGGCCGTGAAATACGTTCACCATAAGCAAATATTTTCTGCTATAGTAAGCGGCGATTCTTCGCTTACGGTAACGCGTTCCATGAAATTGGCCAAAGGCCAGCGATACGACAATCTGTTTTCTTTTTGGGATGCCGTAAATTAAACTAAACAATCACAAACAATGATGGCGCACTTTATAAGCGCATGCACGCACTGCATGCATATCATGCATATAAAAAAAAAAACGTAGACGTGACATATACTACACAGTACATATCGGATACGTTACGCTAGCGCGCGCTGGTCGTGGCAGCAGACTTGATCACTTGTTTATCTGAGCTGAATGGACCGCATGTTGGTTGCATATATTATACGTTTGCATATACGCATAGAGCAAGGGTCTTTTCTCGGGTTGTTCTTAAACCCCCACGACCCCTCGACCTACGCTCAAATAAACGAAGCACACGTACTCGCAGAATTCACTACCACCAGTGCAGTACGAATGTATGTATGTATGTATTTCGCAATGCCCATATATGCGCAAGCATGTCGCATGGCTGGCAGGCCTGCGCCAGAATCAAATTGTATCCCAAATGGGAACCTGTTTATGGCCCGAGTTCGAAAATGGCTAGCTCGCTAGCCTGTTGCGCCGTTTGCTGCATGATGATGACCTGTCGTCTCGAAATCAACGAATTTATAATGCTGCCACAAGCCAAATTATACCATTCCCGAGCAGATATGATTCTGAGTGCGCGTACGTCGTGGGGGTCGAGGGGTCGTGGGGGTTTAAGAACAACTCTCTTTTCTTTGTGCTATATTACGTACAATAATTATTTAGTGTGGTTAAATCAACTGCCCCCGTTCAGATTTTGCCAGATATAACACTTGTTGACGTGGGAAATGAAGTTAGATTCAGTATTGCTTAAACCATGCCTTCTTGCAGTTCTTGATCCGTGTCGGGAATGAATACATGAGTGTTTTATTGTTCAAAATAACGGTAATTTATGTAATGTAATGCTGTTACAAAGCAAACAAAACAAACATGGCTAGATTGATAAACTTGTTCCATAAACAATTACAAGCAAGATTTAACATGGCGAAGATGTTTGGCTGGTTCCAGAACAAATGCGGTAAAATAATAGCTTATTAAAAACAATGTTGACAAACGTGTTTTTACAGTAACTATGATCCATTAGTTCTCTTCAAAGAAATAAAAAATTCCGTACATTTACGGGACAATTGATAACTTCCAGTAATTTTGCCACCGAAACTTTGATATTGGGCTAGATTTTGGGGTTATTTTTCCTCATAATACATGTAGTTGTAAGAAAATGACATCCATAGGATTACAGAACTAATAATAGCATTTTTTGGTAATTTTGCTGCTAGTACGTTAACTCTTGTTTCACAAATAAGAGTTTACACAAACTTATTCGTGTGCACAAACCTTTTACCCAAGCTAAGAAGTCAACTGTTGAGACAAGATAGAGATTTCAAAAGCCAAAAAAATTTTTTTTTTTAAAGTATCACCTTGAGCTTGATTGTTCCATTCAGAGATCCAAGTCAAAGACGGCTTATATGTTCCTATAAATAGGTTACAAAAGAAAAACTAAGAGACAAAATAGGTGCACAATTATTCAATCCATCTTTTTTCGGTATCACAACTTTAATTTATTTCAATCCAATAAAAATGCAAAATGTAGTAACCATAACATTTTACTAATAATCAAAGATTTACTACCAAGGTTTTGAACGAGTGTGGCATCCACAGCCACAGAGGGTATTAAAATAGTTGTGGAAGAGTTTTGTGGAATCAGTTCTTTAATTAATCAAAATTCAACTAAAAGCTTAAATATGTACACATCATCTGGGCATGCAATTATGCCCACTTTTGTAAGAAAAATAGTAACTGTTTAAAGATTTGAATAACAAAAATTCATAGCCCTAATTGTAAGACGATGTGAGAGGAGGTCCGGTGGAACTAACCATGTTACAGTCAATGGAACAAGCACTTTTCATGCATCATACAATTTTAAATAAAATATCTTGGAAATTAATTTAATTTAATGACCAAAATGAAGCCTTGCCATTTTGCCGAGTCTCCTCTCATTGTGGGTGCATGAAACAAAGTAAAGTTCATGCAATTTTACAAAAAGACATGTTAAACAAGCACTATTTGAGTTGACAACATATATTCAAGTTAGCTGAGCTTTTTTCCAAAAAAATTTCCAAGAAAATTGATCTCACCCAGGACAGCAATGCACGGAGTTGCAGGTAGGCCGACATCAGTTTCAATGTCTTTCTTCGTTGCCATATCCTATGTGCACATAGTAAAATAAGTAAATGAAAATAACAGACTACTGTAAACTGCCTTAAACCTTGAATTACATGAACCTGAAATATATGAATGATTAGGAGGGCTATAGCAGTGTAGCTTGCAAAACCTAAAGAAACCTTTAGAAAGAAGACACTGAAGGAATGTTCATTTTTAGATGAGGGAGCAAAACCCCTGAATAATATTCTTTCAGGAAAAGCTAGGGCATCAAGTAGTTAATACAAAACAAATCCAGTAGGTGGAAAATAAGGAAAATACCTCTTCCCAAGGATATATATACTGAACAGCAAAAGAAACGCAAGTCCGAGGACAGCAAAAGAAGCGCAAATCCGAGGTCTTGTCAAGTTCTCAAACAGAAGACAAACCATTTTGATTCTAATAGCTCATTTAATGAAAAAAGCTTTCAATTTGTGAGCTGAAAGTGACTGTTGAATGTGAACATCTTGCAATGCAATTTCAACAGTCACTTTCAGCTCACAAATTGAAAGCATTTTTCATTAAATGAGTGATTAGAATCAAAATGGTTTGTCTTCTGTTAGAAAACTTGACAAGACCTCGAGTAGTATGTGTACAGCATCACAACATGGATTGTGGAGTCTCGGAGGAGCAATTGAGGAGCAATCTTCCGAATTCGGGCAATTGCTCCTCCGAGACTCCACAATCCATGTTGTGATGCTGCACACAAATTTTGGGCCAAGGGCGCGCGCGTGGGCGGAATGGCGCGCGCGACTCCCTCCACACAAAATACTTACTCCCTCCTCACAAACTGCACACAAAATACTGCGCAAGCGCAGCATGTTGTGGAGGGAGTAGTGCGCAAGCGCAGCATGCATATTGATGATTTCGGGTGGAGGTGTGCAGTTTGTGTGGTGGAGGGAGTAGTGCGCAAGCGCAGCATGCATATTGATGATTTCGGGACATCGTTGATTGGTTGAATGTTTGTGCGTTGTTTATGGAGCAACCACACACTCTTTGTGATTGGTTGTTTCGGCGACGCGAAGGATGGTAGAAAGACGGAAATTTTAATTCAAACTCATATTTTCGCCAATATTTTCATCAAGAACATTGCATTGTTGCTCGTATACGCTACTTGTATTGTGAACAGTCGACAAACGACAATGGTTGGACACCCTTACTTGAGCCTTAACATGAACGGTGAGCCTGTATCGACCCCGATGCCCACACCTGTGGTTCCCGCACCTGGCGCGATGGCGTTGCCGTCGACTTCGGCCCCGGCACCACCACCACCACCACCACCGACCGATGGGGCACGCATCGAGAAGGAGGAGAGAAAGCTCATTCCTCCCGACATGATAGATGCTGGGTGGTGCGAAGCCGAGAGTGTGACACACCATGGCAAGAGCTATTTCTACAACAAGCTCACACGAGAGACCTCGTGGGATCTGCCCAGTTCATCGACTTATCTGCGTGAGCAACGGATGTTGCAGCCACATCCACCCACTGTTGATGTTTTGTCTGCTGCTGTTGAACAATTAACCAAGGGATTAGCTGCTGACACCAAAGCATCAACCCCTAGAGTTGGAGCTAATCTCCCAGAGAATGTAAAAGGGAAGGCAGGAGTCAAGCGCAAGCTGTACTTTCCACCGGATGAACAACAGGAGGAGAACGACAGGAAGGTGGTGCGATTTCAAATCGGAGGTGAGCGATATGCTGTTGTCAAGCGTTTCAAGGGTCGCACCTACATTAACATAAGAGAGTACTATTTAAATCCCAGCGGAAACAAATTGCTTGCTGGCCAGAAGGGAATTAATCTCACCGTGGAGCAGTGGGGTCAGCTCAAACAACAGAGTACCGCCATCACTAAAGCCATCTTTCAAGTTTAGCTGATTAACAAAGATGTTAACTGTTGATTAACTGAATGGTATTGTCTACCTGTTGCAGATGATGAAGAGCACGACACGGAGGGCGAGGAGAATGTGTTGAAGCGCAAGAAACGCATCAGGACACTTGTGAAACAAGTGATGACAAAAATCGTCAGGGATCACATCATCAGAATAAGTTATGCAGTTCAACAGAGTCTACCTTGCGAAGAGTGTGAGTTTGATTCGCCAAGGCAGTGGGATCACGAGTGTCTGTTTTACGGCGAGACTCCTGAGTACCACCTTGAAGATTACGTGGATGAGCACTTCGAAGAAGCAGAACAATACATTCAGCCGAGCCATGTTTGTGCTGTGTTTGGCGCAGTAGCACATCATGTTGGTGTTGAAGCTTACGATGGAATGGACGAGGACGTGTACTCTATCATAACTGATATTCGGAATGAATGGAACTCTGAACCTTGTTGACACTTTCCTGAACCTCTGAACATTGTTGACACTTTCTACGATAGAAACTCGCGAATTCTCCCGTTTCATGTCGTGAACGAGGTCATGGAATTAAATGGACTTGTTTAATTGAACACTTTGAACAGAACGCAAAGGTTAGAAGACGATTATTTTAGTTCATTCATCTGCAATAAGTATTATCAATTTGCCATATGTTGTTGTATTTTTGAAGATAGTTCTTCTATTACAGATACTAAAGGGCACCAAATAATTTAATGGTTTAATTGTTAATTTGAAATCAAGTTTAGTATGAACGTGGACCCATTTGAATAAAAATAGTTGTTTTATAAGTTACAATGTTGAGAAAAACATTTTGAGAAATTTCCATACATTAAAAGTTTTCAGTCTTTAAGTTTGTTGTTAAAACTTTGAACATGTTAAAACAATTCAAATTGAACGTACGTGATCAGTTGAAGTTGAATTAAAAAGTACAGTTATTTGCTTGCTTGAAAAAGAATAACGCTTGTTCTCATACCTTTTGTAGTGTTTTTTTATTTATTTATTATTATTTTATATTCCTTAAGGGAGGTAGAAAGGGGAGGGACAACAACGTACGAAGACAGACAAAAGAACGACTGTACATGAAGCTATTCAAGTATGATTTGTTAAATATAATTTTAACACCAACAGCAATCTTTTACATCAATATATTTTACAGATGGTTTTTAAATTGGTTTTAAAACATTTGATAAACTGAAAAAGCGCAGAAAGGAATTCATTTTGTGGATGGGCAAAACCTCAAAATGCCCACATAATAACCAAAAAGTGGTTAATATGTGGATTGGCCAAATGATTTTGCTCACTTTGTGGTTTTTGTAATAATGTGGTCGTGGTTATTATATGGTTTGACCCGCTATGAACTTTGAATAATAATAATAATAATAATAATAATAATAATAATAACAAATAACAAATAAGTCAATAAAGTTAACACTTTGTACGGGACATGTTTCTAAACACTAAAATAAATTTAGTTGAATGAAGCTACTCAATCCAAATTTATGTAATTTAAAACATGTTTTGTGCATATATTTATTTGTTCTATTTTATCATTCCTTTTGGAGTTGCAGTTGAAATAAATTATTGGTCTGTTCTTGTGAAAAAAAAAAGGAAAGAAAAAAAAAATGTATGTTATCTGACTTATTTATTTCCTAAGCCCTAGGTCATACTTAAACCAGTTACAAATCCTCTCTGTATTCATTTCATACTATGAACCCGCAAATGAAACATCCCTTCACCTGTGTGATAGCAGGACCAACCGGCTCAGGCAAAACTCAGTTCGTAAAACGTTGGCTGGTTCCAGCGGATGAAAAGGTCATCGAACCTCCACCAGACAACATCGTGTGGTGCTACGGAGAGTTTCAACATGCTTACGCTCATTTGGCAAACGTGGTTCGTGATATACAATTTGTGGAAGGTATTCCAGATGACCTTCATACGAAAATACATCGATCCATGAACAATATGATAGTGATCGATGATCTCATGTCTGAAACTGGCAACAGCAAACGGATTACGGAGCTTTTTACCAAGGGCAGTCATCATAGAAATCTTTCCATTGTGTTGATTCTCCAAAATTTATTTCATCAGGGCAAAGAAATGCGCACGATTAGTCTCAACGCACATTACCTGATCCTCTTCAAAAATCCTAGGGACGCTTCCCAGATAAACCATCTGGCAAAACAAATGTATCCCACCAAATCAAAGTTCATGGTCGAAGCCTACCGAGATGCCACTTTACCACCCTACGGTTACCTTAACCACGCTCCGTACCTACAAGTCCTAGCAAAGGGAAATACCAAACAGCGTCAGGGTGTGATCCAGGGAGCCAGTAAAGAACTTATCGCTTGTGTGTGTGAGTGTGCCCTCAACATCCTCAATGGGAACATAAGTCTGAAACCCGCCGACAAAAGAAAACTAAAAAAATACAAGCATCACATCAGAGCCCTCGCCACCAAAAAACTTAGCGTCCAGAAGAAGAAAAAAATTCTTCATCAAAAAGGTGGATTCCTGGGTGCATTGCTGACCCCTATTCTGAGTGCACTTGCCGGTCTGCTCTTCAAGTAACGATGCAGCACACCAAGAAAATGGTACTTGTTCCCCACGACACACTTTCGCAACTGCAAGCTGCAAGACTGCTAGAACAAACTCCAACAACGCGTGTAGTGCACGGTTTGGACGAAGACATGAGGACTCTGCTCGAAAGGCAGGATATCACAGGCGAAGAGAAAATGAAGCTGTATCATCAGACACTTCAGAGGTACACCATTTTAAATCGGCAGAGGAAGGCCCCTTTAACCATGAACTTGCAAATGAATAGTGATGAATCCAAAGACCAGCCCAAGTTAGAGCGAACACCCGGAGAACCACCCAAGTTAGAACGAGAACCTGTCACCCACTATCCTACTAAATTTAAAGCTGAGCTGAAAGGGTACCCTGAGGAGTCGTTCGGTCTACCTCGACTGTTTGCCGAAGCTACACATCTATCACCCCTTCCCTTCGAGGTAAGAAGAAAGAGAGAGAACCGTAAACAAGCCACCCCGAAATGGACTCCATATTAAAAGATGTATCGAGTCTTTTCTTGTCATTTTGTGTTTTCGTTCACCATGGACTGTTGTCCTCCCAAGTCCGACTGTGGACCCCAACACTTTCTTAAGAAAATCCGTTGCACATGGGCTTGTTGTCAAAGCACCGTCATCATTACAAACTCGGATTCTACCGATGGCGGAGGCATACCTGAAGAAGGTGTATTACGACCCCAAACACCCCGCCGCCTTTGGTGGTGTGGAGGCTGTTTACCGCGCTGCAGTAAGAGACGGCATCAATGTCACAAAGAAACAGATAACTGTATGGTTGTGGGAACAGCCGACCTACACGTTGCACAAACCAATACGGAGAAATTTTAAAAGAAATAGGGTCGAAGTGCATGGCATCGATCACCAATGGCAGGCAGATTTGGTAGATATGTCCTCACTCAAAGAACACAATCGAGGGTACAGGTATTTGCTGACGTGCATCGATGTCTTTTCAAAGTATGCATGGGTCGTTCCTCTGAAAGATAAGACTGGGACAACTTTAGTGAAAGCCTTCAAAAAGATTTTAAAAGGAGGGAGAAAGCCGCGTCTACTTCAGACCGATAAGGGTACCGAATTTATCAATGAAAAGTTTCAGTCTTTTCTCAAGAAAACGAATATCTACTTCTTCACTACCAATAATGAAACCAAAGCCAGCATTGTTGAGAGATTTAACAGAACACTGAAGACAAAAATGTGGAAATATTTCACGGCCAACAACACGTACCAGTATACAAAGGTCCTCCCCGCATTACTTTCTGGCTACAATCATTCGTTTCACAGAAGTATAAAATCCACCCCGGCGTCCTTCCAATGTCGATCGAATAAGACAGGCGTTGTACACCCCCTGACTCCAACCCCCTAAAAACAGTCTTCAAGTTCGAGGTTGGAGATACGGTTCGCATCAGCATGGCCGCCAGGCCTTTCCGTAAGAGTTATTTACCAAGCTGGACCACCGAACTGTTTACCATCAACGCCAGAATCCCCCGCTAGCCCCCTGTGTACACGTTGAACGATTATGAGGAGAGCAATTGAGGAACTTTCTACGAGCAAGAACTACAACATGCAGTTCAGAAGGACGACCTGTACAAAGTTGAAAAAATACTGAAAACCAGAAGGCGACGGGGGAAACCAGAATACTTGGTGAAATGGGTTGGATATCCGGAAAAATTCAATAGCTGGGTGTCCAAGTTGCACGCTCTATAAAGACGACCAGTACGTCAGCCATGTGCCATTTTAAGCAAACGAATGAATCATGGAGGCCGCATTTTACGTGACGCTCCCAAGCAATAGCTCGATGAATGTTCATCCCAACAACACTTTGGCTCACTTCTTTGTAAATTTGCCCTTCCCTCTCACGTTAACGGGAGAATGGGAAGTTGCCATGGTCGTGTTCGTCTATCCACACCGTTGGCTCAATGTATTCCAAGGTGACAATTATGTGTTATGAACCGCTGGAACACAGGGTCCACACGGGCACTCGATCGCAGAGGGTTACTATTCCACGCCTAAAGAAATTATATCAGCTTTTAAGCCCCCTATCGATCACGACGGACAAGTCACCATATCGTACAATAAATACATTCAAAACATTGTGACGAAAACACGAGGAGGGGCAAGCTTGATTTTTCACGGCCGATTAGCGACATTATTAGGGTTCAATGTCAACGACAGCATCACGGGTCTCGAAATGGCCCCTCGCACTGTGGACGTTCATCCATTTCACTTCATGTTCGTGTATACTAATATCATCCAGTACAACACGGTAGGTGATAAGAGGGTACCTTTATTACGGATCGTGAACGCGGAAGGAAAATATGGAGATATCGTTTCAAAAATATACGACAACCCTCATTACATTCCTCTGAAACAAAAGGTCATTGACACCATTGAAATAGATATAAGAGACGACACAGGCGAGCCCATTCCATTTATCAACGGTAGGGTCATCGTGAAACTACACTTCAGACAGCGGCGCTCACCGTACTTCAACTGATCGCTATGACGAAGCTTAAATACATTCCCTATCACTCTAAACACTATGAAGATTACTACACACAGCAAGTGGGTCAAGGGTTGCCTGTGTTTGAAGGACCTCGCACGCAGCGCGGTTTTGGACTTGGTGGTATCTTGGGAGGCCTGTTCAGGTCGGCCATGCCTCTCTTAAAGGCTGGGTTGAAGACGTTTGGACGGCAGGCTCTTCGCACTGGTGTTGGCATCGCCCAAGATGCACTGGAAGGAAAGAATATAAAATCAGCAGCCAAAACTAGGCTCCGGAGAGCCGGAAGTCAACTGACAAAACAAGCCCTCCAAAGTATTAATACCCGAGTCACGCGTGGCAGGTCTATAAAACGAAAAAACACAAGGCAGACGGGTCACTTCTATGCCGAGCAAGAGAGCGAAAAGGTCACTTGACATCTTTGATTAGTATTATCTGCACAATTCTGTGGCATCAGCATGTCTCTTCTGCACGATCATTCCTGCGAGTGCACCAAGTCCCTCCCACCCAGACTAGTATCGAGAAGGGTCGATGGACTGAATTCCATCCCATTGCTAACATTTCTGATGGAGGGCCTATTGAATTTTTCATACCTGGATCCGGGGAAGACTACGTTGATCTTTCCCAAACACAACTCTATATCAAAGCAAAAGTGGTCAAAGCTGACGGTACGAATCTGACAGACGACTCTTCGGTTGGTCCAGTCAATCTGTTTTTGCAGTCTCTCTTCAGTCAGATCGACGTGACCTTGAACGATCGCCTTATCTCTGCTTCTACCCCCACTTACCCTTACCGAGCCATGATAGAAAGTCTTCTGAGTTATGGTCACGATGCCAAGGCTTCCCAACTTTCCTCTTCATTGCTCTACAAAGATACAGCTGGACAAATGGATACCGCTGATCCCCTAGCGGCAGACGACGCTGTCAACAAGGGACTCAAGGCCCGCTATCAATACATCAAAGGAATCCGTGGTGGATATGATTGGTCCCATACACAGTGACATTTTCTTCCAAGACAGACACATGCTAAACGGGGTGGATCTTAAACTCAAACTTATACGCAGTAGTGATGCTTTCTGCCTGATGGCTTCAGGGGTCAACCCTACCTATAAGGTGATGATTCAAGCCGCGTCCGTGTTTGTCAGAAAAGTAAAAGTGAGCTCCGCGGTCATGCTGGGTCATGCCAAAGCATTAGAAAAGGGAACTGCAAAGTATCCCATCAAACGCGTCCTTTGCAAAATGATCTCTGTACCCCAAGGCAACTTAACACTCACTCAGGATCACGCTTTTCTCGGACAACTTCCGACACGCATTGTAATAGGCTGCGTGAGTAATGTAGCGTTCAACGGACGCTACTCAAAGAACCCGTTTAACTTTCAGCATCTGAACGCAAACCTTTTGACGGTGTACCTAGATGGAGATCAGATTCCGTATACTCCACTCAAACCGAACTTTTCCGAGGCGTCCAATAATTACGTCAGAGCATACAACACCCTCTTCTCGGGAACAGATAAAATGTACCAGAATGAAGGCAACGACATCAGTCGTGAGGATTTCGCCAAGGGCTATGCACTGTACGCTTTTGATCTCACCCCTGACCTGTCTTCTGGCGGACACTTTAACCTCGTCAAACACGGAAACCTACGGTTGGAAATGCACTTTGCCTCTCCGCTACAGGAAACGGCCAACGTGATCATCTACGCGGAATTTAACAACATTTTGGAAATAGATCAGGCTCGAAACATCATATTCGACTACGCCAGTTGAAGGGTACGCACAGACCATGGACAGCTCGGAAATTAGCACTATTTTAAATAGAGACCGTTACATAAAACATTTTTTCAGAGGGGTGTTCGCCCGCGATAAACTTCCCAAGCAAGTTATCTCTCGTCCGAGTGCCTTTGTGGTGAACACAGACCATATTACGAAACCAGGACAACATTGGGTAGGAATATACTTCACGAGAGATGGTGTTGGAGAGTATTTTGATTCCTACGGATTACCACCGCAGTTACCCGAGTTCAAAACTTTTCTCAAGAACAACGCGGAAAAAACTCAATATAATCATCAACGCCTACAGGGACCCTTGTCTGCTGTCTGCGGTCAATATTCCATCTACTTCTTGTTACATCGATGTCGGGGAATCACCATGAGCAAGATTGTGGGACTTTTTTCCACTTCCGATATCAACAAGAACGACGTCAACGTGAACGATTTTATCAGAATACACTTTCCCCGTATTAAAACGAATGTATTCGATGATCATTTTTTTTTTCAACAAGTTTCAAGGGCTTTGTTAGAATAACCTATACCTGAACGGACTGACGGATTAATTATTTAAACCAATGTTGTATTTCACGAGTTCAATTCAAGCCAGACGTATCTCAACAACTTGCCCGAAATCATCAATATGCTGCGCTTGCGCACTACTCCCTCCACCACACAAACTGCACACCCCACCTTATTTTGTGTATAGTTTGTGTGGAGGAGAAATTCAGTTGTGTGCAGTATCATCAATAGGTTACGGTTGCGTGAGTTCAAGCAAATTCCCAGTGTTCGGTCTAGCCAAAATGTTCTAAAGGCCTCGAATTTGTTAGAATTTAAAATAACAATAATAATAATACTTAATGTTTTCAGTTTATCAAATGTTTTCCAATTTAAAACCAATATAAAAACCATCTGTTAATATATTGATGTCAAAGATTGCTGTTGGTGTTAAAATTAAATTTAACAAATGGCAAAAATGTTCTAAAGGCCCCGTATTTGTTAGAATTTAAAATAATAATAATAATAATAATACTTAATGTTTTCAGTTTATCAAATGTTTTCCAATTTAAAACCAATATAAAAACCATCTGTAAATATATTGATGTCAAAGATTGCTGTTGGTGTTAAAATTAAATTTAACAAATGCCAAAATGTTCTAAAGGCCCGAATTTGTTAGAATTTAAAATAACAATAATAATACTTAATGTTTTCAGTTTATCAAATGTTTTCCAATTTAAAACCAATATAAAAACCATCTGTTAATATATTGATGTCAAAGATTGCTGTTGGTGTTAAAATTAAATTTAACAAATGGCAAAAATGTTCTAAAGGCCCCGTATTTGTTAGAATTTAAAATAATAATAATAATAATAATACTTAATGTTTTCAGTTTATCAAATGTTTTCCAATTTAAAACCAATATAAAAACCATCTGTAAATATATTGATGTCAAAGATTGCTGTTGGTGTTAAAATTAAATTTAACAAATGCCAAAATGTTCTAAAGGCCCGAATTTGTTAGAATTTAAAATAACAATAATAATACTTAATGTTTTCAGTTTATCAAATGTTTTCCAATTTAAAACCAATATAAAAACCATCTGTTAATATATTGATGTCAAAGATTGCTGTTGGTGTTAAAATTAAATTTAACAAATGCCAAAAATGTTCTAAAGGCCCCATATTTGTTAGAATTTAAAATAATAATAATAATAATAATAATACTTAATGTTTTCAGTTTATCAAATGTTTTCCAATTTAAAACCAATATAAAAACCATCTGTAAATATATTGATGTCAAAGATTGCTGTTGGTGTTAAAATTAAATTTAACAAATCATACTTGAATAGCTTCATGTACAGTCGTTCTTTTGTCTGTCTTCGTACGTTGTTGTCCCTCCCCTTTCTACTTCCCTTAAGGAATATTAAAAAAAACATTACAAAAGGTATGAGAACACGCCGGGGTGGATTTTATACTTCTGTGAAACGAATGATTGTAGCCAGAAAGTAATGCGGGGAAGAGCTTTAAAGGAGAAAACTGACAAGCATAATTAATTAATAGCGCCCTCTGTTAATGAAATGTAATAAATAACGTTTTAACAGTAGAATCGATACTGTGCGCGCGATACTGTGCGCGCAATACTGACAGTAATTTCATTCATTCATTCATTTATTTGTTCGTTAATCACATATGATTTTCATAATTGACAGTATTATTAACTTTTGCTTGGCCAGCTGTGAATGATCACTTACAATTTATACATTTCAAAACGATACATTTCAAAACGATACATTGATATTTTATAAAATTGTTTATTACAAATGGTTAATAAACTCCTCCCCTTTTTCAGATTTTGGTCAGAAAATTAATCGATGACTTTTGCGCCTTTTTACCTTTTTTCCATCGTGCTTTGGTAAAACTTGGACAAACATGGCTGCTGACGGAGACAACGATAGTTCGTACTTTGGGTTTTTCTAAGTAATATGGCTGTATTGGAGTTTATTTAAGGCAGTTGAATAATTGGATATCTTAAAGAGAGTAAGTAGAATAATAAGGAGTAATAATTCGTGATTTTCTTAGGAGTTTTTGTTTGTTATTGTCAGATTACAAATAGATGTGCAGCAGACGATTAACACATATAAGTTAGTTAGTTAGGTCAGTGACTGGCTCACAGTGCGTTGACCCTTTGCGCGCTATGAACAGTTCATGCATAGGTACACGTTGTATAGCTGTTGATTTGTTCTGTATAAAGTTATTGACGAAGTGAAGTTGGATAGGTTTATAGATGAAAAATAATGTAGGTTACTTTGTTTTTCGTCAGAGACTATATAAAATGTATACAATTTAGTTATTGGAATTTAGAAATGAAAAAAGAACAAATTAAGCTAAGACGAAAGAAAATTCTGTATAAATAAACAAATTATTTTATGTCAGATTGAAATAATTTCTAGAATTAACGTTACTGTTAACGTTACTGTTAAAGTATGAGATTAAAAAAATTGTTTACAGGGACATTGTGCATCACACTTATCCTCTTGCCAATAGACAAAGCTAGTATTAAAAACACAGACATACACGAATATAATTTATTTTAATGATTAAATCGAACAGTTAATATTCATAACAGACTCGGTAATAATCTCTTCTTGGAATATGTGTTGGCTCTGAAAAGAGCCGGTTGTTTTATGGGTTTCGCCAGTCTTGGATGAACTCGATTACTTGAATTTTGCTGGATTACTCGCCACCAGAAACCTGGCGTACTCCAGGTTGCCAACCACTATAGCATACTTCAACGCCTCCATCTGGGAGATCACCTCAACGTGAGGGAAGTTCTTGGGAATCTGCTCCCACTCTCGCAATTCGGGATCCGCATTTATGCGGATCCGCTCTCCTTCGATCAGCGCTATTGCCTGATTCTTTCGCACATACTCGAAAAAAGTAAAAAGAGTGGCCATACTGACAAGGGTGTTGCTCGATCTCTTGATGAAAATATTGGCGAAAATATGAGTTTGAATTAAAATTTCCGTCTTTTATACTCTACCATCCCTACCATACTCTACCATACTACTACCTCGGACTTGCGTTTCTTTTGCTTACCTCGGACTTGCGTTTCTTTTGCTGTTCAGTATATTTTGGTTTCTCATTTACAATTTATAACAGTGCATTACGTTACTTAAACTGAAAATGTGTGTGTTGGCACTGGTCTAGAAAGATCTTTTGTACTGGTACTCTAACCTGAAAATGGAATCCCTTCTATCAGGCTGCGAGATAAAACATCCAAATCACTTACATCATAATAACGGATCAAGACAGACTCGTCTTCTTTGAAGTACACAGCCAGCAGCTTTGGCAGACTTCTTAAGATAGCTGATGAGCTCTGGACTTCACCAACAGCTTTAACAACATTTTCTGGGGTCTTCTTTGTTTTCAAGAACTTGACCAGCCTTGTTCCCTTGCTGACAAACTCATCATGAAGTTTCTCATCCAAGTCAATGCCTGTCAAACTGTTAAAGTGACACAATAGCCACCGTTCCTCGACGAGAAATGGCCATTCCTTGAGTACTGCTTGAATGCTAGTAGATTCAATTAAGTCCTTGCGTTGAATGGGGTATGTTACTGCCATCAACCCATCAATCTCAGTGAAGTTCCATGTTGGTTCCTGATACATCTCCTGCAGCCTCAGTTTCTTCTCCTCTTGATCTGCTATGGTAACTCCTTCTGGAAGATCTGGCTGAAAACTGATGCAGCCAAAGCTATCAATATCCTTTTTTCTTTTTTTTCTTTGCAAGGTTTCACTCTCATTTTCTGATGAAGTCTGCTTTGTTGGCTTTCTTGATCCCATTGAGCGAGTTATGTTCTCTTTTCGGCTTTCCAACTGTTGCAACAGACTTGCTGATCCATCCCCAATCATTTGTCCATTTATAACATCTGCAAATGATTCCGGATAATGCTGCACTATTTTACGAGCAACATTTCTTAGCTCTTTTCTTTTTGGATTTCTTTTCAAATCCTGCATTACATCATCTGTAATAATGCGAACCATCTCACGACGATCCTTGGGATTAGGTCTGTCTCCTTTCTTGGCACATGTAAGAAGCTTTTTCGGTAGATTATCCCATGGAATTTTGTATGTTACAGACCAGTTGCTCAGCCCTTGAGAAGTCTCGGGAAGTTGTAAAACTTCAGTCACACATGATGTGGACTCAGAGGGAAGTTTATGTCCTGTTGAATGAACAAAACCAATCTTGCATTGACCTTCAGCAAATGTTCCTAAAATTTGACAGAAATGTCTGTTGGCCTGTACATGTATATGATGCAATTAGGTTGTGCTGCAGCTATCACAAGAGGGCACTCTATTGCAACACCCTAGAAAATTGAATTCTGAAAATAATGTACCCCTGCAGATGTATTTCCAATACAGAAGTGAGTCTTTAATGTTGCAGTCAATTCATGGGTTAGGGTCGGGGTTAGTGATGGGAAACATACTGAAGCTTTCCAGACTTTGAAAATTATCAAAAGGTTAAGGGGTGTTGGACAACTTTTGACATTAGGTGACACTAAAAACATAAACAGAGATGTAGAAGTTTTCTTTTAAAAAGTCATTTATAAACAAAATCATAAAGCCTGCAAGTGGAAAAAACTAATTCCCTTACCTTTGCCCTTCCACTGCTTTAAAAGTTTACGCGCCTTGATGGGGGGAAGCAGGCCCTCAAGATCCTCTTCAGTAATCAATACAAGGTCATCTGCTGACTCCACTCCAAGTTCTTTTAGTTTTCTGTTCAATTCCTGGAGCTGATCGTCCGACACTCCTGGGAGAGCTTCTTCAATAAGTGGTAGCAACCAAGCATTGTCCATTTTGTGCCTACAACAGCAAAAAGGTATTTATGGTCAATTAGCAATTCTTACTGTAATAGTTATTCACAGGTCATAGCTAACTGATTTGTATACTATAGCCTTGGGGGTCATTCTATGTTAACTCAACAAATGGGTTGGCTGGTCATCATCTCAGATTTTGATATAAATCAAGAACATCATACCATCATCAAATAAAAGAACAACTTTTCAACAGCAGGTATTGATGTTTTGCTCATCATTGATTTACATTGTATGCTTATCTATATAAATACATGTAGCAATAAACTAAATTAGGCAATTAGTCAATCAATCAACCAATTTCTGCATTTTAAACTGATATTGACAGTGTTGTGGAATGTTTCTTTAATGTCTGTATTTTAAAGAAAACACTGATTTCAAATTGCGTATAGTAACACGTATAGCTTTCAGTATAATATGCACATTGTGTACACATAATAAATGCAAGCTTTGCATTTTGGATTCAATTTGTGAAATTGTCTGCAATGTTTCTAGTATGAATGCATAAATTTTTACCTATAATTGTTTTGCCCCCATAAAAAATGAGCTCAACTCTGCTAGTAATGTGAAGTGCTCTAACCAAAAGGTAAACTCAAAAACAAAGGATAAAAATAATGGAGATCCAAATAACTCATGCATGAGTTAAACGCTTTCCAAACATGATCATGTTTGGAAAGCTTTTGAATTTGACAACAAAGAACCAAAAACAAAAACAGAAAAAAACACACACACAAGCAAAACACAAATATCAAACCCAACAAACCAAAGAAAAAAAGAAAGAAAATAAATTACAATAAAAAAGGGCTGACCTAAAAAATGTAATGTACATTATCATAATCAAATGAATAATACATGTAGATTGTACAATGTATGATTGTCAAAATATTTCCATTTGTATATAGATCTATAGGTAGTTTTTAAACTTTTCGTTATCTGCTATAGCGCATCGATTTTCTTTTGAACAATCGATCGCAACTTAAGTATATTCACGTGTACACAAAGGAATGTGTTACGAGTCTGTTACGTCTGTTCGTTTGTCGTGTCCATCTTTGTCCAGTCCAATGGTGTTATATAGTAACACTAAGTTAAACTCTTAATTCACGGGTCAATAAATAAATTTGGTCATGGTATAATAGGGTCACTTGTTATGGTAAATAGTCACTTGAGTAAACTTTTGTGAATTTTGGGTGTTTGTGAGATCCAGGTGAAAGCCCATGAGAGAGATTTTGAGGGAAGTACCTGTAAGATAGTGAGAGAGAGAGAGAGAGAACTCATATAAAACCTAAACCACATTTTTAACGAGAAAAGAAAGCCTTGTAAATACCTAACACAACTTAACAAACTTACACAATGCATTGCAGCATGACTTCTCTCTGTCCAACTTTGGATTTCAACCAGACTTCATCTCATTTCTAAACAGCATCCAACACTGCATGTTTCAGTGCAATCAAGATATTACCACTGAGATTGTAACCGCACAGGGGCTGGTGATCCAACAAATGTTCTACCTTTACACACTTGACACTATCTTCTTTGGGCTGTAGTACTTCATACATCCCCAAATCGCTCAGATGAACAGCTTTGCAAAGGCCAACAATGAAGAATGGATGCTCTGAGGCACTGACAATCACAAGTTGAATTTCTCCAAGTATTAAATCTCCATCTTTTTTCCCCAACACTACATACATCCCTTTGGAATATTTGGTTCCACACATGACAATGTGGCTACTTGCAAGACTCCCACAAAGGAGCTCTCCAAATGATGACACAGCTTCTTGTATATTTTCATTATACAATTCCCTGCAAAAGAGAATTCCTTTGTCATCTACTTGCACCTCCTTTTGAAATAGTGAACCAGCATTGTGAAATGCTTGGAGCAACTGATGTGTTTCAGCAAGTGAGGATGTTATGTTGATGAAGTTCTTGGAAGTCCTTGCACACCACTTAAAATACGTGTGTTTGCTCTCCATCCGCATAGTCCACAAATTAATCAACAGTCCAAACTGTAAGATCAGCTCCGGGTAGTGGGTCATATAGTGATGTTTTGGTCTCAGTCTTACTTCACTAAATAGTGTGACCCTAGAGGTGATGTATTCCTCTATAAGAACATTGAGATAAGCTATCTGTGGTCTTGTGATCTGGGGTGCACAAATAAATTCAACAATTTGTCTCAACAACACAACTAAATTCCATACTGAGTCATTCACATCTTGTATTCTACTGGCTACCAGCAAGGGGAATATGCGAAGTAGAACCCAGTTCTGAACTGCATGACCACCTAATTTTTTTCCATTTGGATTAACACTGCTTGGTTTGTCCAAACTTTCTGTTCCAATTAACTTGAAGTGCTTCAACCTGTTATTTAGTTGCTCATATGTAAACCATTTCTTTTCCTTGACTAGACACTTAATATACAATGCCAAATCATATTGGACTAGACCCTCGAACAGATCATGTCCAATGCATGGAGGTAGGCCTGGTCTGCAGACATGAAAATGGTTTAGTTTGTTAAACACTGAATTCTGTTTAATACCCTCAAAGCTGTCCACATCCAACTGTTGAAGTTGTTGAAGAGCTGCAACATAATTTTGTGGAGTTCGGCGTTCTGCCGTCACATGCAAATTAACATCACCTGACTGACTGCATGGAATCACGTTGAATTTTGCAATACCTGCACATGTACCGGGCAGTGCTAAAATTTTCCACAAAACCTCCAAGATAGTGGCTTCCCAAGTTGTCACCCAATATGCCAACAACACCTCCTCTTACACTGTGACCAATACCTCCTCTTACACTGTGACCAATACCTATGTCAATGCCATTCTCTTCAATATCTCTCAGGTCCTTGATTATTCTGGAGAATATTCGCTCTTGACCAAAAAACTTGAGATCCTTGTCTTTGCACAGAGCAACCAATTGTATTGGATCAATCTTTGATCGGTTATAAGGGTATAAGTTACCAAGACAGTAATACACAGCCACAATTTTGTGAACTTTCTTTGCTGACCCCAATGGGTTGACTATTTCGAATGCGTCCTGATACAAAATTATCTTTATTGAGTCTTGCAAATGTGTGAATAAGTCTATACTTTTGAACATTGTACCATCAGAAAAATCACTGTAGATGCCCTCTTTCTCTGGTAGGGGGTTAAGATACTGTTGTTGAACCGACATATCTTTGAAAACTGCCTCCATTGTCTTCTTGATTGGAATATAGTGGAAATGTCTGGAGGTGTTGGTGTCATCTCTACCAAGGTGAATTTCTATGGGCTCTACATAGGACATATTTTGTTTATAGTACTCTTTTCTTGTGAAGTGTGAGCGAAGGGGACCAGTACTCGGTTTATGTGCTGCAGAGAAGAGATTTTGGCATTCTATGTCTTCTAATATTGAAGAAATTATGCCACTTTCTAAAGCAGTTGCATTCAATCTTAATTTGAGAATTGAACCAAGATGAACAGACTGAATGTCTTGTATGCTTCTAAGTTCATTAACAATTGTTTGGATTGTTGACACAGGAACATGATGCTTCGTTTGCAACCTCAAATAGAATAACGCCATATTGTTTAAGTACAGCTCTTCAAAGTTAGGTTCACCTTCATGTTCATCATCATCACTACCTGTTAATTCCTCCCCAGAAATGTTCTCTGTGTTGGTATTGTCATGACTGTCTTCAAGATTCTGTGAATGTGTTCCTGTTTCTGTAACATTACTGGTAGGCTCAGTCAAACTATCTGGTGATACCACAGGTTGTACTGGAGGCTGGTGATTCCTTGAAACGTGTGAGGTGAATGATGACTTTATTCGGTACTTCTTGTTACAGTTCCAAAATGGACAAGTTGTTTCATATCCTTCATCAATGTGATATTTTGCGTGAGATAACATTTCAGTGCAGTCTGTGCAATTTTGTTGGCAATTCTGAAGCTGGCACACCAAGTTCATTTCATTTACAATAAGCCGTCTTGATAGTCTTGTCTCTAAACGTTTCTGTCTGTGGTCTCTTGTCATATGTACATTGAAAGCATTGTATGTTTTAAAATGCCTGCTGCATCCTGTTATCCCACATGGAAATGTAATATTGCTGACATTGGCGTGAAAACGATAGTGTCTTATATACCCTTTCACAGATGTTGAAACTTGCGGACATACACGACATTGGTACATCTGCAATTATTAAGAAATGCACATTATGTAAAACACCGAATCAGTAATGTGGACACTCAGTCAGAAACTTTCAGAAAGTGTGTCAAATTAATATTTAAAAAAAAATTGTTTACCTTTTATGTGTCATTGTTTCCTCAAGAACACAAATTTTCTTGAAAATAACAAAAAGAAGACTTTGTGCACTTTAATAAATTGCAAACAAAGCCAGATTTTAGTGAGGCAAATTAAACCTTAACCAAAAACTTATAGTGATCAAAGCTTAAAGGTACATTCAAGGGTTACAAGTACATGTATGTGCATGTGACATGGTTTGAAATTACTAACTTATGTTTCTCCTGTAAGTGTACAGCCAATCTTCATATGTAGATGTGACGTCATAACGTTTTTTTCTGCCAAGTAGATATGTGCTCAACTTTTGCAACTTTTTATCCAGAGCCCTTTTTCTACCTGTAAATAACTGCCCATTTGACTTTGACCTTAAAACCTTTAATCAGTCATTGATATAATATTATGTATTTGCCAAAATGGATAAAGTTAACTTGAAGGGGATTGTATTGTGATGACGCTGTTGAAAACAAGGGGTATAACAGGTGCTAGGTCCGAGTTGTCTGGTGTGCTGATCCTTCCAGTCCAAGGTAAATTTTTGTAAAATGCACATTTTGTATGCACAAATTGTGGCGCAGTGATGCCCAGTTTTGTCAGGTATGGTGAGTTCTTTACCTGTGCTTGTACATGATGGTATGTACATACACAATCTGCATATGTACACGCCCGCCGACCAGACTGGCATGGCGCTAAACAACAGCAGGAAATGTTGTTGTTCCCATTTTGACACTATGTAGTTTTAATGGAAATTTTGAATGGTTTAGGATTAATTATATAATGAAAAACCCACTATTTTTACTCCACCTCTTCATCACCACCCCAATCCACAAACCCCTGCAGAAATGTGCTTGGATGATTAATAACATATTATCATAATCAGGGGGAAATAATTTGGTTTGTGATAACTGTTATTAATTAACTTACACAGTACAAATCCTCAAATTTTCATGATGTGGCAAAAGGCATATACTGTTAGAATGCTTTTGTTTTCATTCAAGCACAGTTCTGCAGGGGTACATTATGTGGACTGTGGTGGTGATGAAGAGGCTGAGACAGAAAACACATGGGCTTTTGGATACGGTTCACTGGCACCAGTGATGAACATTTTTCCAGATTATGAATATGATACATAAAAATACTAAGCTCCTACATGTAGCCTCACAAAGTCTTAATATAAAACTACAGGGATGAAAATTGGTTCATGAGTCATAACTCTTTTTTTTGGGGGGGGGGGGGATAACGATATAAGTTTTCAAGTGGTAACTGTTAGGCCTAAATTCAAGAGGCTGACACTCACATTTTTGGTTGAAATTTGGCAGGTGAGTTGCACAGGGTTTGCTTTAAATAAATATCTTGTTGTAGGCCTACGTTTAATTCATACTGAAATTTAGAATAATTAACATTAAATGCAAATACGTTTGTCAGTTCATAAAATCATTTTCTTCACAACGCACACCTAGGCCTAACGTTAAAGGCAAGCCAAAGGCAAAGCAAAGGATTTTCATATTGTTTACACACGATTTTATAAAAATCTGACTAACGTTATGCCAGGGCCTATTTCAAAAATCCCTACTAACGTTATAGTGCTTGTGTTGCCGGATCGTAAAAACACCGACAGAATAAACAGACACGTGCAACTTTTTAATTGCAAAAAAGAGGAAATGGCCAAGCCCAAGCACACTAAACTTTGTAGGTTTGTCTTAGTGTTTTTCAGTTTTCTATTAATTATGTGGCACTATGAGTATTATTAACGTTAGGCCTGGCCCTAGCTAGTGTAGGCTAGTATTAGTAAGAAAAAAAGAGGAAATCAGCTGATCAGCTGAATGCCTGAATAATTCAAATCCATTCACTGTGAACAGTTTTAACGTTAGGTAACGGCGAACTCGCCATGGGCATGATCATCACTGCTGATGCAGTTAACACTAGTTGAGTTACGAAAACTGAGTTAGGCATGGCTTAGGCATATTCTGTTTTGTGTTAGGGTCTAGCCTAACAGTAACACAGTTACTGTGTAGGCCTAATGATGTATTGTTGCCTAACTTACACATGTAACGTTAGGCCTATTTACTGCCAGTCTTGGACGCAACATGGTCAAGAAACAGACCTAAAATTCTTCACTTTGCTTACCTTGCAACTATAACCATGGACAACGGTGACCTCTCGAGTACAGACCTGGCTTTAGACAACGTGTCGATCGTGTTACGTTTCGAGCTAGTTAGTTAAGCTTTTACAGCATTCAGCTGCGCAAAAGCTATTCGCGCGTTTTTATGCGATGTAAAAATAATTATCATCTGGCGAGTTTAGTCTTAGCACTGCGCCCAAGGTATCAACGAAAACACGACATAAAAGGTAGCGCGGCGGAATCCAGACTTACCTTCCCATGAGGCAGAGGTAAAAATCTCCTGGGCTGGTTTCGTGATGTGCGCGTGCGCGTACGTACATGTACTTGACCTTTGACAGTTTGTTCCTGATCCTATAAATAACTCTTTGACGTCACATAATGTAAAGTCGGCCAGCTTTACGGGCAATGGTAAGCCATTTTTGAACGCACAACTACATAATTATAAATGCTTTACAAGTATACTACTGCGTCCGGCACGCGGGAAAGTTTATCAAATTCCATGCATGACTGTTTGGTGAACCACTTGGCTCCGTATAAAAATTAGTACGCTTGACGCGACGCAGCTCAAAGCCAAAACCCAAGTTGCCCGTAAAGTTGCCCACTATATGCTCTTGCATATAGTGGCGCACGGCGCGGCTTCACAGCCAGGCGCGGTTCTACTGAGGTTCAATATTTCTTCTTATATATATATTTGGGGGGGGTGATAAAGATAATTCCGACACACGAAGGGGTCCAACCTCAGGGAATTAAAATCGACCTCGCCCCCCCCCCCCGCATGTTTGCTAAAATCTTGGAAATCGGGCAAAAATTTCGGAATTTTGAGCTAACGGAAACAAGAGCTAAAATCTGTTTTTTTTTAAAACTTTTTATTGTGATAAATGCAGACCCGCTATTTCCCAACTAGTACTGCATCTAAAAATAATTTTCTTTTTATTTACTCAATTATTTATTTATTTATTTATTTGGGGGCGGGGTAAAACTCTCACCCCCCCACACCCGCCCGAAAAGTCAACTCGGGCTTGACCGAACGGAATAGGAATTTTGTGAAGAAAGCTCCGGTGTCACGAATGCACTCTGCAGTGCAGGGTAACTTCTTGTCGTGGAGAGTCATGGGAGTAGTATGTGTGCAGCAAATCAGTCCTCATTGAGGTGGGATTGAGCAATGTGGTGGAGCACAAAATCCCTCAATCCCACCTCCACCACAAAGAGGACTGATTTGCTGCACACATAGGTTGAGACACGTCTGGGCGCGCGCGCGTGAGACACGTCTGGGCGCGCGCGTGGAGGTGTGCTCCTCCTCCTCAATGTTGGTCGTAATGCGGAACACTCTCACTGCACTGCTCCTCAAAATACTGGTTGAGACACGTCTGGGCGCGCGCGTGGAGGTGTGCAGTTTGTGTGGTGGAGGGACTAGTGCGCAAGCGCAGCATGGATATTGATGATTTCGGGACATCGTTGATTGGTTGAATGTTTGCGCATTGTTTATGGAGCAACTACACACTCTTTGTGATTGGTTGTTTCGGCGACGCGAAGGATGGTAGAGTATAAAAGACGGAAATTTTAATTCAAACTCTCATATTTTCGCCAATATTCTCATCAAGAACATTGCATTGTTGCTCGTATACGCTACTTGTATTGTGAACAGTCGACAAACGACAATACTTGAGCCTTAACATGAACGGTGAGCCTGTATCGACCCCGATGCCCACACCTGTGGTTCCCGCACCTGGCGCGATGGTGTTGCCGTCGACTCCGGCCCCGGCACCGATCGATGGGGCACGCATCGAGAAGGAGAGAAAGCTCATTCCTCCCGACATGATAGATGCTGGGTGGTGCGAAGCCCAGAGTGTGACACATGGCAAGAGCTATTTCTACAACAAGTTCACACGAGAGACCTCGTGGGATCTGCCCAGTTCATCGACTTATCTGCGTGAGCAACGGATGTTGCAGCCACATCCACCCACTGTTGATGTTTTGTCTGCTGCTGTTGAACAATTAACCAAGGGATTAGCTGCTGACACCGAAGCATCAACCCCTAGAGTAGGAGCTAATCTCCCAGAGAATGTAAAAGGGAAGGCAGGAGTCAAGCGCAAGCTGTACTTTCCACCGGATGAACAACAGGAGAACGACAGGAAGGCGGTGCGATTTCAAATCGGAGGTGAGCGATATGCTGTTGTCAAGCGTTTCAAGGGTCGCACCTACATTAACATAAGAGAGTACTATTTAAATCCCAGCGGAAACAAATTGCTTGCTGGCCAGAGGGGAATTAATCTCACCGTGGAGCAGTGGGGTCAGCTCAAACAACAGAGTACCGCCATCACTAAAGCCATCTTTCAAGTTTAGCTGATTAACAAAGATGTTAACTGTTGATTAACTGAATGGTATTGTCTACCTGTTGCAGATGATGAAGAGCACGACATGGAGGGCGAGGAGAATGTGTTGAAGCGCAAGAAACGCATCAGGACACTTGTGAAACAAGTGATGACAAAAACGTCACGGATCACATCATCAGAATAAGTTATGCAGTTCAACAGAGTCTACCTTGCGAAGGGTGTGAGTTTGATTGGCCAAGGCAGTGGGATCACGAGTGTCTGTTTTACGGCGAGACTCCTGAGTACCACCTTGAAGATTTCGTGGATCAGCACTTCGAAGAAGCAGAACAATACATTCAGCCGAGCCATGTTTGTGCTGTGTTTGGCGCAGTAGCACATCATGTTGGTGTTGAAGCTTACGATGGAATGGACGAGGACGTGTACTCTATCATAACTGATATTTGGAATGAATGGAACTCTGAACCTATGAACATTGTTGACACTTTCTACGATAGAAACTCGCGAATTCTCCCGTTTCATGTCGTGAACGATGTCATGGAATTAAATGGACTTGTTTAATTGAACACTTTGAACAGAACGCAAAGGTTAGAAGACGATTATTTTAGTTCATTCATCTGCAATAAGTATTATCAATTTGCCATATGTTGTTGTTGTATTTTTGAAGATAGTTCTTCTATTACAGACACTAAAGGACACCAAATAATTTAATGATTTAATTGTTAATTTGAAATCAAGTTTAGTATGAACGTGGACCCCCTTTGAATAAAAAAATAGTTGTTTTATAAGTTACAATGTTGAGAACAACATTTTGAGAAATTTCCATACATTAAATGTTTTCAGTCTTTAAGTTTGTTGTTAAAACTTTGAACATGTTAAAACAATTCAAATTGAACGTACGTGATCAGTTGAAGTTGAATTAAAAAGTACAGTTATTTGCTTGCTTGAAAAAGAATAACGCTTGTTCTCATACCTTTTGTAGTGTTTTGTAAATTTATTATTATTTTATATTCCTTAAGGGAGGTAGAAAGGGGAGGGACAACAACGTACGAAGACAGACAAAAGAACGACTGTACATGAAGCTATTCAAGTATGATTTGTTAAATATAATTTTAACACCAACAGCAATCTTTTACATCAATATATTTTACAGATTTATTTGTTCTATTTTATCATTCCTTTTGGAGTTGCAGTTGAAATAAATTATTGGTCTGTTTTTGGTTTTTTCAAGGGAGGGTTACGTACCTGGAATAGAAATACAAGATATAATGAGGGTTAACATACATACCAAATAAATAATGTTTAAAATGTACAATTTTTAACAACAAATTAGCAAAAACATAACAATTATACTGTAATACAATACTTTTAACAAGATATAAAAAAAAGCATAGCATTGGTAATTCTCTATAATTAACATTTCCCAAGTCAAATAATTTGAATTTAGGAAAGAGTTCTCTTTCTTAAATTTCACCAACTGAAAGTACAAATTATTCCAACATTATCGGAAACGGCAATCATTCTGTACAATAAGATAGAGAAAGCATTGGTAATTCTCTATAATCAACATTTCATATTACATGTATAGCACTGTTTATTTTCTGTTTGAAATTAGGAAAGAGTTCTCTTTCTTAAATTCCACACAAACATGTTCAAAATTATCGGTAACGTACCAATCATAATGTAAAATACTTTTTAACAAGATAGAAAAAGCATTGGTAATTCTTAACATTTCATATTACAAGAATTACATGCATGTATAGCACTGCTTACTTTCTGTGACATAAGGCATAGCATTGGTAATTCTCCATTACTGACATTTTAAGTGAAACAATTTTCTGTTTCAATTTAGGAAAGAGTTCTCTTTCTTAAATTCCACACAAAGCTGTAAATGTACAACATTATCGGAAACAGCAATCATACTGTAAAATAAAATAGAGAAAGCATAGCATTGGTAATTCTCTATAATTAACATTACTGACATTTTAAGTGAAATAATGTTCTGTTTGAATTTAGGAGAGAGTTGTCTTTCTTTAAGAGAGTAAATGCGTACAAATTGGTACAACATTGTCGGAAACATCAATCATACTGAGTGAGAAAGCATCGGTAATTCTCTATAATTAACATTTCCCAAGTCAAATAAGTTGAATTCAGGAAAGAGTTCTCTTTCTTAAATTCCACACAAAGCTGAAAATTTCACCAAGTAAATCTTTGAAATAATTTAAATATGGGGAAAGAGTTTTCTTTCTTAAATTCATGTAGGGTGATCAGCCGCTTCTTGAGTAAATATAAGATGTCCAGTTTTAAAAATCTGAAACTTTCACATTCAGCAATATTACAAATATAAGAGTAAAATATTTTGTATAGCACTGGTTACTTTCTGTTCAGAAAACACAAGAGAAAGGCATAGCATTCGTACAGTCATGTAATTCTACATTACTGATATTTTTAAGTTAATTTTCTGTTTGAATTTAGGAAAGAGTTCTCTTTCCACACAAAGCTGAATATTTCACTGGATATTTTTTGTTATTCTGTATAAAATTAAAAAGTAGCTGATAGCATTGACAAGTTTGAATTCGCAAAACACATTAGAATGGATCAAGCTTGTTTAGGCAGTTTGTGGATCCTTCATCGCTGCTTGTTGGTCATATGTGTTGTTAAGCAGTACATGTAGGTATCCCAAGATGAAGCGAACATATTTAAGACTGGGTCATCAGTAGGAAATGACTCGTCTTGGAGGTGGCAAGCATCCCTACAGGAAAAAACCAAAATGAAAACTCATTTAAAAAATAATTCTTGAATAACTTTGGTGTTCAAAGGAATTGTGTAGTGTCCAAACAACTTTGTAGGAATTTGTACATATCGTTTGAGTCTGTTTCACAGAACCGACAGCAACGTTGATCTGTGATGAAATTTAAGACAGTTTATCAAGAGGGAGGTATGGTATTAATGGTAAAGTTCTGTAACGTTTAAGATTTTTGAATTTAGGAAAAGTTATTTGCCGAATTCTAGATCTCATCAGATTATAACAAGCTGTACTCAGTAATTTAAGACGAAAAGTATTTGAGGAACAACCATCATGCATGTTAATGTTTGGTCTTCATAGACAACTTGGACTTACATAAATATGAAGTCAAAACAAAATTTTGGGAATGCCAACAGGAAATAAATGTGTTAAGAAATTATTCTACTTTGTCTAATCTGTGTGCCAAATAGCAAAGTCTCTGCTAGTGATGACTACACCTGCCATTTAAAATATCTTCTAAAAACCAAATACCTTTTAAAACAGACATGTACAGATTGATTTCTAAACAATTCATTCAGGATTATAACAAAGTTATTAAAATGGATTTTACTGATTTGCAGGCGTTTATGCTCAAAATGTGGGCCAAGTTTTTAACGAGAAAACTTACTTTTTTCCTCTCATTGAACTCCAATCCGTTTATACAGCACTGATGTCATCTAGGCCTTGATTGCATTGTAGTCGTTACTCTCAACAATCTGTACAAAGATGAAGTTGCACATTTATTTCAACACTCATTCTCATGGTTGGTGACCACAGAAGTCTGTATCATTGCATACAATCCATTTTCTTATTCCCCTGATAGTGTACTCTTAAAAACAATGAAACGTGCAGATTTCTACAAATGTTTTGAGATTTTTCCCTTGAAAAAATAGCAACATAATTATTAACATAGATCTACCTAATGGGCACTTGACAGAGGTTATCAAGAATTAGACAAGTCTTTCTAAAGGTTAATAAAAATCTATACTACATGTAGGTTCCAACAACTAAACTATGTAAACATTAGTGTCATTTAAAGCCGTTTCAATTATACACACAAAAACACTTTTGCAGGGGAATACATGATTTTTGGAATCCCTTCAAACTAACTTCCATCTTTGTGATTATACTTGTACATGTAGGTAAAACATTATTCCTGGAATCTGGGATTTCAAATAACTGTTCAACTCATTTCAATGTGTTCATTAATTAACAACATTTCAGATTTGTTTGCTTTCATATTAATCATGGCCATGAAGCGCCTAGGTTTTTTACACATTTTGTAACACAACAGTGGCCAACACTGCATTGCTTAATCACATTAAGGTTTGGGTCGATTGCAGACTGGTTTCTTCAAAGAGAGAAAGTATACTTGTAGAAGCAGCTTTACTGGTATTAAAATACCCATGTCATACCTTCCCTTTAAGTTGCTAAACCTGATAGGTAGAATGTTAAATACAACTGCCACTTGTCTATTCAAATATGAAAAATTATCAGATTTTCCTTTGAAAGATGATAGAGGACACATAGTCCTGTGAGGATTGGAAATGATATTTTGTTTTTGTTGGTAAATTATCAACATTTATTTAACTTGGGTGAAAAAGCAAAACAAACATTTTAATAATAATAATATGCTGACTAGCATTTAAAGGGAAGGTGCAGTTTTGGTCATGACCACATTATCTGAAAGATATGTTACAGTTGTGTTTTCTCAACGTGGGAACCTATTGTGATGAAACTTTCACAGGTTAGTTTTATGATTTATGATATTTCTTGAAAACTGGAGGATTGCAATGGACGTGGGAAAGAATGTCGTATCCGGCCGCCACTTTTTAAGATTTTTATTATTTTTTAAAAATGTTTTTGCAACCACTAACTAGTTAACAAATGATTCTATCGATTATTTGGCGTACAGAAAGCAAAAACTATCTATAAAATCAACTTTTACGAGGATGGTTTTCAGGCTTTATTTCCCTTATAAAAAATCCTTCCCATCAAAAAATAAAAGGATCCTACTATAGTTGCCACTGCGCATGTACAATGACCGTGTTGGTCACTTATGGGGGAGTTGACAAGATCAGACTGACATGACTGAGGAAGTCATCGTATACCAAAAATGCCTGATTTTCATGAAATAAATATCCTGGAATAATTTGAAGTATATGTCCATCATCATCCATATATGTTCTCCACCTTACCAGGTAGGTAAGATTACATTATTGGTTATATTTAATGAAAAAGAGTGGCGGCCAGATACGACATTCTACCCTGGACGTGCATTACCAATGTTGTTCCTTCCCTTTAACTTGATAACATATCTCAAACTTACACTACGTTTCACAGAAATCCCTCAAGTTGACACATCCTGCTATTTAGACTGTCCATTCGACTGAAGGATTTTTCACAGGTTGAACAGGACAAAGCTTGATGTTTTTTGTGTTTCTTTTCATGCCGCTTTAGGTTGTCGGTACGCGTGAATGTTTTTTCACAGTGTGAACAGGACAAAGCTTGATGTTTTTTGTGTTTCTTTTCATGCCGCTTTAGGTTGTTGGTGCGCGTGAATGTTTTTTCACAGTGTGAACACTGGAAAAGATTATTGGTGGAAACATTCTGCAAGAAAAATAATAATAATAATAATAAATAGTCAAAAATAGTACCGGGCCTTGTATAAAACATTTTTGATAATTTAAGTTTTACAAAAGATCATTCAAAATTTAAATTCGTCTCAGTTTCACTCACCATTGGAACTCGAGGTCGTGCTGCCAATTCTTCAGCCACACGGGAAGGAGACGCTGGTACGTCTTCAGCCACAAACGGACTGCTCTCCTCTTCCTATTGAAATAATAATAATAATAATAATAATAATAAACAATAATCAATACAATACACAATAATATACATCTGTCCCGGCATCCTAAAACTTCAGTAAAAGCCATTCCTTTTAATAGACCGCCCCTACATCCTTAAAAATAATATTTGTAAAATAAATAAATAAATAGCATAACCCCACCTCTACGCATTCAAAATAGTAAAATGAAGGGCGCCCTCATTTGGTGAAAATATTTGACGGACTACACCTACATTCTTGACAAAAAATAGCGTACCCCTACCCCCTTTAATCGTATCAAATCATATCAACATGCCTCCACCCATGCTCACACCTTTTATCAATATTTAAAAAAAAACAGTAAACTAATACTAAAATATCCTACGGCGTGTAGTCAGACCTAATTTTAACGTTAATGATTTTAAGTGATGAGGTTGTCTCATCTACAAGAAAATACAAAGAAAAGAAAAGAAAATGAAATCTTCCTACCTCATCAAAAGAACGGTTCGCGTCTTCTAACAGTTCATCCCCTATTTGTTGGACTGCCTCCTGCTGCGATGCGGTAGGATGTGGACTGTTAAAGGGCCAGTATTCATCTTTCAGCAGCTCGTCATCGACTATCCATTCTCCTAACAGTTCATCCACTATTTGTTGGACTGCCTCCTCCTCCTCCTCCTGCTGCGATGCGGTAGGGTGTGAACTGTTAAAGGGCCAGTATTTATCTTTCACCAGCTCGTCATCGACTATCCATTGCATAGCTTCTTGCTGCGACAGCGTCGGATCCTGACTCGAAAATGGCCAATTCAATTCAAGAAATCCCTCCATAGTCCAGAGAATTATATCTATACAGTCCTATGCTTTACATGAGCAACGCAAAAGTGATTGCATAATACACGATGTTGTCTCATTGTTGTTGAAAACGATGCAACAAAGATCAAACCATTCACCCCAAGGGAGTTCCATATATAAATAAATAAACAAATAAAGTAAAATAACAAAAACTGAAGCCATGTTAAATGATTTTCGTTCTAAATCTAAGCAACAACATCGGCTCATATGTCATGCCACCAACATTCGGTAATCGTTAGGCTTTTTTATCACACCAAACATTAACTTTCAAAGTTATCATTCCCTTCACACAAAATAAATGGTACGGTCCACTATTTGCCGCGAAATGTAAAAGTGTTCAAAAGTGGTGTGGTGCAATTTTGCGCCGAAATGCAAGACACCAGACGAAATGTAAACAAATTACAATTAAAGCAACTTAAAAAAAAAAAATGCTGTTTTAAGATTTGTTTCTAATAAAACTCTAGATACTCTTTCAAATTTAATGATTTGCTTTTGAATATGACGGCATCATGACGTCATCATGACATCAATTCGTTTATTTTGGGTGATGCCGTCGTTCAAAACTTGTCTTGACTAGACCTTTAAAGGAGAAAACTGACAAGCATAATTAATTAATAGCGCCCTCTGTTAATGAAATGTAATAAAGAACGTTTTAACAGTAGAATCGATACTGTGCGCGCGATACTGACAGTAATTTCATTCAATCATTTATTTGTTCGTTAATCACATTTTATGATTTTCATAATTGACAGTATTATTAACTATTGCTTGGCCAGCTGTGAATGACCACTTACAATTTATACATTTCAAAACGATACATTGATATTTTATAAAATTGTTTATTACAAATGGATTAATAAACTCCTCCCCTTTTTCAGATTTTGGTTAGAAAATTAAATCGATGACTTTTGCGCCTTTTTACCTTTTTCCCATCGTGCTTTGGTAAAACTTGGACAAACATGGCTGCTGACGGAGACAGCAATAGTTCGTACTTTAGGTTTTTCTAAGTAATATGGCTGTATTGGAGTTTATTTAAGGCAGTTGGATAATTGGATATCTTAAAGAGAGTAAGTAAAATAATAAGGAGTAATAATTCGTGATTTTCTTAGGAGTTTTTGTTTGTTATTGTCAGATTACAAATAGATGTGCAGCAGACGATTATCACATATAAGTTAGTTAAGTCAGTGACTGGCTCACAGTGCGTTGACCCTTTGCGCGCTATGCACAGTTAATGCATAGGTACACGTTGTATAGATGTTGATTTGTTCTGTATAAAGTTATTGATGAAGTGAAGTTGGATAGGTTTATAGATGAAAAATAATGTAGGTTACTTTGTTTTTCGTCAGAGACTGTATAAAATGTATACAATTTAGTTATTGGAATTTAGAAATGAAAAAAAGAACAAATTAAGCTAGGACGAAAGAAAATTCTGTATAAATAAGCAAATTGTTTTATGTCAGATTGAAATAATTTCTAGGATTAACGTTACTGTTAAAGTATGAGATTTAAAAAAATTGTTTACAGGGACATTGTGCATCACACTTATCCTCTTGCCAATAGACAAAGCTACTATTAAAAACACAGGCATACACGAATATAATTTATTTTAATGATTAAATCGAACAGTTAATATTCATAACAGACTCGGTAATAATCTCTTCTTGGAATATGTGTTGGCTCTGAAGAGAGCCGGTTGTTTTATTGGTGTGTTGGTTTCGCTGGTCTTGGATGTACACGGTTACTTGAACTTGGATGGATTACTTTGTACCAAAAATCTTGCATACTCTAAGTTCCCAACCACGATAGCATACTGCAACGCTTCCATCTGTGAAATCACCTCAACGTGAGGGAAGTTTTTGGGAATTTGTTCCCATTCTCGTAATTCCGGATGAACATTTATTCGCATACGTTCTGCTTCAATAATCTTAATTTCCCGATTCTCTCTTACATACTGGTAAAATGTACAAATAGTGGCCATACTGGTGAAGATATACAGGGGTGTTGCTCGATCAAGTTCAGTCAGTGTATGTGAATGAAGAGAGTACTAGGTGATGTGAGAAACGACTGTCTCAAACTTGCCCGAAATCATCAATATGCATGCGGCGCTTGCGCTTTCTCCCTCCACCACAAACTGCACACCTCCACCCGAAATCATCAATATGCATGCTGCGCTTGCGCAGTATTTTGTGTGCAGTTTGTGTGGAGGGAGTAAGTATTTTGTGTGCAGTTTGTGAGGAGTGATTTTTAGGAGTGAATAAAAAAATTAAAAAAATACTGACATGACGTCATAAAGAAAATATTGAGGAGGAGCACACCTCCACGCGCGCGCCCAGACGTGTCTCACGCGTGCGCGCCCAGACGTGTCTCAACCAGTATTTTGAGGAGGAGCATTGACGTCATAACAAAATTTCAATCATGTGTGCCGCAAATCAGTCCTCTTTGTGGTGGAGGAGGAGGAGGGATTGAGGAGGGATGCCATCCCTCTTGACGTCATAACAAAATTTCAATCATATGTGCCGCAAATCAGTCCTCTTTGTGGCGGAGCAGTCTGCGAGGAGGAGGACGGATTGAGGAGGATGCCATGCCTCCTCAAACCCTCCTCCTCCTCGCACACAAATTGCACACTGCTCCGCCACAAAGAGGACTGATTTGCGGCACATATACTCCTGAGGACGATCAGAGCATACTGATCGAAACGTCGAGTTGTACCCCCAGTTCTTTTCAGAACTAATTACTACTCAATTGAGATTCCACATGGTGTCACCGCAATTAGTCTTATCATCCTCACCATGCAAAGCTACAAGTTTTACCTTGCACATATACTACTTTGGACTTCTGCGAAAATGTTAAAATATTTTTTCTCCAGTACGCAGTGTACATAAAAAGACTTACATTACAATACAATTTAAGGGATGGAATACTTCTTAACATATGTATCTTGATTAAAAATTAATTTCTCCTTGCAGATGGTTTGGATAGACAGGACTTCAGTTTTCGTGGCTTTCTTTGTGGAAACAGATTGGCGATTGAGGGGCTGACACCGAGGAGGTGTTCCCGCATCAGTCACTGTAATTTATAGAGATCAGGGTCCTTTTTTGTGTTACGAGTTCCACCAAATCGCCTGTCCAGGATGTTGAAGACGGCGTGCATCGATTCACCACTCTGCTCGCCCAGCAGACCCATGCCATGTTGTGTGCTTCTGATGAATGGTGGTATGACATGGTCTTCCATCATGTGCATTTTTGGGGGATAGATTTTGACGGGAAGTTGCAGCGGAAGAAATCAAGAAATTTATGGATGTCAGCCTCTGCATTAACGGGGAAAAAATTATGAAAAAGTTACTGCAAATGCATCATTAGGGGGAAAAAAAATCATGTACAGCATATGTCTAAACAGGAGTAACATAGATCACAGATTTGATGAGGATGACGGTGTTGTTCATCAGCTGATGCATCAATTCCATATTTTAATTTTTTTTTCACAGTAGCTTTTTATTTATTTTTCTTTCTTTTCATTTTTGTATGGAGATGCTCCATACCCTGCATAATTTCTCTACATTGAGTACATGTTGAACATACATCTTATTTCAATGACCTACAATATAAAAGTCCAATTGTAATGTTGGTATTGTTTGTATGCTGTATATAATTACAGTATTGATTAAATTTGATAAAATCATTTATTGTTGAAATGGGAAATGTGTAGCTGCTTTCTCCTGTATTTTTTCTAGGGTAAGGGTAGGGCTAGGCCTATATGTACACAACATGGTAAATGAAAATAAAAATATATATATGCTGAAGTAAAACAAATTTTATCGGCCTATGGAGATTTACCGTCTCTATACAGACCCTTGGTTATATACTAGATTTGATATTATGCACTAAATTTCATAAAGTGTTAATTTAACAAATATTGGATTAAAAACCAATTTCAAAAGATCTCAGAATGCTTTACTTTTGTGTTTGTGTTTGAGCATTCTCAGGTTCAGTATTATAACTAATGTTAAAAAGTGATTTTCAATAAAATCTGTTTTTAATCAGGAATGCTTTTTAATCATATTTTATCAAACCGTCTAAGTACTATCTGTGCACAATATTGGGCAGTATGCTGTGTGCACACGTTCGATCGTGCACAACGCATACATGACATGAAACAGAAGAACGAGTCAGAAAAACGGCACGGGAATCCCGCCGATTGTGATTATTAAATCAAGGGGGTTTGCTCTTTTACAGATACACAATGTTGCTAGAGTTATGGGCAATTCCACGGTAACGGAGTGACACCAAAACACATTTTTTCAGATTTTAAACACATTTATCACAAAGAGTTTATTGATTAATCCTGAAAGTTTGGTAACATTTAACTACTTGCATCTGTCAGTGTGTATTTTTTTAATTTCCGTTTCCACTTCCATTAATTAATTATGAATATTTAATTCCCTGGTAACGGAGTGACGCTGAATGGACATGGGTTTTTTGCTCATTTACTCACTATGAAAACCCTGTGAAATGAAATGGTTTCAGAGTTGTCTATGGTGTCGATATTAAAGTACAAAGCATAAGCTTTAATATGATACCCCACTTAAAAAAAATTGATTGGCTAAAAAAAATTATACAATATCCTTAACGATTTTGTGTCTGGTAACGGAGTGACGGTAACGGAGTGACAAAAATGTAGTACCACATGCAATGATATTCAAATCAGCATGTGCTGCCAAACAATTTACGTAATACCTAAAGTCAATGTTTTATTGAAGTCAGTTTTTAAAAGTAATATTTGATACTATTTTACTTTATACTGTACATGTACATGCACCTGAATTTATGCCAAGTCGTTACGAAGTTGGAACTGGTACATGTATGCACATTTCTATGTAGCAGTGGCCCTCCTTGCTTTCTTACGCTCTCTATCTTTCAACAAGTATTCATGATCTTTCTTGCAGTTTTTCATGATTCTTTCCCTATATCTACGCTGTTTTTCTGCACTCGATAAAAGCATACTGAGGACATGAATGTGAAGAATCAATAACACACCTTTGTAAAATATTTTAATACAGAATACTTGCAAAAAATGCTTTTGTTTACATAGGTTATCCTACCATTAAAAGTTTGGCTAGACAAAGCCAGGACAGCAGAGATGAGACTAAAGTTTGTATAAAAAACTTAAAATCACAAATAACATTCATTTTGTTGTTGAAAGCACTAGAATTAGAAACAAAGTGTACTCACTTACTGTATCTGTAACTTTTCACTGTGGTTAGCCAAGAACCTGTGTGTATCCTCAATAATCAACAGCAAACAGTTTATTTTTTCTTCTCCTGAGTTTGGGGGTTGGAACATTGAGCCACCCCTATACACAATAGTACCGTGTTCAGTTGACATGTGCGCTTTCATACGATCACTACGGCTGTGTTCAACAAACTCTAGAAACGTTACCGTAACTTCGTTTTATAATAAAAGTTTTGAAAATTAACAAAATGAGCATTCATTTATATATGTAGTGGTGAGATTTCGGCACACAATATGATCGCGTTTTCAACCACTCATTTTCCTGACGAATTTTTAATAATCAAAATCAAGCTTGATCATACCACAAATTAACGTTACACTCGGCGGAATTCACTTTGAAAAGCACCCGAACATGTCGCAGTCGGTAATTTGTTTTCGTGATATTGCCTCTGTTTTAGCGATCGATAATAATGTAAACAAAAAAAAGAAAATGGACGGAGGACTAACTTTCATGAATGATTGCAATTTGGCGAAATAACGGTTACACGTGAGTTTTTTTTTACCACCTGTGGCTCAATTTCCGGACACTAAAAATTATTATTTCTGGTAAAATTTGGACATTCATATTATGAACCAAACGACAGTAAAGCCTTAAAAAAAACACCTTTACCCTATGCACACTACATACTGTAATTTTAAGCATTTTTAAATTTGCTACACAAAATTCACAGATTGCTATACAAAAAAATTATTTTGCTATGCAAATTCAGTTTTTGCATCGCAGTTTTGCTATGCAAAATTTTTGAACGAAATCGTTCCCTGTTAATCCCAATTTATTATGCCAAACAAAAATTCACATTGTGCAAATTTTAATTTTATTAATTTAATCTATACTTCACATCATCTTTAAATTTAGTTTCTAATGTCTTATTTAATAATTAGAACAATATTTAATTTAAGTGTTTTTACAATTTTTTTAAAACAATTTTGCGATAATAACCACAAAAACATAAATTTCATGTATTTAATGTTCAAAATTTGAATAATTTTATACAAATCTGGAAAATACAGATTTTAAACGTTCATTTGATACTAATTTTGTTGAAGTCCTGTAAGTTTGAAACTTTGTCCCAATTGGCGTTAATTTGTTACAATTTTTTTTTTTTTTATTATCAAGGAAATTCAATTAAAAAAAAAAAAAAAACACCTAAAATATCGCATGTTGGTCTCGCGCCATAAGACGATAGGGTCCCCAATTTGCAGGGCTTTTCCCGCGATCCACTCGCATTAGTCATGTTTTCGGGTCGAACCTCCTTAGGAATTTCTCTCCGGTTCCCCTTTATTGTTCCGACTAAAGTAAGTTTTTTCTTGATAAGATCGCGTATCAAACCGACACTCGTGAAATAATTGTCCGTTGTTACGTTTCTCCCGGAGTTGTTTAATGGTTGCATGAGTTGTTGCACAACGGTTGATCCAAGATTTCTGGTCGTCCCCTCCGGTCCTTTCCCAAGGTATGGGATGATGTTGAGTACGTAGTGTGTGTCAACATCAACGTTCAGCCAAAATTTGATCCCGTACTTGGCAGGCTTACTTGGCATGTACTGCCGAAACGGGCATCTCCCTCAGGCAGCGGCAAATCCATCAAAAACATCGCGAATGGCAGCGAATTTATCGGCTTCCCGTCGTGCTGGTCTGGTCGTCTTGTCGAATCTAAGCATTGTCAAGATATCTTGAAAACGACTACCCGACATGGTGGCCATACATAGTGGTCTTGCGTATGGGCCTTTCCTCCACAGAGAACGGATGTTCTCCCGGCCAGATTTGGTCAGTCCCAAGAACATGAGTAGACCGAGAACAGAATGGAGCTCCATTAGGGTCATGTCGGTCCAAGATATTCCCCTCTGTCTTAGGCCCTCCTCGTTAGTGTGCGTCACTATAATGTTCATCATCGCCGTCGTAATGAACAGCTGGAGCACGCTGACAGCCCCTCCGATGTGTTTTAGCCCCGCTTGCTCAGTTACGACGTTTGCCTGCCGTCTTCTCGAACCGGGTGGGGGATCCAGCATCCAAATATCTCCTGAGGGGGCCGTGAAAGATGTAGGCTGGGGCTGGGCCACAGAAGTTCCCGGCTGCTGATGTTGTGGACGCCTTGCAGGCCGCCCCTTAGGTGGAATATTCGCAGGTCTTTTCTTGCGGACTGGAGCGGCAGCAACAGATGAATTGTCGCTGTCGTCAGCGCTGTCGTTAGCGCTGTCGTCCCCGCCACTGCTGTCTTTCTCACTACCTTGATAACTGTCACCATCATCATCATCGTCATCACCCATTTCACTTCCCAAATCATCTCCACTTTCCTCTGATGGAATTGATTCAACTTCATCAAAGCTTTCACCTCCATCATCCAAAATATGCTTCAGAGCAGCAGCAGTATCAACATGTTTACTAGTAGAGGCCATGATGGAAACTGACCAAGTTGTGTTCAAGCCAAGCCGAGCCCAATTCTATTGTTCTAAATCCAGCCATACTGACTGGCACTTGTCAACTCTAATTAGCGCCCCAGTAGCTTTTTACAACCCCCAGATGACACACAACAGCCGTGTAGTGTATCTCTCTCATGTAAGTCCTTGGCAAACATAAAACAGCCGTACTGTTTTTCTCTCCAGCATGCAGCAGAACCCAGACACATTGTCTGGGGGGGGGGGGGCAGGCACAAGCTGGGACAGGCACGAGCCATCGGAAAAACATCAAAGAGCAAATCTGATACAGAACAGATGGTTCCACTTATCAGAGGGTTAGATCTGGGTAGGTCTTTATGTGTACACAATGAATGGTTGATTTTGTGCACAGACATGACAGCAATTACTTTTCCAGCCCAGCAAAACAAAGCTACACAGCTCTGGGAACTGACACCCCTTCTAAGATATGTGGAATGGTCCACTTTAGGATATCAATGACTCCCAGGCATCTGTGGCTTTTTTTTTATGGGAAAAACAATGTAATAAATAACTTCTGCCAGTAACGAGTGGAGGGCTACCTCGTCGGAGGGTTTAATAAAGGGGTTATTAAAGAATTGTAATTGGTCAAAAGATGCTAGGATTTATAAATATTCATCACATGATGACCCTTTTTTGATGTTGTGATCGGGCGAAAAAAAACGAGCGGGTTACCCGCTATGAATAATTCATTTTACGTTGACCTTTATTGAAAGTCGTGCATACACATAACTTATTGTCATTCCTATTGCGTTTTCGAACAGCGGTGAAACGGAAACCAGGAGTGTCCATACCCAAGACTTAGACATTATGTTAAACTATATAATAGAAATAAATAAATAAGCAGGCTTCACCATATTATCTGGAAATACAATTTTAAGATCTGGATTTTTTATAGGTTGATTATTTCATTAAAGACAAAGGATATTCAATATGACGTCCAGGAACGATTAAAGTAAGAAACCTAAATATAACACCAATGAAATTCCAAAAACGTATCATCAAGGAACCTACAAAATGACACTTAGAACAACGAAAATACACTTTGTATCGATCGAGTGAAGAGAGATGTATTGGTTAAAAGCAATAAAAAAACTACTGTTAAAAAAAACATGATGCAAAGTGACAAACTCCACAAAAATTTACCTTCATCAGTGCTCTACAATCTTTTACCCACAACCGTCAGCTCCTTGACAGCCAGTGGGGCCTGATAAATGTTACAGTTGGTTTCCTCCGAGTGGCCCAGATGCTTGAAGATGTACTGCCGATCCTTTCTGGCATATCCATTAATGCCAATAGTGTGCTTACCCGATGTCTATTTTGTGTTGCAGTTATATTTAATTTGTTGGTCAAGTTGATGCCGTTAACAATACTGTGCACTGCATAATAGCCTGATACGTGGTTGTCTGATATGATCCATTAGTGCTGGGGAAGAGGAACGGAATCTTTTCACAGACTGATGACATAGACCTGGACTCTTTGTTAGACAACCTACTGATTGGATTTACAGTATCCTTTGGAAATAGTACAGGCACCAGGTGTTACCTTTACCACTTTGGTTAGTAATTTTGAGCTCATTGGCTAGGGATCTGTCAACACTTTTTAGTTGGTGTTTGTCAACCCACACACAATTTTCAGCATCATCCCACTCCTTCAGCAAAAGGCGACATGGCTCCACCCCAGGCATTAAACATTGCGAGTCGGCAAACTACCACATTTCTCAACTCTACATATGCATGTGCATCCCAAATCTTGGGTTTAGTTAGCTCTTGCATTCGTTTGCAAGTGTGCCTCTTGATTAACCGAATGTCATCTTCTAAGGTCATCGCGTCTGGTCCACGCAGTCTATCCTGTCTTTGCGGATTAATTTCATAGGTGGCATTGCCAAACATAACTCTCAGAGAGCTCCAGCACTGACACAAACTTATCAACTTCAGATGTCATGTCCTCACAATTGTCAATAAGGTAGGATGCTTTAAGAAGCTTGCTTGTTGATTTCAGTAAGTAATATAAAGCCAATTTTAGACCCAACTTCAAGCCTCTAGTTTCGCTGTTGGTAGTGTAAGATTCGACTGCCTCTTCAAAATGGCTGAAGTTGGTTCGTTTGAAAATGTCTGACACATTTCCCACTCTAGCAGGTAACCTTCCCAAGGTGACTTCTTTCTTTACCATTTCAAGATAAAGACCAGCCAATCTTCGCATATCTGCCATAACTGAGCGACGGACCTGTCTTTTTATCACGCTTTATTTTGTGTATGTACGAAAGTCGTCTCCCTATTTTCAATAAAACTGGGTCAGTTGTACATGAAAACAAATCAACCTAGATTGCCATTGGTTTATCACATTCACTGCCAACAGCCTTACAATTCCTCATAACTGAGGGTGACCAGCGAAAGTCATGTAAAAAAAATAACTTCTGCATTTCTGCGCCGACCCAGGCGAAGGTTGAACTTGCTGGGTTTGTGAATGTTCTGTAGATGGAGTTTAGTGAATTCAGGAGGAACGTCTTCCCGCAGTTGGCAGGGCCAATGATCATGACATTGCGGTACTTCCCACGGCCTTCGTCAAGACGTTTCCTACAGGCTTTCGCGGAAACGGCTTTTTCCACCCTGTTGTTTCTAAGGATCTCCTTGGCGCATGTCATCCAATCACCTCCACAAGTGCAATCGTTGAACGACGCTTGACGCAACAGATCAAGCCTACTCATCTGGGAACGTTGCAAAGTCTGCTGGGCCGTTTTCATCTCCCAGCTGTCCTGAAAAGTAAGATTTTTAAAAAGTGCCGTTATGGGGTGAATAAATAAAAGAAAGGAAGGGGAGGGGACGGAGGGAGGGATGAATGAATGAATGGATGGATGGATGAATGAAGGAATGTTATCGCCATACATGAGTATTGTGTAAATGGGGGACGGGCATGTTCACGAAATTCCCCCTTTTACAAATTTTATGTAAGTATGGGGATTGGCATTTTCAAAATTCCCCCCTTTTACAAAATACTTAATGCAGGGATTGTGTAAATGAGAGGATGCTGCCACACTTCGCACATGTGTGGGTGAGTTTTTCCCATTTTCTGAACAAAAATCCTATATGTACTGTTATCAGGATGGTGTCCACGAACAGAACATGTTACAATTTGTCATTTAACATCCCTTAGATTAGATGTGGGATACACGGGCCCTAATTTTGAGGAGTTTTGGTGGAATTTTATGAACATTTACGCTCGTTAACGTGTAACCCCACTTGTGTGGAACGGACCTGTATCCTTAGCCACACGCCGGTCCCATTGACGGCAATGACGCGAACGGTCTCGATTTTGTAAATTCTTAGTGCTCAAATTGACGATATTTAGCTAAAATACATCAAGTGTGTGCAAACATAAAACAGCCGTCGTAAAATTGTTGCGCGCACAAGTTGATTTTCCGTTGACCTCTCTTCATAAATTCAAGATAGCCGAACGTTGAAATCTGCAAGTGTAATATTTTCGACCACCATATGTCACGAAATTTAAATGTAAGTAAAATCACAATATTTTTCGGCCGCTTTGATAGTTTAACATGTAAGGAACGTCTCAAGTTTGTCAAAATAGTTGCAAATATCGTCAATTTGAGCGCTAAGAATTTACAAAATCGCGTCATTGCTGTCAATGGGACCGGCGTGTGGCTAAGGATACAGGTCCGTGCCACACAAGTGGGGCAAGTTAACGTGAGGCTTACGGCGACCAACAACACGATGTGCACGACGAGGGTACAGGCACGTTCATGACAATTCCCCGTCACAACTTTCGTCTAAGTTGCTCCCTCCATGGTCTGAGCACAAACAAGCATGGGTCACTATTGTTTTGAGGGATTATTTTAAGGCATTATATAAATTAGACCCTGAAGTTTCCGAAGTCACACGATCATGAACACCCTCAAACTTTGTCAAAGACAGTCCAGTCAGCTTAACATTATTTTTTTTTTAGTTGAGCAACTTTAATTCTTCCTCGCAACAATTGTGAAATGAGTAAGTGAAGATTGTTGGTGAAATTTAGGCATTAAAAGGTTGTTTTAGCTGAAAATACATCAATCGCCCTCGCCCATTGTTGTAGTAGGGCCAAGAATTGGAGAAAATCCTGATTATTGGCACTATTTACATGGGTCCAGGGCTCAAATTTTGATTAAAGTCCACAAGACCTCCAGTCTTGCAGCTTCAATATTTTACTGTACCAGGTATACTTTCACAAGACGGATTAAAAACACGTACGTTATTAGTTACGGTAGGTCTTCGACAACTTTGCAACTAGTACATTATACACAATTAAACATGATGATGTAAAAGACTGTCAGACTTGTACAGCCGTGAGTTACTGACCTGCACAAAAATCACTGTCCTCGGGTCTCTGTTGTCCAGTATGTATTTCATAACATGGTCTCACATGAGGTGTATGATTAGCTGCGCCGCGGTGATCATACATTTAGCTATTCATGGTAGTCTTCCAAGACCTCTTAGCTATAGATAATTTATACTGTAACATTGTAACATGTTTTTTTCAGTACAAGCAAAGTAATAAAAATCATGTATTTTTTAAAATTGGCACATTTTTACTGATACAATGTATTTTTAAGGTAGTCGTTATTTGTAACTGGACTTTTGCTTGCTAATGGTATTTGTACGGAAAATGTTCTGATTGGTAGAGCCCAATGACGTCATTCCGTATTTTTCCAGCCGGATGTTAGTTATTTAATTATTTTTTAATAAGTAAAAGTAAAATGACAACCAAAGGAGTGACAACATTGACACTTCGGGACAAGTTGACCCTTGATCCATTCTGTGACCTGAGCATGTGTCAAGGTCAGCACTCATTTGCTCTCAATGTTAAACAATATCTATTGATTTATTTTACAGGTAAAGATGCCACGACCTTGACAGATGACCTGGTGACAGTGCAAGTGTCATTGACATTTCGACTGAGATTGTCACTTGTCCGTTTTGATGTCAGTTATTTAATGTTTTTAAGTGAAGTGACAACCAAATGCGTGACAACACTTCCGGGTAAGTTGACCTTTCACCCCTGTTATGACCTGAATTTGTGTCAAGGTCAGCACTCATTTGCTTTTAGTGTAAATCATTTATTATTGCAATTTTTAAAAAGCAAACGTGCTACGACCTCTGGTGACAGTGCAGGTTAAGTGTCATTGACCCTTTAATTGTCAGTTATTTAATGTTTTTTAAATAAAGTGACAACGAAAGTAGTGATAAAATTTACACTTCAAGGTAAGTTGACCCTTGACCTCCACTGTGACCTGAGCATGTGTAAAGGTCAGCACTTATTTTTTACAATGTAAATCAATATTTATTTAAATTTGTTAAAGAAATTGACCGATGACCTGATGACAGTGCAGGTCAAGTGTCATTGAACTTAGGGTTCACAATGTCATTTGACCTTTTAGATGTCAGTTATTTAAGGTTTTTTAACAAAGTGACAACGAAAGGAGTGACAACATTGACACTCCAGGGTAAGTTGACCCTTGACCCCTTTGACCTGAACTTGTGTCAAGGTCAGCAGTAATTTTTTTTCTAATGATAATCAATATTTATTGCATTTTTTATAAGAGCAAACGAGCTATGACCTTGACAGATGACCTGAAAGTGCAGGTCAGATGTCATTGACCTTTGGGTTGACAATGTAACTTGACTCTTTAGATGTCAGTTATTTAATGTTTTTCAATAGAGCTGTAACCAAAGGGGTAACAACATTGACATTTCAGGATAAGTTGGCCAATGGAGGCCATGTGACCTAAACTGCTGTCAAGGTAACCACTCATTTGCTTCAAATTTTAATCAATATTTACTGTTATTTTGAAAAACAAACATACCATCACGTGGTGACAGTGGAGGTCAAGTATCATTTGCATTTGGGGTGACATGTCACCCCAAATGCAAATGACAATTAATTGACAATCAAAGGCGTGACAACATTGACACTTCAGGGTAAGTTGACCCTTGACCCCTTAGCAAAGGTTAGCAAAGTTAATCAATATTTATTGCAAATTAATTATACCCAATGGTGATTGATTTTTATAACTGAGTGGTCATAATATGGTATTTATAGTTAAACAATTATAATTTACTGCTTTAATAGCCATACATAATGTACTTTAAAGGTGGGCCTGATTAGTAAACAAGTAATTGACTATACCCAATGAGTGATTTTATAACTGAGTGGTCACAATATGGTATTTACAGTTAAAATAATATTGAATAATCGAATAATATTGATAAATCGACGGACCTTATAGCTGGATTAACACAAAATTACTAATTCTCCTCTACCCTCAAAAGAAGACGAATGTGATCATAAACCGGTTGCACTGTGAATTCCCTGCTCAGTCCTGGATTGTCCTTGAGGAGTTGTCGCACCTGAAACATTACTTGTGGATAAAATATGATTGAAGAAAGTTTCTTGTTTAAAAAAGCCACTGAGGGAGTTAGGGTTAAGGCTGGTGGAAACTAGATAAATTGAGTGTGTCATGCAGTGGTGTTGAAAATGCTGCAAACGAGCCAGCCAGTAACAAAGGAAGTACAAGTACTATGTGATAGTGAATACATACATATGTGTGCATGCACTTTGTGTCAAAACACTGCCACAAATATTACTGAATTGTTATGATAGTTTTCCTCTCAAGATGGGTACAGTGGATCTATGAATGGGAACAAAAGTTTGATGCTTGGTTTTGCTTTTACCGTATAATTAATCTCTGTTGCTTGGTTCTATTTTGCCTGAGGTACATCCCAATCAGTTTTAAATCTACAATAAAGACCAACATGCCTAATGTTTATTCTCTCACCGATATCGGGAAGTTCAATTACAAATTAGTGTAAAAATTGTGTATACATACCACTCAGGTCTTTCTGGTTTCTTTTCTATCCTGGCAAGGACCTTTCTTTCGCATGTAGAATTTTAAACTGCTCCAGCAGCGTTCTGTCTTGCTCTTCACTGAAGAGCTTCAGGGTTGCGTAACATCTAAGTTAGAAAGGAAAATTTATTTTATGTCTACTTATTGTTGAAAAGTATGAATAGTAAATAAAACATTTGCAGTTATCTTCATTTGACAACTGAGCATCATATTTACTTTTTTCTTGTTTCCACAAACTTCAGTTTTTATATGACCCCCAAATATTTGACACCATTCAATTAATAAGTACCATTTAATTTTTTTCTTTTGCCTTGCTTTCTGCATGATATCTGTACACAGTTTTTATATTTTTATTTTTGCTAAGCACTCATACATGTATGTTCCTCAAATGTAAAACATTCAGTGTATGCTCTTACCGGCTGCCTGCCTTTGACTGACGGGGCTACTGGGGCTGCTGCTGCATTTGAGTCTTGCTGCAAAACAATGAAATGGTAAAGAATATTCTTCATTGTTTTGATGCAACATGATTTTGGCAAACAGGGAATGATTACCATTGGGACTGGTATAGAATCTTGATAACAGACCACAGGTTTGGTTGTTTAGTCCTCATATGGTTTTGTATTGAGGAAGGTTCCTAGTTAAAAAAAAGTAGTAAAGGTTGGTTTAGGGTTATACTTACTTGCCTAAGTCCACAGAATGTTAATTCCTGAAGAGGGTTGTTGGTATCTGATGTTGCTTCCTAATAAATCAGATGAAAAGTTAATAAATTAATGATGCATCCATAATTATCTGTATGCACGTTTTGTACGAAAATAAATTGTAACTTGTTATAAGTTATGATTGTGTATACTCACAGTCAAGATTACTTGTGATGACCTGCTATGGCTAGGTCCTGGGGTTTGCTGTTTTGAAAAATATGATTAGAAACAAATTTACAATTAAATTGTTTCCCAGATATGGTTTTAAATGAATGCAGCATCAATAAGTACTGGTATGCAAGTTCTGTACAAAATGTTCACAAACATGAATATGACGCTTGCTAAGTGATGTTTGGGTATACTCACAATTATGTCTGCTTCTGACCTGCTGGGTCCTGGTACTTCCTGTTTGGAACAATTTCATTACAAACAGATTTAAAGACATTAAAGGTAAGAATTGTATTCAGAAATGGGGTTTAAATTAAGGAACTTGAAAAGGACATTTTTTTCATATCTAATGACTTGCGTAACTATTAAAGATGCACTCATGTTCGAGTCAATGGACAATTGGTGGCACAATTACTTTGACCATTACTTTTGGCTCACTTTTAAAATGTGTGCAGGCACATTATTCAATTTCTACGAGTAAGTTTTGGATTCAAGTTTATGTGCCATTCTAACCATTCTTAAACAGCTCCAGTCATGTCTTTATTAGTCGTTTAATATCAGGTAAACATTGCCATGTGACTACCCTTCAACCACTAGGACTGCCCGAACTGTATGAAGTATTTATGAATGCAGATTTGCAACACTTTATTTAATTTTGGGTACTGTGAAAGTCACCCAAAACATACACATCATGTATAGGGTTTCACAGTGAAACCCTATATCATGTATGTTGTTCTAATCTATAGCTTCGATTCCACAAAACAAAATTAATGTGTTGCTTGTCATGCTTGCACACAGCAAAGTGAGGACTCATGAATACGTGCATTAACAATTCAAATTGTAGGATACATTTATACCAAATACTTTTAACTTTGATAATCATACCTTACATGGGATGTCAAACAAGTGTGCCAGACTTTCCAACACTTTCACATAGTTGTCGTTGTAGAAATTGTTTACTTCAATATCGCACAGTTTCATCTCCTGCAGCAGCTGTATACATGGTATAGTGAGTTCTGGAAAATGGAAATGGTGAAAATTAATTTTTGTGGCAATTATTTATATGATTGTGCAGGGCAGTGGAAAGACCAGAGGTTGTGGCACATAAAAGACCTTTTGCGTATTACATCTGTTGCAATCTAAATATATGAGGTTGACATGGAAATTAGTCTGATCTTAGTGGAACAACAATTTAAATTAAAGACAGTGTTATAGTCGATACCAGAGTCCCAGAGGTCTGAATCTGAGAACTGAGAACAAGACCTCAAAATCTGAGGTTAGGGCAGAGACCAATGGTAAAAGTAAACGCTTTAAACTTTCCAGGTCTCGGTCACGGACCAGCTAAATATATAGACTTCAGTAGATGGAGACCAAGAACAAGACCACAATATCTAAAGCCAAGTCAAGACTAATATTGAGTCCTACAACACTGACTAATGAAAACTATTTCATAATACAAAAATGGCAGAGATGGCGGAAGCATGATAATAAAAATTAAATTAATCAAAAGCACAAAATTCAGCAGGAAAATCCACAGCCCACACACTCCTTGTGTTCCCTCCTTCACAGCTCAGGACACTCCTGTTCTTGCAGTTTCTACTGCAAACCACACTCAATTTTTGTACTTACACAGGTTTCCTTTCGGAAAAAAGGAAACTCCTTCCATATTTGTTGCACAAGTTCCCTTGTTTGCAGATCTGGTGACAGAATGACATCCCGTCGTCTCGCAAACGTCTCCTTCTGTAGAACTGCTATGTGATCCATGTTCCATTTATCAGTAGTGCAAATTTTCTGAATAGAATTTGTCAGTCATTGAAGTTAAATGACATTAGTGGGACAGATCAGTTTGTGTCAACCTATCTATTATGGGTTGTATTGGTTCTAAAAAGAAACAGAGGTCTACATTTTTATGTTTCTATTAAATATCCTCACTTGTTTTCAATAGAAAGATGAACTCTGACACTATATAGCACACAGTTTCTGTTACTGTTGTTTAAATGTTTCTTCAGTTGAACTAATTCTAGGAAATATTAGACAGACAAACTTTTAGGGGGTATACATATACCTGTATCTCTTTAACATGTGACTCATAGGTTGCTTTGGAGATAGGCACTTGTACGCTTGGACTAGCTGCCTTGGTCGGTGGGGAGTTGTCTTCATTCGGATCCTTTCTTGGACGCTTTGCTGAACAGGAGGCAGTCTGTCCTTTATGTTCCTGTGTCTTGCGCCTCTTCTGTCTTTCCCAACGTACTTTAGAACTAAGGCACTTGTTGAAGTGAGACTAAATTAAGAAAAAACAAATTATGATATATAAATAACAAGCACATTTTCGTACAGATTCAATATTTTATCAAGTTGATTTTGATGGGAATTGGTCAAAGAGAGGATAGAATGACCTTTATATATGGTTTAAAATTCAGTTCTTTGTTAAACTGTAAAGTTCTTCAAAATTGATACCATTATAGGAGAAAAAACCCACATTTTTTACATACCCAAGCATTTTGACCAGCACTGCCAATGCAAGGATACTTCTCATACATAGATCTCCCTATGCCATGATAAGCAATTCTTGCTAGACCATCAGACGAAGGTATGTCAGGCATAAAGAACATTGCAGCTTCTCTGACAAATTGATCCCACTCTTGATATATACAGCCCTTCTGGAGTGCTTGGTGTACAACTTTAGAAAAGCGAGGTAGTTCACAAGGGTAGGCAAGCTTTACAGAGCAAGAAATCTGGCTTTCCAACATGGATGTATCATCTGTATCTATCCAAAAACAACAACACATCATTGGTAAAAAGTATTCATATGTACATAAAAGTGCTTATTCATCAATCATTTTATTTGTGAACATTTATTAAAATGTTCAATGAATGATTGTTGTCTTGGTATTTTGCTAATTAATGTGTAAATATTCAATTGTCATTTGACAGGTCATTTTAAAATGACAACTTCAGCACTGTTACAAATTTGTTTTTTAAAGAGGTATTTCAGTCCAAATAAAATGATTTCATTAATTTTCTTTTTCAAGTGAGACAGTGACCAAGAAAGAAATGGCTAAAAGACTTTCATTTATGCCTGAAAAGTTTAACATGTATCTAGATTCAAAATTAAGCATATAGGGGCTTTGTCCCCTGGACCCGCACAACAAATGTTGAAGCATCTACTCTTTACCGAATTTTTAACCACTTTGCCGTTGTTATGCAGAAACTTGCTTACGCTGCATATACTGAAGTCAAATAATGGAAATGTGCATGTTTGTATGTGCTAAATTTGACTATCATCAAATAATTTGCCTTATATAAAGTAAAAAGGTTAATTCTAAGATGCAATATACACCAATGTCAGGCTGTGGCAACAGGTGGTGTATGAACCAGGGTCCACATGCAGGGTGTCGGAAAATTAGCCGAAATTAAGAATTTTTGTTTGGAAATAACACCCATATTTTCGCATTTGGTAAACCTATAAAAAACCTGTATTTTGCAAATAATCTTTTTTTAAAACCTATATTTGGTTTTGAGGCACTGGGAGGCCTGTAGTAAACTTTCAGATTGAAACTAAACAATTTTTGGTCCTTACCAAAGCTACATGTATACCTTTAAATAAATTTGTCAAAAACATTTACATTAACAGGCACTTCTACATGACGATGTTATCATATCATCTGCAGGTGTACTATTATTTTTTTATTCTATAAGTTTGGAATGATGTGTGCCCAAGCATCATTGATTTTGAAACAATAAAAGAACAAAACTCACTTGGTGTAGTCATTCTGAAACAATGTGAAATTTATAATAATTTGAAAAAAAAAATCCACTTTGACAGTCATTTCTAAAAACGTAAAAGCTTATCATTTCAAATGTGACAGATGCTTGCTATCCGGGAAGTTATTTGTTAAATACAAAAAAATAGTACAAAACGTCTAGCGCACCGAACTCAAGTTCTGGTGTTGCCAGCAGCAGGGTGTGGGTTCGAGCCCCGGTCGTGACACTTGTATCCTTGAGCAAGGTACTTAACCATAATTGCTTCGTCCTTCGGATGGGACGTAAAGCCGTAGGTCCCGTGTGTTGTATAATGCACGTAAAGTGGATTGTCGTGGCTGAGCGGTCTAGCGCACTGAACTCAAGTTCTGGTGTTGCCAGCAGCAGAGTGTGGGTTCGAGCCCCAGCCGTGACACCTGTAATCCTTGAGCAAGACACTTAACCATAATTGCTTCTCCACCCAGGGTTAAATGGGTACCTGTGAAGGCAGAGATGGTTTGCTCTCTATGCGCTAGAAATGGCAGCACTGAGCTGTATACTCCCAGGGAGCTGAGATGGTTTCAGGAATGATTTATGAGCCTTATGAGCCTTATGAGCAGGGATAATAATATAATGCGCCTTGAGCGCCACTTAGTTGGTGGATACGTGCGTTATATAAATCTATACATTATTATTATTATTATTATTATTATCGATAAATACAAAAATAATCAATTGATTAAATTGAAATTTATCAAACTATAAACGAAAATAATCATTAAAAAAACTTGTTTCCTCAAAAAGTACTCAAAGTGATAACATTTTCTTGTGAGTTTTGCCACGGTACATCATTGGTTTTTGGAAGAGTACATGTATACATGTAACTTTCCCTATTCATCTAGTTTTCAAAGAAAAACAAAAAAATACACATGAAACCATGATTAAACTACAGGGTAACCTGTGAAAATGTTATCGAATAAGGTGTAAACACTTTTCGAGAAAACTGTGATTAATGCCAAAATGGTTTTTGTTTCATCAGTGATTTTGTTCATTTGTGCTTAAATTTCGATTTGTCAAATCGAAATAAGCCATAACATTGTTGGAGGTCTTCAGATATTATAATTGACAGCATTTCATACGGTAGTAGTAAAGGGGACCTACACTTTATAAACAGTAAGCTTTCAGAGTAACAGTCATTTATTTGTTGTTCATTACCAAAGCTATATCATGTCTTGAAAACTATAAACATAAATATAGTTTATAGTTTTCAAGACATGATATAGCTTTGTTAATGAACCAAAAAATAAATGACTGTTACTCGGAAAACGTATTGT
>CM055816.1:99802015-99829847 GCA_029582265.1 Zoroaster sp. YZ-2022 | reverse complement strand
GGGGACTATATGCAAGAGCATATAGTGGGCAACCCTTTACGGGCAACTTGCTTTTGGGTTTGAGCTGCGTCGGTGTCAAGCGTACTAAATTTTATACGGAGCCAAGTGGTTCACCAAACAGTCATGCATGGAATTTCGATAAAACTTTTCCTATGTGCTGACGCAGTAGTATACTTGTAAAGCATTTATAATTATGTAGTTGTGCGTTCAAAAAATGGCTTACTCATTGCCTGTGCTGGCTGACTTTACATTATGTGACGTCAAAGAGTTGCTTAAAGGATCAGGAACAAACCCGTCGCTGTCAAGTACATGTACGTACGCGCACGCGCACATCACGAAACCAGCCCATGAGATTTTACCTGCTCATGGGGAAGGTAAGTTCCCGGACTCCGCCGCGCCACCTTTTATGGTCGCTTTCGTTGATGCTCTCATGCAGTGCTAAGACTAAACTCGCCAGATGATAATTATTTTTACATCGCATAAAAACGCGCGAATAGCTTTTGCGCAGCTGCAAGCTGTAAAAGCTTAACTAACTTTTGAGTTTTGGTGAAAGTTTGGTCGTCGTCCTCTAGCTCGAAACGTAACACGATCGACACGTTGTCTAAAGCCAGGTCTGTACTCGAGAGGTCACCGTTGTCCATGGTTATAGTTGCAAGCAAAAGGTGTTGAAGAATTTTTTAGGTCTGTTTCTTGACCATACAGCGTCCAAGATCATAGTAAATAGGGCCCTAACGTTAAACATGTGTGTTAGGCAACAATACATCAATTAGGCTCACACAGTACTGTGTTACTGTTAGCTACAGACCCTAACACAAAACAGAATATGCCTAAGCCATGCCCAACTCAGTTTCGTAACTAAACCAGTGTTAACTACTGCATCAGCAGTGATGATCAGTGCCCCTGGCGAGTTCGTTACTTCCAACGTGTTAAACTGTTCAAGGTGAATGGATTTGAATTATTCAGGCATTCAGCTGATCAGCTGATTTCCTCTTTTTCTTTACTAATACTAGCTCTACACTAGCTTAGGCCAGGCCTAACGTTAATAACACTCAGTGCCAATTTACCTGATAGAAAACTGAAAACACTTAAGACAAACCTACAAAGTTTTAGTGCTTTGGGTTTCATTTTTCTCTCGCAACAAAAAGTTGCACGTGTCTGTTATTCTGTCGGTGTTTTTACGATCCGGCATCACAAGCACCATAACGTTAGTAGTAGGGGATTTTTTGAAGAATAGGCCCTGGCATAACATTAGTCGATTTTTATAAAATCGTGTAAACACATGAAAATCCTTTGCTTTGGGCCTTTTGGCTTGCCTTTGTTAACGTTAGGCCTAGGTGTGCGTTGTGGAAGAAAATGATTTTATGAATCATGACAAACGTATTTGCATTTAATGTTAATTATTCCTAAATTTCAGTATGAATTAAACGTAGGCCTACAACAAGATATTTATTTAAACAAAACCCTCAGCAACTCACCCTGGCCAAATTTCAACCAAAAAATGTGATTGTCAGCTCTTTGAATTTAGTTAAAGGCCCAATATTACCACTTTGAAAAACTTATATCGTTATTCTCCAAAAAAAATAGTTATGACTCATTAACAAATTTTCATCCCTGTATTTTTATATTAAGACTTTTTGAGGCTACATGTAGGATCTTAGTATTTTTATGTATCATATTCATAATCTGGAAAAATTTTCATCACTGGTGCCAGTGAACTGTATCCAAAAGCCCATGTGTTTTGTTCCCTCAGTTTTCTCTTCATCACCACCACAGTCCACATACATGTACCCTGCAGAACTGTGCTTGAATGAAAAGTTCACAAAGCATTCTAACAGTATATGCCTTTTGCCACATCATGAAAAATTTGAGGATTTGTACTGTAAATTTAATTAATAACAGTTATCACAAAAACCAAATTATTTCCTGATTATGATTAATATGTTAATCATCCAAGCACATTTCGTGGGTTTGTGGATTGGGGGTGGTGATGAAGAGGTGGAGTAAAATAGTGGGTTTTCAATTTATATAATTAATCCTAAACCATTCAAAATTTCCATTAAATCATAGTGTCAAAATGGGAACAACATTTTCCTGTTGTTTAGCGCCATGCCAGTCTGGTTCATATGTGGGCGTGTACATATGCAGATTGTGTATGTACATACCATCATGTACAACACAGGTAAAGAACTCACCATACCTGACAAAACTGGGCATCACTGCGCCACAATTTGCATGGCTACAAATGCATTTTACAAAAATTTACCTTGGACTGGAAGGATCAGCACACCAGACAACTGACCTAGCACCTGTTAAATACCCCTTGTTTTCAACACAGTCATCACAATACAATCCCCTTCAAGTTAACTTTATCCATTTTGGCAAATACATAATATTATATCAATGACTGATTAAAGGTTTTAAGGTCAAAGTCAAATGGGCAGTTATTTACAGGTAGAAAAAGGGCTCTGGATAAAAAGTTGCAAAAGTTGAGCACATATCTACTTGGCAGAAAAAAACGTTATGACGTCACATCTACATATGAAGATTGGCTGTACACTTACAGGAGAAACATAAGTTAGTAATTTCAAACCATGTCACATGCACATACATGGCTCTTGTAACCCTTGAATGTAATTTTTAAGCTTTGATCACTATAAGTTTTTGGGTTAAGGTTTAATTTGCCTCACTAAAATCTGGCTTTATTTGCAATTTATTAAAGTGCACAAAGTCTTCTTTTTGTTGTTTTCAAGAAAATTTGTGTTCTTGAGGAAACAATGACACATAAAAGGTAAACAATTTTTTTTTAAATATTAATTTGACACACTTTCTGAAAGTTTCTGACTGAGTGTCCACATTACTGATTCGGTGTTTTACATAATGTGCATTTTTACAATTGCAGATGTACCAATGTCGTGTATGTCAGCAAGTTTCAACATCTGTGAAAGGGTATATAAGACACTATCGTTTTACGCCAATGTCAGCAATATTACATTTCCTGTGGGATAACAGGATGCAGGCATTTTAAACATACAATGCTTTCAATGTACATATGACAAGAGACCATACAGAAACGTTTAGAGACAAGACTATCAAGACGGCTTATTGTAAATGAAATGAACTTGGTGTGCCAGCTTCAGAATTGCCAACAAAATTGCACAGACTGCACTGAAATGTTATCTCACGCAAAATATCACATTGATGAAGGATATGAAACAACTTGTCCATTTTGGAACTGTAACAAGAAGTACCGAATAAAGTCATCATTCACCTCACACGTTTCAAGGAATCACCAGCCTCCAGTACAACCTGTGGTATCACCAGATAGTTTGACTGAGCCTACCAGTAATGTTACAGAAACAGGAACACATTCACAGAATCTTGAAGACAGTCATGACAATACCAACACAGAGAACATTTCTGGGGAGGAATTAACAGGTAGTGATGATGATGAACATGAAGATGAAGGTGAACCTAACTTTGAAGAGCTGTACTTAAACAATATGGCGTTATTCTATTTGAGGTTGCAAACGAAGCATCATGTCAACAATCCAAACAATTGTTAATGAACTTAGAAGCATACAAGACATTCAGTCTGTTCATCTTGGTTCAATTCTCAAATTAAGATTGAATGCAACTGCTTTAGAAAGTGGCATAATTTCTTCAATATTAGAAGACATAGAATGCCAAAATCTCTTCTCTGCAGCACATAAACCGAGTACTGGTCCCCTTCGCTCACACTTCACAAGAAAAGAGTACTATAAACAAAATATGTCCTATGTAGGCTATAGAAATTCACCTTGGTAGAGATGACACCAACCTCCAGACATTTCCACTATTCAATCAAGAAGACAATGGAGGCAGTTTTCAAAGATATGTCGGTTCAACAACAGTATCTTAACCCCCTACCAGAGAAAGAGGCATCTACAGTGATTTTACTGATGGTACAATGTTCAAAGATAGACTTATTCACACATTTGCAAGACTCAATAAAGATAATTTTGTATCAGGACGCATTCGAAATAGTCAACCCATTGGGGGTCAGCAAAGAAAGTTCACAACATTGTGGCTGTGTATTACTGTCTTGGTAACTTATACCCTTATAACCGATCAAAGATTGATCCAATACAATTGGTTGCTCTGTGCAAAGACAAGGATCTCAAGTTTTTTGGTCAAGAGCGAATATTCTCCAGAATAATCAAGGACCTGAGAGATATTGAAGAGAATGGCATTGACATAGGTATTGGTCACAGTGTAAGAGGAGGTATTGGTCACAGTGTAAGAGGAGGTGTTGTTGGCATATTGGGTGACAACTTGGGAAGCCACTATCTTGGAGGTTTTGTGGAAAAATTTTAGCACTGCCACATGCAGGTATTGCAAAATTCAACGATTCCATGCAGTCAGTCAGGTGATGTTAATTTGCATGTGACGGCAGAACGCCGAACTCACAAAATTATGTTGCAGCTCTTCAACAACTTCAACAGTTGGATGTGGACAGCTTTGAGGGTATTAACAGAATTCAGTGTTTAACAAATCAAACCATTTTCATGTCTGCAGACCAGGCCTACCTCCATGCATTGGACATGATCCTTCTGAGGTATAGTCCAATATGATTGGCATTGTATATTAAGTGTCTAGTCAAGGAAAAGAAATGGTTTACATATGAGCAACTAAATAACAGGTTGAAGCACTTCAAGTTAATTGAACAGAAAGTTTGGACAAACCAAGCAGTGTTAATCCAAATGGAAAAAATTAGGTGGTCATGCAGTTCAGAACTGGGTTCTACTTCATATTCCCTTGCTGGTAGCCAGTAGAATACAAGATGTGAATGACACAGTATGGAATTTAGTTGTGTTGTTGAGACAAATTGTTTGAATTTATTTGTAGCACCCCAGATCACAAGACCACAGATAGCTTATCTCCAATGTTCTTATAGAGGATACATCACCTCTAGGGTCACACTATTTAGTGAAGTAAGACTGAGACCAAAAACATCACTATGACCCACTACCTGAAGCTGATCTTACAGTTTGGACTGTTGATTAATTTGTGGACTATGCGGATGGAGAGCAAACAGTATTTTAAGTGTGAGGACTTCCAAGAACTTCATCAACATAACATCTCACTTGCTGAAACACATCAGTTGCTCCAAGCATTTCACAATGCTGGTTCACTATTTCAAAAGGAGGTGCAGTAGTAGATGACAAGGAATTTCTTTGCAGGGAAATTGTATAATGAAAATATACAAGAAGCTGTGTCATCATTTGGAGAGCTCCTTTGTGGGAGTCTTGCAAGTAACCACATTGTCATGTGTGGAACCAAATATTCCAAAGGGATGTATGTAGTGGGGGAAAAAAGATGGAGATTTAATACTTGGAGAAATTTCAACTTCAGGATTGTCAGTGCCTCAGCATCCATTCTTCATTGTTGGCCTTTGCAAAGCTGTTCATCTGAGCGATTTGGGGATGTATGAAGTACTACAGCCCAAAGAAAAGGTGTCAAGTGTGTAAGGTAGAACATTTGTTGGATCACCAGCCCTGTGCGGTTACAATCTCAGTGGTAATATCTTGATTGCACTGAAACATGCAGTGTTGGATGCTGTTTAGAAATGAGATGAAGTCTGGTTGAACCAAAGTTGGACAGAGAGAAGTCATGCTGCAATGCATTGTGTAAGTTTGTTGTTGTGTTAGGTATTTACAAGGCTTTCTTTTCTCGTTAAAAATGTGGTTTAGGTTTTATATGAGTTTTCTCTCTCTCTCTCTCTCTCACTATCTTACAGGTACTTCCTCAAAATCTCTCTCATGGGCTTTTCACCTGATCTCACAAACACCCAAAATTCACAAAAGTTTACTAAAGTGACTATTTACCATAACAAGTGACCCTATTATACCATGACCAAATTTATTTATTGACCCGTGAATTAAGAGTTTAACTTAGTGTTACTATATAACACCATTGGACTGGACAAAGATGGACACGACAAACGAACAGACGTAACAGACTCGTAACACATTCCTTTGTGTACACGTGAATATACTTAAGTTGCGATCGATTGTTCAAAAGAAAATCGATGCGCTATAGCAGATAACGAAAAGTTTAAAACTTCCTATAGATCTATATACAAATGGAAATATTTTGACAATCATACATTGTACAATCTACATGTATTATTCATTTGATTATGGTAATGTACATTACATTTATTAGGTCAGCCCTTTTTTATTGTAATTTATTTTCTTTCTTTTTTCTTTGGTTTGTTGGGTTTGATATTTGTGTTTTGCTTGTGTGTGTTTTTTTTTCTGTTTTTGTTTTTGGTTCTTTGTTGTCAAATTCAAAAGCTTTCCAAACATAATCATGTTTGGAAAGCGTTTAACTCATGCATGAGTTATTTGGATCTCCATTATTTTTATCCTTTGTTTTTGAGTTTACCTTTTGGTTAGAGCACTTCACATTACTAGCAGAGTTGAGCTGATTTTTTATGGGGGCAAAACAATTATAGGTAAAAATTTATGCATTCATACTAGAAACATTGCAGACAATTTCACAAATTGAATCCAAAATGCAAAGCTTGCATTTATTATGTGTACACAATGTGCATATTATACTGAAAGCTATACGTGTTACTATACGCAATTTGAAATCAGTGTTTTCTTTAAAATACAGACATTAAAGAAACATTCCACAACACTGTCAATATCAGTTTAAAATGCAGAAATTGGTTGATTGATTGACTAATTGCCTAATTTAGTTTATTGCTACATGTATTTATATAGATAAGCATACAATGTAAATCAATGATGAGCAAAACATCAATACCTGCTGTTGAAAAGTTGTTCTTTTATTTGATGATGGTATGATGTTCTTGATTTATATCAAAATCTGAGATGATGACCAGCCAACCCATTTGTTGAGTTAACATAGAATGACCCCCAAGTATACAAATCAGTTAGCTATGACCTGTGAATTACTATTACAGTAAGAATTGCTAATTGACCATAAATACCTTTTTGCTGTTGTAGGCACAAAATGGACAATGCTTGGTTGCTACCACTTATTGAAGAAGCTCTCCCAGGAGTGTCGGACGATCAGCTCCAGGAATTGAACAGAAAACTAAAAGAACTTGGAGTGGAGTCAGCAGATGACCTTGTATTGATTACTGAAGAGGATCTTGAGGGCCTGCTTCCCCCCATCAAGGCGCGTAAACTTTTAAAGCAGTGGAAGGGCAAAGGTAAGGGAATTAGTTTTTTCCACTTGCAGGCTTTATGATTTTGTTTATAAATGACTTTATAAAACAAAACTTCTACAACTCTGTTTATGTTTTTAGTGTCACCTAATGTCAAAAGTTGTCCAACACCCCTTAACCTTTTGATAATTTTCAAAGTCTGGAAAGCTTCAGTATGTTTCCCATCACTAACCCCGACCCTAACCCATGAATTGACTGCAACATTAAAGACTCACTTCTGTATTGGAAATACATCTGCAGGGGTACATTCTTTTCAGAATTCAATTTTCTAGGGTGTTGCAATAGAGTGCCCTCTTGTGATAGCTGCAGCACAACCTAATTGCATCATATACATGTACAGGCCAACAGACATTTCTGTCAAATTTTAGGAACATTTGCTGAAGGTCAATGCAAGATTGGTTTTGTTCATTCAACAGGACATAAACTTCCCTCCGAGTCCACATCATGTGTGACTGAAGTTTTACAACTTCCCGAGACTTCTCAAGGGCTGAGCAACTGGTCTGTAACATACAAAATTCCATGGGATAATCTACCGAAAAAGGATCGTCGTGAGATGGTTCGCATTATTACAGATGATGTGATGCAGGATTTGAAAAGAAATCCAAAAAGAAAAGAGCTAAGAAATATTGCTCGTAAAATAGTGCAGCATTATCCGGAATCATTTGCAGATGTTATAAATGGACAAATGATTGGGGATGGATCAGCAAGTCTGTTGCAACAGTTGGAAAGCCGAAAAGAGAACATAACTCGCTCAATGGGATCAAGAAAGCCAACAAAGCAGACTTCATCAGAAAATGAGAGTGAAACCTTGCAAAGAAAAACAAAAAAAAAGGATATTGATAGCTTTGGCTGCATCAGTTTTCAGCCAGATCTTCCAGAAGGAGTTACCATAGCAGATCAAGAGAAGAAACTGAGGCTGCAGGAGATGTATCAGGAACCAACATGGAACTTCACTGAGATTGATGAGTTGATGGCAGTAACATACCCATTCAACGCAAGGACTTAATTGAATCTACTAGCATTCAAGCAGTACCATTTCTCGTCGAGGAACGGTGGCTATTGTGTCACTTTAACAGTTTGACAGGCATTGACTTGGATGAGAAACTTCATGAGTTTGTCAGCAAGGGAACAAGGCTGGTCAAGTTCTTGAAAACAAAGAAGACCCCAGAAAATGTTGTTAAAGCTGTTGGTGAAGTCCAGAGCTCATCAGCTATCTTAAGAAGTCTGCCAAAGCTGCTGGCTGTGTACTTCAAAGAAGACGAGTCTGTATTGATCCGTTATTATGATGTAAGTGATTTGGATGTTTTATCTCGCAGCCTGATAGAAGGGATTCCATTTTCAGGTTAGAGTACCAGTACAAAAGATCTTTCTAGACCAGTGCCAACACACACATTTTCAGTTTAAGTAACGTAATGCACTGTTATAAATTGTAAATGAGAAACCAAAATATACTGAACAGCAAAAGAAACGCAAGTCCGAGGTAAGCAAGTCCGCTTGTCAAGTTTTCTAACAGAAGACAAACCATTTTGATTCTAATCACTCATTTAATGAAAAATGCTTTCAATTTGTGAGCTGAAAGTGACTGTTGAAATTGCATTGCAAGATTTTCACATTCAACAGTCACTTTCAGCTCACAAATTGAAAGCATTTTTCATTAAATGAGCTATTAGAATCAAAATGGTTTGTCTTCTGTTTGAGAACTTGACAAGACCTCGGACTTGCGTTTCTTTTGCTGTTCAGTATATATATCCTTGGGAAGAGGTATTTTCCTTATTTTCCACCTACTGGATTTGTTTTGTATTAACTACTTGATGCCCTAGCTTTTCCTGAAAGAATACTATTCAGGGGTTTTGCTCCCTCATCTAAAAATGAACATTCCTTCAGTGTCTTCTTTCTAAAGGTTTCTTTACGTTTTGCAAGCTACACTGCTATAGCCCTCCTAATCATTCATATATTTCAGGTTCATGTAATTCAAGGTTTAAGGCAGTTTACAGTAGTCTGTTATTTTCATTTACTTATTTTACTATGTGCACATAGGATATGGCAACGAAGAAAGACATTGAAACTGATGTCGGCCTGCCTGCAACTCCGTGCATTGCTGTCCTGGGTGAGATCAATTTTCTTGGACATTTTTTTGGAAAAAAGCTCAGCTAACTTGAATATATGTTGTCAACTCAAATAGTGCTTGTATAACATTTCTTTTTGTAAAATTGCATGAACTTTACTTTGTTTCATGCACCCAAATGAGGAGACTCGGCAAAATGGCAAGGTTTCATTTGGTCATTAAATTAAATTAATTTCAAGATATTTTATTTAAAATTGTATGATGCATGAAAAGTGCTTGTTCCATTGACTGTAACATGGTTAGTTCCACCGGACCTCCTCTCACATCGTCTTACAATTAGGGCTATGAATTTTTGTTATTCAAATCTTTAAACAGTTACTATTTTTCTTACAAAAGTGGGCATAATTGCATGCCCAGATGATGTGTACATATTTAAGCTTTTAGTTGAATTTTGATTAATTAAAGAACTGATTCCACAAAACTCTTCCAGAACTATTTTAATACCCTCTGTGGCTGTGGATGCCACACTCGTTCAAAACCTTGGTAGTAAATCTTTGATTTTACCTTTACAGATTCATGACAAACAGGTAAATGTACCTCCTTAAAACTGATGGGAAAACAAACAGCTCAGATTGGAAATTTGATAAGCAGAGGCTTGATTTGAAATTTGGTATTAGTTTGGGGTTAAATGTAAAGCGCAAATTGTCAGAAATAGGGTATAGTCGAGTAAAAGTAATGAGGGTTTATTAGGAAAATGTTATGGTTACTACATTTTGCATTTTTATTGGACTGAAATAAATTAAAGTTGTGATACCGAAAAAAGATGGATTGAATAATTGTGCACCTATTTTGTCTCTTAGTTTTTCTTTTGTAACCTATTTATAGGAACATATAAGCCGTCTTTGACTTGGATCTCTGAATGGAACAATCAAGCTCAAGGTGATATTTAAAATAAAATAAATCTCTATCTTGTCTCAACAGTTGACTTCTTAGCTTGGGTAAAAGGTTTGTGCACACGAATAAGTTTGTGTAAACTCTTATTTGTGAAACAAGAGTTAACGTACTAGCAGCAAAATTACAAAAAAATGCTATTGTTATTAGTTCTGTAATCCTATGGATGTCATTTTCTTACAACTACATGTATTATGAGGAAAAATAACCCCAAAATCTAGCCCAATATCAAAGTTTCAGTGGCAAAATTACTGGAAGTTATCAATTGTCCCGTAAATGTACGGAATTTTTTATTTCTTTGAAGAGAACTAATGGATCATAGTTACTGTAAAAACACGTTTGTCAACATTGTTTTTAATAAGCTATTATTTTACCGCATTTGTTCTGGAACCACCCAAACATCTTCGCCATGTTAAATCTTGCTTCTAATTGTTTATGGAAAAAGTTTATCAATCTAGCCATGTTTGTTTTGTAACAGCATTACATTACATAAATTACTGTTATTTTGAACAATAAAACACTCATGTATTCATTCCCGACACGGATCAAGAACTGCAAGAAGGCATGGTTTAAGCAATACTGAATCTAACTTCATTTCCCACGTCAACAAGTGTTATATCTGGCAAAATCTGAACGGGGGCAGTTGATTTAACCACACTAAATAATTATTGTACGTAATATAGCACAAAGAAAAGAGGGTTGTTCTTAAACCCCCACGACCCGCACGACGTACGCGCACTCAGAATCATATCTGCTCGGGAATGGTATAATTTGGCTTGTGGCAGCATTATAAATTCGTTGATTTCGAGACGACAGGTCGTCATCATGCAGCAAACAGTGCAACAGGCTAGCGAGCTAGCCATGTTCGAACTCGGGCCATAAACAGGTTCCCATTTGGGATACAATTTGATTCTGGCGCAGGCCGCCGGCCAGCCATGCGACATGCTTGCGCATATATGGGCATTGCGAAATACATACACTGTACATACATACATTCGTACTGCACTGGTGGTAGTGAATTCTGCGAGTACGTGTGCTTCGTTTATTTGAGCGTAGGTCGAGGGGTCGTGGGGGTCGAGGGGGTTAAGAACAACCCGAGAAAAGACCCTTGCTCTATGCGTATATGCAAACGTATAACATATGCAACCAACATGCGGTCCATTCAGCTCAGATAAACAAGTGATCAAATCTGCTGCCACGACGAGCGCGCGCTAGCGTAACGTATATCCGATATACTGTGTAGTACATGTCACGTCTACGTTTTTTGTTTTTACATGCATGATATGCATGCAGTGCGTGTACGCGTGTGTTAGGCTTATAAAGTGCGCCATCATTGTTTGTGATTGTTTAGTTTAATTTACGGCATCGCAAAAAGAAAACAGATTGTCGTATCGCTGGCCTTTGGCCAATTTCATGGAACGCGTTACCGTAAGCGAAGAATCGCCGCTTACTATAGCAGAAAATATTTGCTTATGGTGAACGTATTCACGGCCAAAACAATTTATTGATACGTTGAGCAAGAAATGTCATGCCAAATGCGCATGCGTAAAAAGCGAAAAGTGAAAAAGTGGATGTCGTCTGCTATTCGTATCCATATCCGTGAGTGACAAAATGAGTGACAAAACAGACAAACAAAAACGGAAAGGCGACACCCTTCAGCAGTGACATGGATGTAGCTCTTGCAACGGCGTATCTTGAAGAAAATTGGATAATCGAGGCGCCTCTAATGGGCACAACAATAACAAAAAGGGAGAAGAAGGCTGCATGGGAGCGAGTCCGGGATTGCGTGAATTCGTAAGAATTGAAGTTGTGCTAGTAAATTGAGATTAGAAGTATGTTTCACTGCACTGCAGTAATTAAACTAAATAAATCATATAAAATAAATTAGGTCTACTCTAAAATCTACTACTAGTAATGGTATGATGGGACGTTATTTTCACATACTTTGCTCCATGCTTTTAGTTAATACGGAGAACTGACGCCGGGAGGCTGAATTTTTTTACCGATACTAGTCTACTGCGAACTAGTCGATACTATACGGCGGTACGGGAGGCCGAGGCCGGTGTCACGGTCTCAGCTATCCGGCGTGCTCAGCTATCCGGATGACGTAGCCAGGCATTTCAGCACGCTGTAGTCATGGTCTCAGTATGCTCGGATATCCCGGTTACAACATCGGACAATTCCGCGTGCCCTCGCGAGTTCTCTATGGTCCCATTAATTTTAAGATTATTCTCTACCCAATCACATTCTCTTTGCCCATCTTTATACGTGTTCATGGGTACAAATTTACGCAGGTTACACTTTTTCAAAGTCCCTTCTTTCTTTAATTTTGCATGACAAATTGTAAACACAATAATGGATAAATTCTCGTACAAACCCCCTTTTCTGGTTGTATTTTGTGACAAATATGTAAACGTACAAAGTATAATCTGACGTGACTGTTCTTGGCTTTTTTTTTTTAAATAATAATAATAATAATCATGGCATTTTATCGTGGTTAATAGTTAAAATATAAAATGCTGCAGAAAAAAAAACTGAAAATAAAGTACAAAGCCTAAACAGAGAAAATTACAAGTGAAGTTACATAGAACAATAAAGTTTTATTTCATATCAAGTACAGTTTTGCATGGGTAACATCAACATTAGCAGTAAAATAATTAAATTATTGAGTTAAAATTTATTTATACAGTGTATACACATAATACTAATATTGTTTCCGTTATACATTTGGATGGGTTTCTAGCGTGAAACAAAGAGTTCCCTAATACAGGGGTAGTATCAAAGGTAGAAGTAGAAGCTGTACATGTACACATCATTGGATAGAGTAATTTGACAACCAACAGTGAGCACTACAAGGTGTCTATTGCACTGTCCCTGAATGATGTATGTGGGCAATTCTACTTACGTGAAATTAAATAAACTGAAATGAGAAATAGAATAGAATCAAATAAACTAAAATAAAATTAAAAAAGAAATACAATAAAATGCAAAAAAATTAAAATGAAAATAGAATAAATTTAATAAAATAAAATAAATTAAAATAAAATAAAATAACATTTTATACCGTTTTAATGTGAGGTTACAGTCTTGTGACATTTTCCCACTTTCACAAGCTTCTTGACTGTTGAAAAATGAGTGCAGCAAAAAATAATTGATCTTAGAGGCCCTCAAGCTTCAATATGGTATATAACTTGTACATATATCACAATATCATCCATATCTTCCTCGTCTGAGCTGAAGACCCTTGCACACACATCGTCGGCTGACAGATAACGATGCGCCATTTTGACCGATTTATTTTAGAAAAATCACGATGAAAATACTCGAAAGAACAATCTAAACACACATGTATGGCATGAAACAAAGCATGGATATGTCCTGTTCAAACGACAGTTCCTATTGGTCAATTTTATCATGAGACAAAGCCCTGAGATCATAGTCCAAAGGTCGCATGAGAACGGTTCGATGTTTGTAAACAAACGCACGTGATCAGCGGCCGGTATACCGGCCGCTGGGGTTTTGGGACTTCTCGCGCGCGGCCGGAAAACCGGCCGCTCGGATTCAAAGGGTTAAGATTTACCTGCTTCAAAATTCATGTACAAAACCTATGCGTTTTGGTAATAATGATAATGACAATGATAATGATAGAAGATTTGTAGCGCGCACATATCCACCCTGCTGGGCGCTCAAAGTTTATTTTGTTACGCATTTTCTGGGGTGTCGTGGCCGAGCGGTCTAGCTTACCGGATTCAAGTTCTGGTGTTAGCAACATAATGTGGGTTCGAATCACGGCCATGACACTTGTGTCCTTGAGCAAGACACTTAATCATAATTGCTTCTTTCCACCCAGGGGTTAAATGGGTACATGTGAAGGCAGAGTTGGTTTGCTCTATATGCGCTAGAAATGGCAGCAATTGAGTTGTATACTCCCCAGGGAGCTGAGATGGTTTCAGGAATGATTTATGAGCCTTATGATCAGGGATAATAATATAATGCGCCTTGAGCACCACTTAGTTGGTGGATACGTGCGCTATATAAATCCACACATTATTATTATTATTATTATTATTATTATTATTATTTTATTTGTATTTTGTCAAATGGGTGTCATTCTAAATCAGGTAGAATGTGCAGTGATGTCATTAAGCAAATTCCTTACCTTGGTACTGGTCTTCTTTTGCCTTTTCTTGTCGTAGGTCGTGCCATAATTCCTGTCTGCTTCGTTTAGAACGGTGTGATCATCTAAATTCAAGGGAATCAAATGTGAATTAAAAGTATGCTCTCAGTCATGGGCGGGGATGAGGGTTTGACTGTGCTACCCCAAGACTCCCCCCCCCCCCTCCCCGCACCGTCCTGTTTACTTTTAGATTGCATCATGGAGCAGCTGGGCCATACATCATCACAGGTAATCAAACCTTTTAGGGAAATCGGTTGGTTACCTTGGTTACAAGTGAACATCTGAAGTTTAATTAAATTTTATGAACCCATAAAATAAAAATGTGGCTTCCAGTTTGTTGTCATTTTTAAGCAACTTTTTCTTTACTATATTATTAGTTATCCCACTCGCGTGCGTGGAACACGGGGTAATAAAGAGCGTCTGTGTCCCATATACTACACACGCGCGAGTGGGATAACGAATTTATCTTCAAGCAAACTTGACGCACAGTTAAGGTGGAATACGCATGCTGTACACGGAAAATATAATGTAAAAAACGCGTGCATGTATAACAAGTAATCGCATCTAAACACACATGTGCCGATGGGACGCAAATGCGCCACTTTTGAATTTACAGTGAATTATGCAGCTGTACATTTGGCGTATGGCTTAAAATAGCGCAATTACGCGGAGTTAGAACAGCGCAATACGCAGGGTGCGATATGGACCGTACAATACAGTATAATATCACACCGTTTTTGCCATGGATCGACCAATCAGAATCAAGTTTGCTTGAAGATAAATACAGGCACTTTGTTTCGTTCCCCCATCCCGACCAATTACACATCTCCAGCCAATGAACATCAAAACAAATTGCTGTTTATTTTACCTGACATACACAGGATTGTACTGTTACTTCTCTCCCGACTGATCGCTTTCCACTGGTTATTTTCGTCGTCTTCACGATTGCCGTCTTGTGGTCTACATGGAAGACCACCAGGCACTCCTTCGGAACTGCATTTGTAATTAGATAAGTGTAAATACACCTTGGGTGTAATGGAACTCAGATCATGATTTTTCTAGATTTTTTAATGTAGATTCCGCATTACGAATTTGTGTCATTAAATTCCGATTTTCCGATATTCTCAATATAAAATAAAGGCTGAACATGCTTGCACGCACGCGCTCAGTTAACACACGTTAATCAATGTAAAACGTAATGCCTGCCCCGCATGCGTTATTTTTACCGTACCACTAAACCGTCCATGTAGTCTCACGTTAAGACCTGTTTTCAATATCGCGTCCACAGACTTAACACGCGCCTTGGACAGGTTAGTGGTATGGTAAAAATAATCGCGCCCCACACACACGGTTTCCAAGATCGGTGTCGAAGCGCTCTCGCTCGTATCACTATAATATGCACAGGATAGGAAGCCTTGATTTTTGTGGTGGTAATATCCGGTCACCGATGCAGTTCGGCGATATGTGTTGTTTTATTCACTTTACATTGGATTGTTGTTAGTAATTGTAGCTTTTTATCAATAATTCAAAGCCAGATATGATCAAACAAATTATATACAATGCATTACAATGTATGCCTTGACTTATGCCTACTTTAAATTAAACTTGACAAAACTATAAATAAAATGGTTCTTACAAACGAAACCCTGCAGTGTAAGCTTCAACCAGGTAAATAGTTTCGTAAAGTAGTAAGAGCTCTATTCCAAGTCCACAGTTATTGTGTAAATAAAAAAAGCTTAGCGAAGTTTTTTTTTAAACATAGGCCAACTGTAAAGACGCCTTAGAATTGTCCTGGCTACAGTCTGTTCAAAATATTTTAAAACCAGTTCGCGTCGGAGGCCGTGTATACACGCACTTTTTTTATTTTTTTTTGCACCGTGGATCGGAGAGCGTCTAAACACGCCAAAGGAAACTCCGGAATATTGGTATGCATGCTCGGTTGAGCCACCCGTGTACGGTGACATGCACGGAAGACGTGGCCACCGGCTGTGGAAGTTTCCATTCACGGTGTGTGTGGGGAAAATAAACCCGTACAGGGGCCCAGAAAAACTTTTTTATTCCCAACGCGAACTGGTTAAAAGAAAAAGAAACAAGACAACCGGCAACCAAAAAGACACAATTTCTGGGTCACAAGTTCACATCAAAGAACTGTCTGCCAACTGTGGAATGTTGAATGTATCAATTTGGGATTAGAGCCAAGACAAGAGTTGGGGCTATTGTTCAGTTGACAATGAATGACAGGTTGTGGTTTTACACTCCCAAACCAGGGACCTTATTCACGAAGCATCCGCACGCTTTAACGGATCCGTTAAGCCTCCGTTATGGTTTGCACCATATTCACGAAGTAACCGCATAATAGCGCATCCGCAGAACACGTCCGTAAAAGAGCAATTGTTTTGCGGGAAAGCCAGCGTTCCCGTAAATGCTTACGGGTCTCCGCATAGCGCTAAAATGAAATGGCGGCAGTGTTTGTGGTTCTGCTGGAGGAGGAAAACAGGCGTGCTCTTCGCCGCCAGCGAGTATTTCGGGATAGGTTACAGCCACTGGACATTTATGACGATGTGGAACTGATAAAGAGGTATCGAATGCCAAGGCATGTACTGTTGGAGGTGATAGATTTGATCCGTGATCAAGTTGAACATCCAACAAAGAGGTCACATGCAATACCCGCCACGCTGCAGATCATAACAGCCCTCCGATTTTTCGCCGAAGGTTCTTTCCAATTAACAAGTGGAGATTTAAGTGGAATTAGTCAGCCGTCAACTTCTCGAATTGTTACCTGGTCGCAACTGCCCTTCAAAGAATTTCGCCACAAATAATTCGATTACCGAGGAACATAGCCAGTCAGAATGCGATCAAAGAAGGTTTCTACGATGAACGTCGTCGTCGGATTCCAAACGTTTTGGGATGCCTTGATGGATCACTTGTCGAGATTAAATGTCCTGCACGTGACGAAGGTGCCTACATATGCAGACATAACTACCATGCTATAAATGTCCAGGGGGTTTGCGACCACCAGAAGAAGTTCACCAATATTGTTGCCCAGTGGCCAGGCTCGACCCATGATTCGTTTATGTGGACTCACTCAAGCCTCAACCACCAACTAGCCAATGGTGTTGTAAACGATGGTCACCTTCTGGGCGATTCTGCGTACCCCCTTCGATCATGGCTGCTAACACCAGCACCACAACCTGATGATGATGCAGAACGTCGGTACAATATTCATCACCGAAGAATCCGACAGAACATCGAGGGAACGTTTGGCCGATGGAAAATGAGGTGGCAGTGCCTGCATAGCGAAGGTAGGCGTTTACGCTGTCAGTAGAAGGCCTACAAGTGTATGTATATGTGAACTCTGCCAGCCAGGAACCATCGCATCTTTCTGGATGCAACTCTAAATTGTGCTGTCATCCAGAAAGTAGCATTGTCTCTTGACATATTTTCAAGTAATTTAGAATTAACTGACAACCACCTTCTGTAATGCACAATAAAAAATCATGTGGTCGACGTCAGTGAAAGTATCGTAACAAATAAAGCTTAATGGTTATTTACTATTGCACGGAAATGTTTTTGTGATGACTGTAAATTCGTTTGGATGCCGGATCGTGTTAATCGAAGACTGTTTCCGATAGTGTAAGATGTACACCACCCTCGAAAAAAATCAAGAAATCGTTCCTTAGTTTTAAAAAATAACCAGTGCACTGTGGAATTTTTTTTTCTTTTTCGCAAAGACTTTGAAATGTAGGCCGCAATCAGCTAACATATGTATTTTGGATTCATAACAAATCGACTACATTTTGATTTTACAATTCAGGTGGTATCCTTAACCTTCGGCCAGAGCGTTGCTGCAAGATCATTGTGGCTACGGCAGTGCTACATAATATCTGTGAAGATCATGGCCTACCCGTGCCGGCAGTAGTTCCTGACCCTAGGGATAACCCGACTTTGACGATAACCCACCCATCGTGGATGAGGACGCCGACGGCATTGTTAGAAGGGCAGGGCTAATAAGAGAATATTTCTGGAACTGAAAAGATATGTCATTATTATAGATTTTAATCAAATAAAAACGGGGAAAATGCATGTAATGTCCGTTCGGAAACACTGTCAACTGATAGATGGCAGCACAATAAAACTCAATGGATTTCAACATTGTGGCTGTGGCTGCTGCATGTGGAAATGTTTATTCGTCTCTCTTACATTTGACTCTCGTTAATTAAAATAACATAGCCGCCTAATCTGCTTCGGTTTAAAGGAATACAAAATAACTCACACATTTAATAGTAACTGGATCAAAATTAACGTTTCTATAATGTTCTGACCTTTGGGCCAAATATATAGGTACAGAACTGGAAAATATATAGAGTTAGTAAACTTTAGAAACTCTCATGTTATAATAAAATAGTGCCAAAACAATTGTATTAAACGGGATATATATGTACTGCAATAATTCTGTTATATATCCGAAAAGCTATCAAACAAATTTCTCAGGGTAGTGGTTGAGCCTCCCGGGACATCATTTCCTGGCTGGAATGTTGCCACTACGTTATGATGTTGCAAATTCCGCTGATGTAGACGCAGCTTATTTCTTTCAATTTCTACCAGCTGTTCAAGCGCATGCAACTTTTTTTCTTCGATTGCCAAACGACGTTTTTCAACTTCAAGCCTCTCCTTTTCCACTTTCAGGAGTTCAGTGCTAGCAGTACCACTGGTGATAGTTGACGGCAATGGACTACACGTGCGTGAACCCGTGCACTACCATCACCCATGCTTGTCGGCTTGGCTGCCAGTGGCTGCACGGATGACGCGAAGGTGGTCATCCCCGACTGGTCATCTAGGTCATCGTCTGATTGAAACGGTGGTACTGATACAGTGGCAGCAGCATGGGACACCTACACGAATTAAATAATTCAGTAAAAACAAATAAACAAAAGTTAGATCTTTAACATTGTGTTCGGATCACAGAATCAAAGCCACTTTTTATCTGTTGATTATTTTGTAAGTGCATTGGCTTTTGTTACTGAAGTTTAAATGTAGAGTATACATAGATTGAATAAAAGAAGGAACTAAGTTGGAAACATTCCATACAGGCTTCATTTGTAATGGTCACTTATAGTCGTGTCCTATTTGCTTCCTGTAGGAAAAATATCCAATTGTTTTTTAAAAATGCCGGGTCTCTTCTACCTTTGATTTCTTTACTGGTGGCGGCATTGCATCAGGCTCGGCCGTATCGAATCCTCCATCTATCCCGTAAACCTTGGTGGTACCCATCATTCCGATCACACGTCGATCTCTCTCCGTCCAATTTTCGTCAGATGTCCCTTCCTCGCGTGGCAAATTTCCAGTTTTTGAGTCCTCCGCTCTTGCTTTATTGGCCTTTTTCTTTGATCTCCCCTGCATGTCATCCCACCGTTTCTTTAGTTCTTCCACCGTTCTGATACACGGAGAGATAGCGTTGATTTTGGTGCAGATTCCCTTCCAACACTCGTTCTTTCTTCGAAGGGTTACTTGGTCCGAGAACTTTGACTTTATTACGCCGTAGTTGACCTCGATGAGGTCCAAAAGTCTATTGACTTCATTGTCAGTAAATTTGGGTTTCCTTAGCCTCTTTTTCTCACTCATTTCGAACAGCGTGAAGAAAGCGAAAGCGTCAAGAAACCGCGCCACTTCAATAAGACTGCACAAGTATGCGACCATCAATTCCGATCAATCAATCACCGCGCGATTAAATAACAATTCATGCATGTATAGAAACGCTTATGAATTGTTACATAATCACGCAGGCGCTTCATTCACCCGTAAAGCTCGTTGAACGACACCAACATTATTAGCGGATCTCCGCAAGTTTACCGATACCTAACGGAACCTTTCGTGAATACGGCGTAGCGCAATTCTAATGTATCCGTTAGGCCATCCGCAAAGGATGTTACGGACCCGGTAATAGCGGATGCTTCGTGAATAAGGTCCCAGGTGACATTAACCTCTGGGACCTAGTTCTTGGCTGGTTTCCAAGACGTGGGTACCGCTCATCTGGTTTTTGCCTAAGTAGTGTGGCAGGGAACCAGTGTCAATGTGTTTAACGTTGAATGTCATAAATAGATCGCGGCAGGCCACATATTTGCAAATGCGGCGCATCAAACACATTCTCGTGAAAAGAAACAAAGTTGCCGGCCAATTAAAATTTATCAATAAAGCTTCCCACAAGATGAAATAAATCACTGGTGGCAACAAATTATTGTTCACAATTAGTTCTGGAACTGAAGAAAGGAAATTTTGTGGCTTTTTTTTCACCATGGAATAAATTATAGCGTATTGGCCGATTTATAGCATTCAAACATTCAACTGAGCTGCTCAGAAGAGCCAAGCAGGTCACTTCTTCAGACCTTAGAGCTTAGGAGCCCATAAATTTTAATGCTAAAATACGTAAGAGCATTATTATTTTTATTATTATTTTTTTTTTTTGCGGGGGTGCTCAGATATCAAACATAGAAAGACCTAACATGTACTTCATTTGTCATTATGCAGTCAAGATTCATGAGTCACTCATGATTGACTCATGACTCTTGAATCAACCAAAATTATATCTGAAATATTGGTCATAAATTTTTGGCAAAAATGTTCCAAAATAAGGCTCAGATTGCACCAGAGAGCATCTAAAACCCCTGAGCTTCCAGGGCCCTTAAGCGGGCCAAGGAACCCGGTCGTGAGGGACCTCGCGCTCGTCATGTGCGCTTCGCGCACATAATTTCACATGCCCCGCTTCACTCATTCTGAATTTCTGCCCTTTCGTGTTGGCAGGTATGTGATGATGGCAAATTGTGGATGGTTAGTAAAGTAGATCGTTACAAAGCAAGACCAGATACAAGTGCACTTGAACCAATGTGCTTAGCTACATTTTGTTCAGAATATAGAGTCATATACAAAGGAGATATGTGTAAAGTATCTAGCGATAGGAGAAAGTCAGAAATGTATGCGTTGAAGAATGATTTGGGACATATACAGAAACGTTCTAGAACTGATCCAGCTGTCATTAGGTATCCAAGATTTTCAGTCATGAAGTCTTCTGAGAAGTACTATCGTAGTATGCTACAGGTATTTCTTCCATACAGCGTTGATGTTCAATTAAAACCAGCACAATTTGAAACGTATGAGGAATTTTATAACAATGGCTTTGTCAGTGTACTGGGTAGTTATCGGTGCAGATTTGAAGTTGATATTGATTCATTGGAGGATGCAGAAGAACATCTTCAGAAGTTTGGTCCACAGGAAGATGCACGGGCATTAATCAGTCCAGAAACTGAAATACTGTAACGGACCAAGTGGTCAAAGTGTGGGGCTGCCCGGAAGAGCAGCGACTACGCACATTCTATAAAAAAAACAAGAATTACTAAAATAAGCCACAAAGCAACAAAAATGACCCACGCGTGGCAAACAGGAAATCTGGAGGGCCCTCCAGTCACTTGGAAAGATTTAATTAAATAATGAAATCATGTACATACAGTAATAATTAAAGTGCTTATGAACTAATGTTGGATAAATTAATGGGGGCAGAGACCAAGTAAGCGAGTGGTGCTAGGGGGGCTGGTGTACCCTGCACTAAACGTGCCTAATAAAAAAAAATGATAACACGCCAAAAATAACTATGAGAGAACTTATAAAAATAATTTAGAAACCATACCTGAAACCATAAATGAAACTCAACAGAACCCTCATAAAGATTGGTTGCCTCCAACCCTCACATGTCGATGTTTGAAATGCACTGCCAACGCCCCACCAACACCACTAAGCTTTTATACCCAGCCTCTGCCCGCCAGACTACCCCACCCCCCCCCCCCCAAAGAAACTATATGCAAATAAATGGCTGGTAAGAAAATGTGCTTATACCTGGATTCTTGTGGAGACCCAAGACAATAGGGACAAAAGGTCTCCACAAGAGATTTCTAAAGAGGGTGCTCCACAAGTATGCGTTTTTAAGAATGTGTCCACCATTGAATGCACATCTGTTACAACTACCCCCTCCCTCAACAAATATCACATAATTCAAGTTCAAATGGCAACAGCAATATTCCACATTCAGTAAGAATCATACCAAAAGTCTAAAACTGCTTCCAGTTCAATTCAAACTAACCAGAAACATCAAAGTAGCCCTGACTACAAGTCTTAGAGAAAATCATTAAAATTTAAGTCTTCTTTTCTGAAAGACACAAATTTCTATCTCTGCTAAGCTGCAGAAATCCCATAATGTACAAAAACTAAATTTGCACCTTGTATCAAAATTCACATATATATATATATATATATTTGTTTACATGGAAACGTCCGCTCAATGTTCTTGATGTGTATAAAAACAAACGTCGGATTAATTTAAAAAAACTTTTTTTTTTCTTTTTTTTAAATTTCACTCTTGGTCAAAATATGGAAATGCTCTTTTGGGGCTTTTTTTTCCTGCTCTTCATTTCCAACTTTCACAAAATTTCAACCAAGCAAAAGATATTTCGAAACTTCTGGCAAATTAATTAAAATTGTGCGATAAGGATAAGACCACACCCTGCAGCATTTTTGACCACCCTAATTATGAATATTTAAATACATATTATTGTTGTTGTCTTATGTTCTTAAATGTTCTTGAGCATCCTTGATACTATGTAACAAAGTTTTGCATCCATTGTGGGGGTCGGTTTATCCTACCAGTTCGTGTTGTTCTATAGGTTGCGATTACTGGTACTCCCTGGTCTATTGGGATCGCAAAGTAATCATCACCATTAGAGTCAGGCACATACACTATAGCCTCTTGCCCTGTTGAATCTACATCAGTATGAAAGCTGTTGTCATTATCTGTGTTCACAGTAGCAAAGTTCTCTCAATGACGTGATCAGTGTCATCAGGAACTTGGTCTGATGAATAGGTAATGCCTATCGGAAGCATCTGCAGCTTGCAATCCGATAAAATCTCTCCCAAGATCTTCAGATTCACCATCTCTCATGATGCAGGGCTTAAGTCGATCATAGTGTACTACTTGTCGTGGCTTTGATACATTGGGGATTTGTACCAAGTAGTTTGCTTCAGAATATTTATTCAGTATCTTACACGGCTCTTTCCAGCGGCTTCGGAGCTTGGGACTTAATCCCACATGTCGTTCCGAGCAGTATAACCATACTCTATCACCAGGTTTGTATGGACTGCCATGTAGCCGTGAATCATAAAGTTTCTTGTGTCGCCTCTGCTCTCCAGTTGAATGTTGACGAGCTACTTCAAATGCATGTTGGAACTTCTCATGCACCTGCATACCATACGACTGTGGACTATGAAAAGGTGCATCTGGTGATCTACCTGCAAGAACATCTAGAGGCAAGTTAACTTCACGCCCAAACATAAGATTATTTGGTGTAAACCCGGTAGTCTCTTGCTGTGAAGCCCGGTATGCCATAAGAACATAATTATGGTAAATGAATGTCCCAGTCAGTTTGATCATTTCTGCAGTACATGCTTAGCATTGTTTCTAAAGTTCGATTAAAACGTTCTACTAATCCATCAGATTGAGGGTGGTATGCTGTAGTTCTGGTCTTATCTATATCTAGCAAATTACACAAGCTACAAAATAACACAGACTCGAAATTGGAACCCTCCCTGGTCACTATGAATCTGGAGGGGTACCCCATACCTACATATAAATTCAGTGACTAATACCTCAGCTACGGTTTCTGCCTGTTGATTAGGGAGTGCAAACGCTTCGGACCACTTCGTAAAATAGTCCATAATGATTAGAATGTAACTATTACCTTTCTGGGATAAGGGAAGTGGACCAATGACGTCCAATGCTATACGCTCAAACGGGGCACCGACTGGAGCGAGATTCAAGGCGGCTCTACGCTTTTGCTTAGGCGATTTTCTTGCTTGGCAATGATTGCAGCTACTCACCCATAATTCTACCGTGTTACGATAACCAACCCAATAGAAATTCTTTTGGATTTTTCTAAAAGTGCGTACTTGCCCTAGATGACCACCTGTACGACCATCATGAGCATGTTTAAGTACCTCTTTCTGTAAGATTGTGGGAACTACGAGCTGCCAGACTGACCGTACTTTATTGTTAACCATACGACGACAAAGGATACCATCTCTCAGCTCAAGCTGCTTCCATTGAAACCACAGCGACTTGGTTTGGCGGGACAGTCCTACCACATTCTTACCGGGTGGACCATCTTTACAACCTGCTTCAAGCCAATCGATGATTGGGGTGAGGCTTGGGTCTTTGCGCTGAGCTTCACGGACGGCGTCATGGTCCCAACCTGTGACTAGAAAAATTCCACAACAACTTCCAGAAGTAGTTTCTGGAGATATTAAGTTAGAATTATTAATTTGGTTAGACATATCTTTGTGTGGGTATCTGGAAAGAGCATCAGCATTTTGATGTTTCAACCCCTGACGATGTTGAATTGAAAAGTCGAACGTGCCATTTGTCCCTCAGGTTCTTTGAAGTTCATCAACCATTGTAATGAGGCATGATCTGTGCGGACTAGAAAATTTCTTCCGAAAATGTTTGACGTAGGTGACAACTGCAAGTAATTCCTTCCTAGTGACACTATATCGACGTTCACACTTACTCAATTTCCGACTAGCATAACAGATGACATGTTTTTTACCACCAACCTCTTGGGATAATACCGCACCGGTGCCTTCCCCACTTGCGTCAGTGTCAATGATGAATGGCCTACTGAAGTCTGGATACGACAATACCGGCGAAGTTACAAGTGCCTTTCGCAACTGACTGAAGGATCTCTCACATTCTTCCGACCAGTGGAAACTCACATCGTTCTGCGTCAGACGGTGTAGAGGGGCAGCAATCTGGGCAAAGTTGTAGACGAACCGCCTGTAATATGAGCACAAACCCAAAAAGCTACGGACCTCCTTCAGGCTAGTCGGTGTTGGCCAACCTACCACCTGCCGTACTTTATCTGGATCTGTGGAAATACCCTGTTTCGACACTATGTCCAAGATAAAGGACTTGGGTTTGAAAAAAGGAACATTTTTTTGGCTTTAGTTTTAAACCAGCATGTTCAAGTCGTCCAAGAACGGAATCTAAACGTACAAGGTGCTCGTCAAAGGTCTTTGCAAATACTATAATGTCGTCAAGGTAAATAAGACAAACTTCCCAGTGGAGGCTGATAGTACCCGCCATGAGACGCTCAAAGGTGGCCGGGCATTACAAAAGCCCAAAGGGCATGACATTAAATTCATATAACCCAGTGCCAACAGAAAAAGCAGTTTTTGGACGATCGGCCGGATCTATTTCAACCTGCCAGTATCCACTAGCAAGATCTAGTGTACTGAACCATTGGGCCCCATGTAAAGCATCTAGCCTATTATCAATCCTCGGCAGAGGATAAGCGTCTTTCTGAGTGATGTCATTTACTTTACGGTAATCGATGCAGAATCTTATACTGCCATCTTTTTTCTTAACTAAGACCACAGGAGAAAGCCAAGGACTTTCTGATGGACTTACCGCACCTTGTTCGAGCATGTCAGTGATCTGTTTGTCGACATCTCGTCGCTGATGGAAGGGAACCCGTCTAACCCGCTGCCGGATTGGAGGATGATCGTTAATGTTGATGGAATGATGGACTTGTCGTGTTCGGCCTAGTTTGCCATCCTTAGGAAAGATAGTTCTATGACTTCTGATCAACCCTTCGAGTCGTTCTTTTTGCTCCTCAGTCAGGTCGATGTTTGAAATGCACTGCCAACGCCCCACCAGCACCACTAAGCTTTTATACCCAGCCTCTGCCCGCCAGACTACCCCCCCCCCCCAAGAAACTATATGCAAATAAATGTCTGGTAAGAAAAGGAACTTGGCTGGTAGAAGAAACACAATAAAACCTAATCCCAAGTAATCCCCTTTAACTAACTCAATTCTAAAGAAACAAAACAAAAGCTCTCCTGGCCCCAGCCAGTTTAAAAAGATTGAATGTGCTCATACCTGGATTCTTGTGTAGACCCAAGACAATAGGGACAAAATGTCTCCACAAGAGATTTCTAAAGAGGGTGCTCCACAAGTATGCGTTTTTAAGAATGTGTCCACCATTGAATGCACATCTGTTACAATACAAAGAGATGAATGCAGAGACAAACAGCAAGTGCTAGCAGAGGATAGTGATGATGAATGTACTATTCCAGATTTACAACCTGATAGAAAGGAAGAGAAGATATGTGGTATTTAAGCACACTCATCAAGAGTACCAAAGTCTGATGCATTAAATATGCTGAGATCCTTAAATGCAAAACAGAAAGAGGTATTCTACAAAACAAAATTAGAAAGTGGTGTTTGGACAAGGCTAATGGTAAAAACCCTGATGCATTTCAAGTGTTTGTTACAGGTGGTGGGGGTACAGGCAAAAGCCTTCTTGTAAAATGTATTGATTACTGAAGCAACACGAATACTTGGATCAATGATGAGAAACCCTGATGATGTGTCTGTATTGCTAACTGCTCCTACAAGTGTAGCTGCATTTAATATCAATGATGCTACGATACACAGTGCATTATCTATATCAACATATATGTCGTTACCATATCAACCACTTGGTGAAGAAAAAATCAGTACACTTCGTGATAAACTTGGTCAGCTGCAGATTTTGATTATAGATGAGATTTCTATGGTTGGTCAGAAATTACTGTGTTATATCCATGGACGGATCAAGCAATGTCGGAATCATACTCCTTTTGGAAATGTCAGTATATTAGCTGTTGGTGATTTCTATCAGTTGCCCCCTGTGAAAGCAATATCTTTATTAATGATGAAGGTACATCTATGGATAGTACAGAATCATCAGTCGGTATGACTATCATGATGCATAACATCCAGGGATTACATACACATTATACGGACTTGAAATGCAACAGTTAAATGCTGAAAGCAGATTTTATTTGTTTGACCGAATCATGGACTGAAAGGCCTTGTCACACGGGTACTCGGGCAACGAAATTGCTAGCAATTTTCGCCGGGCAACTTCGGGGCAACTTTTGTTGACGCAATTTCAATGTCACACGCGGCAATTTCAACGCAACGCATGCGTAATCATAGTTGCACGTATTCTGGCAACCAAACCAGGTACCGATAACAATTATTCAAGGAGCCATTGCTTTTATACCGTCTTTACTATGTTATTATGGGCTGCCTTGCCTCGTCCGTCTCGTCCCATTTTTGTCCGAAATGTCCTTGAATAAAAGAAAAAAGGCTGCTGCGGCATTGCTTTGATTTGAGAAGACGAAACCCAGCACAGAAAGAAGAGATTGTGGTCGAGAAATTACTTGAGAAGAAAAAGATCAATTACAACAATATAAAACAAATTAAAAATAATTTGATTGGATCAGTAAAACGGCGTGAATTTGAAAACCCCAAAAA
>CM055816.1:99771305-99801515 GCA_029582265.1 Zoroaster sp. YZ-2022 | reverse complement strand
CAGGTATGAGCACATTCAATCTTTTTAAACTGGCTGGGGCCAGGAGAGCTTTTGTTTTGTTTCTTTAGAATTGAGTTAGTTAAAGGGGATTACTTGGGATTAGGTTTTATTGTGTTTCTTCTACCAGCCAAGTACCTTTTCTTACCAGACATTTATTTGCATATAGTTTCTTTTGGGGGGGGGGGGGGGGGCAGAGGCTGGGTATAAAAGCTTAGTGGTGCTGGTGGGGCGTTGGCAGTGCATTTCAAACATCGACATGTGAGGGTTGGAGGCAACCATTCTTTTTGAGGGTTCTGTTGAGTTTCATTTATGGTTTCAGGTATGGTTTCTAAATTATTTTTATAAGTTCCCTCATAGTTATTTTTGGCGTGTTATCATTTTTTTGTATTAGGCACGTTTAGTGCAAGGTACACCAGCCCCCCCCCCCCCTAGCACCACTCGCTTACTTGGTCTCTGCCCCCATTAACTTATCCAACATTAGTTCATAAGCACTTTAATTATTACTGTATGTACATGATTTCATTATTTAATTAAATCTTTCCAAGTGACTGGAGGGCCCTCCGGATTTCCTGTTTGCCATGCGTGGGTCATTTTTGTTGCTTTGTGGCTTATTTTAGTATTTTTTATTTTTTTTTAAGAATGTGCGTAGTCGCTGCTCTTCCGGGCAGCCCCACGCTTTGACCACTTGGTCCGTTACAAATTTGGTGGCAGCGGTGGGATTAAAACAATTTAAAAAAAAATGGTTTACCATGGCACGCAGGAAAACCTCCTGTATTGGCCTTTCAGTCACTGATGATGAAGACATTTTAGGAAAATCATTAATAAATACTAGATCTGTAAGGAACGATATAGCTGACTTAGAGGCGGAGATAAGTTCATTATATAGTGAAGTGGTGCTAGGTCCAGCTGCGGAACGGGACTCATTGGCTGTCGGTGATCAAAATTCCAAATTGCCTCCAGCCCTTGGCCAACCGATAGCCAATGAGCCCACCCTCTTTAGGACTATGTTTGGCGGTTCAACACTTTTAGACAATGTAACTATGCGTAAAAAGAAAACCTCAAAATCCAATAAAACTACTGCAAATCCAAACACAATTTATGTAGAACGAATGCAGCCACGTGTACCTGCAAATTATGATGGGTCTTCGGACTTTAAAGACTGGCTCGTACATTTCGAATTGTGTGCGGAGTTGAACAGTTGGGACGCAACTCTGAAGGTTAAACATTTTGCAGTGAGTTTGAGGGGGGAAGCATTGAAGTTTTATAGGAATATGCCTGAGGGAGGTAAAACAGATTTTGTTAAGATGATTGATGAATTTCGTGCACGCTTCAACCCAAGTCATGGTGCAGATACTTATCGGTCTCGTTTAAAACAACGAGAACGACAAAGTGGCGAGAAACTTGCAGCCTTAGCACAAGACATCCGGCGTCTTCTAGCTAATGCATATAATAGCATGGGCACTGACAGAGAAAGTGTAGCAGTTGGTTATTTTGTTGATGCGCTACGCCCGAAAGCCATTCGCGCTGAAGTACGCCGTGCAGATCCAGCCACACTGCAGGTAGCACTCAAAATAGCTCAGCGTGAAGAGGATATTTTTGTTGCAGAAAATTACAATAATACCGAGACCCCACAGCGCGTAACCATTTTAAAAGAGCCTGAAACAAAAAGTTTGCCTCAAACTACACTTGACGATAGGATTACTAAACTAGAAGAGATGGTTAATCAACAGGTCAAAGTAGTGCAGGAACTGGTAGACCAACGCCTCCGACGACAGAACATAATTTGTCACAACTGTGGGAAGGCGGGTCATGTTAAAAGGTTTGTAGAGCACCTTCTAATGCGTCAAGTCAGGAAAACTAGGGCCGGTTGTATCTGGAGTCGACATACAACCCACAACAAATTTTCAGACCCGTAATCCTCTTAATCATACAGCAATGTTTGTATTTGTTTCAATCTTTGGTATTGATGTCAAGATGTTGATTGATACCGGTTCTTCCCAAACTGTCATAAACTCACAGATTTTTCAGTTACTTCCAGAAAGTATTAGAGAGGAAATCATTTCTTGTGACCTTTCTATGACAACGGCAACGGGAGCTCCCCTCAGAGTTGATGGCAAGGTACCAGTGATACTTCAGCTAGGTAGACTGAAGGTTCATCATGATGTAGTTGTGGCAGACATTCAGCCAGCAGGGATACTGGGAATAGATTTTCTTCAATGCCATGACAGCATCATCAACCCAGGTAGAGGTGAGCTTACAATCGATGGTGTGGTTATCCGTGGTATTAAAGAGACAGATACTCCCATCTGTTGCCGCATTGTTTTAGATCAGACTGTGACTATTCAGCCAGGCCGAGAGTCTACACTCCCGGGTAAGGTGACGGTTAGAGGAGGGTCGTCCCTGGGTATGATTGAGCCGACAACAAAGATGCTACAGGAAAAGGGTGTCCTGGTAGCAAGGGCACTTGTTGATACTTCTTGCAAGTCTATTCCGATCAGAATCTTGAATATTCAGAATGAGCCGATAACTATTTATAAAAACACTAACGTTGGATTGCTTCATCCAGTTGAAGATATTTCAGAGACATTAGATTGCAGGTCTACTTCTCCGGCAACTGAAGATTCTCCAGAGATTGTTGATCTCATTCAACGCAGCTCAACTGACCTGACTGAGGAGCAAAAAGAACGACTCGAAGGGTTGATCAGAAGTCATAGAACTATCTTTCCTAAGGATGGCAAACTAGGCCGAACACGACAAGTCCATCATTCCATCAACATTAACGATCATCCTCCAATCCGGCAGCGGGTTAGACGGGTTCCCTTCCATCAGCGACGAGATGTCGACAAACAGATCACTGACATGCTCGAACAAGGTGCGGTAAGTCCATCAGAAAGTACTTGGCTTTCTCCTGTGGTCTTAGTTAAGAAAAAAGATGGCAGTATAAGATTCTGCATCGATTACCGTAAAGTAAATGACATCACTCAGAAAGACGCTTATCCTCTGCCGAGGATTGATGATAGGCTAGATGCTTTACATGGGGCCCAATGGTTCAGTACACTAGATCTTGCTAGTGGATACTGGCAGGTTGAAATAGATCCGGCCGATCGTCCAAAAACTGCTTTTTCTGTTGGCACTGGGTTATATGAATTTAATGTCATGCCCTTTGGGCTTTGTAATGCTCCGGCCACCTTTGAGCGTCTCATGGAGCGGGTACTATCTGGCCTCCACTGGGAAGTTTGTCTTATTTACCTTGACGACATTATAGTATTTGCAAAGACCTTTGACGAGCACCTTGCACGTTTAGATTCCGTTCTTGGACGACTTGAACATGCTGGTTTAAAACTAAAGCCAAAAAAATGTTCTTTTTTTCAAACCCAAGTCCTTTATCTTGGACATATAGTGTCGAAACAGGGTATTTCCACAGATCCAGATAAAGTACGGCAGGTGGTAGGTTGGCCAACACCGACTAGCCTGAAGGAGGTCCGTAGCTTTTTGGGTTTGTGCTCATATTACAGGCGGTTCGTCTACAACTTTGCCCAGATTGCTGCCCCTCTACACCGTCTGACGCAGAACGATGTGAGTTTCCACTGGTCGGAAGAATGTGAGAGATCCTTCAGTCAGTTGCGAAAGGCACTTGTAACTTCGCCGGTATTGTCGTATCCAGACTTCAGTAGGCCATTCATCATTGACACTGACGCAAGTGGGGAAGGCACCGGTGCGGTATTATCCCAAGAGGTTGGTGGTAAAAAACATGTCATCTGTTATGCTAGTCGGAAATTGAGTAAGTGTGAACGTCGATATAGTGTCACTAGGAAGGAATTACTTGCAGTTGTCACCTACGTCAAACATTTTCGCCATTATTTGTATGGAAGAAATGTTCTAGTCCGCACAGATCATGCCTCATTACAATGGTTGATGAACTTCAAAGAACCTGAGGGACAAATGGCACGTTCGACTTTTCAATTCAACATCGTCAGGGGTTGAAACATCAAAATGCTGATGCTCTTTCCAGATACCCACACAAAGATATGTCTAACCAAATTAATAATTTCTAACTTAATATCTCCAGAAACTACTTCTGGAAGTTGTTGTGGAATTTTTCTAGTCACAGGTTGGGACCATGACGCCGTCCGTGAAGCTCAGCGCAAGACCCAAGCCTCACCCCAATCATCGATTGGCTTGAAGCAGGTTGTAAAGATGGTCCACCCGGTAAGAATGTGGTAGGACTGTCCCGCCAAACCAAGTCGCTGTGGTTTCAATGGAAGCAGCTTGAGCTGAGAGATGGTATCCTTTGTCGTCGTATGGTTAACAATAAAGTACGGTCAGTCTGGCAGCTCGTAGTTCCCACAATCTTACAGAAAGAGGTACTTAAACATGCTCATGATGGTCGTACAGGTGGTCATCTAGGGCAAGTACGCACTTTTAGAAAAATCCAAAAGAATTTCTATTGGGTTGGTTATCGTAACACGGTAGAATTATGGGTGAGTAGCTGCAATCATTGCCAAGCAAGAAAATCGCCTAAGCAAAAGCGTAGAGCCGCCTTGCATCTTGCTCCAGTCGGTGCCCCGTTTGAGCGTATAGCATTGGACGTGATTGGTCCACTTCCCTTATCCCAGAAAGGTAATAGGTACATTCTAGTCATTATGGACTATTTTACGAAGTGGTCCGAAGCGTTTGCACTCCCTAATCAACAGGCAGAAACCGTAGCTGAGGTATTAGTCACTGAATTTATATGTAGGTATGGGGTACCCCTCCAGATTCATAGTGACCAGGGTTCCAATTTCGAGCCTGTGTTATTTTGTAGCTTGTGTAATTTGCTAGATATAGATAAGACCAGAACTACAGCATACCACCCTCAATCTGATGGATTAGTAGAACGTTTTAATCGAACTTTAGAAACAATGCTAAGCATGTACTGTAGAAATGATCAAACTGACTGGGACATTCATTTACCATAATTATGTTCTTATGGCATACCGGGCTTCACAGCAAGAGACTACCGGGTTTACACCAAATAATCTTATGTTTGGGCGTGAAGTTAACTTGCCTCTAGATGTTCTTGCAGGTAGATCACCAGATGCACCTTTTCATAGTCCACAGTCGTATGGTATGCAGGTGCATGAGAAGTTCCAACATGCATTTGAAGTAGCTCGTCAACATTCAACTGGAGAGCAGAGGCGACACAAGAAACTTTATGATTCACGGCTACATGGCAGTCCATACAAACCTGGTGATAGAGTATGGTTATACTGCTCGGAACGACATGTGGGATTAAGTCCCAAGCTCCGAAGCCGCTGGAAAGAGCCGTGTAAGATACTGAAGAAATATTCTGAAGCAAACTACTTGGTACAAATCCCCAATGTATCAAAGCCACGACAAGTAGTACACTATGATCGACTTAAGCCCTGCATCATGAGAGATGGTGAATCTGAAGATCTTGGGAGAGATTTTATCGGATTGCAAGCTGCAGATGCTTCCGATAGGCATTTACCTTGTTCATCAGACCAAGTTTCTGATGACACTGATCACGTCATTGGAGAGAACTTTGCTACTGTGAACACAGATAATGACAACAGCTTTCATACTGATGTAGATTCAACAGGGCAAGAGGCTATAGTGTATGTGCCTGACTCTAATGGTGATGATTACTTTGCGATCCCAATAGACCAGGGAGTACCAGTAATCGCAACTTATAGAACAACACGAACTGGTAGGATAAACCGACCCCCACAATGGATGCAAAACTTTGTTACCTAGTATCAAGGATGCTCAAGAACATTTAAGAACATTTGGACTGCAACTCGGTGCATTTGACATGACAAACCAGTGCCATAAGACAACAACAATATGTATTTAAATATTCATAATTAGGGTGGTCAAAAATGCTGCAGGGTGTGGTCTTATCCTTATCGCACAATTTTAATTAATTTGCCAGAAGTTTCGAAATATCTTTTGCTTGGTTGAAATTTTGTGAAAGTTGGAAATGAAGAGCAGAAAAAAAAGCCCCAAAAGAGCATTTCCATATTTTGACCAAGAGTGAAATTTAAAAAAAAGAAAAAAAAAGTTTTTTTTAATTAATCCGACGTTTGTTTTTATACACATCAAGAACATTGAGCGGACGTTTCCATGTTAAAAAAAAAAATATATATATATATGTGAATTTTGATACAAGGTGCAAATTTAGTTTTTGTACATTATGGGATTTCTGCAGCTTAGCAGAGATAGAAATTTGTGTCTTTCAGAAAAGAAGACTTACATTTTAATGATTTTCTCTAAGACTTGTAGTCAGGGCTACTTTGATGTTTCTGGTTAGTTTGAATTGAACTGGAAGCAGTTTTAGACTTTTGGTATGATTCTTACTGAATGTGGAATATTGCTGTTGCCATTTGAACTTGCATTATGTGATATTTGTTGAGGGAGGGGGTAGTTGTAACAGATGTGCATTCAATGGTGGACACATTCTTAAAAACGCATACTTGTGGAGCACCCTCTTTAGAAATCTCTTGTGGAGACCTTTTGTCCCTATTGTCTTGGGTCTCCACAAGAATCCAGGTATAAGCACATTCAATCTTTTTAAACTGGCTGGGGCCAGGAGAGCTTTTGTTTTGTTTCTTTAGAATTGAGTTAGTTAAAGGGATTACTTGGGATTAGGTTTTATTGTGTTTCTTCTACCAGCCAAGTTCCTTTTCTTACCAGCCATTTATTTGCATAGAGTTTCTTTGGGGGGGTTAGTCTGGCGGGCAGAGGCTGGGTATAAAAGCTTAGTGGTGTTGGTGGGGCGTTGGCAGTGCATTTCAAACATCAACATGTGAGGGTTGGAGGCAACCATTCTTTTTGAGGGTTCTGTTGAGTTTCATTTATGGTTTCAGGTATGGTTTCTAAATTATTTTTATAAGTTCTCTCATAGTTATTTTTGGCGTGTTATCATTTTTTTTTATTAGGCACGTTTAGTGCAAGGTACACCAGCCCCCCTAGCACCACTCGCTTACTTGGTCTCTGCCCCCATTAATTTATCCAACATTAGTTCATAAGCACTTTAATTATTACTGTATGTACATGATTTCATTATTTAATTAAATCTTTCCAAGTGACTGGAGGGCCCTCCGGATTTCCTGTTTGCCACGCGTGGGTCATTTTTGTTGCTTTGTGGCTTATTTTAGTAATTTTTTTTTTTTTTTAGAATGTGCGTAGTCGCTGCTCTTCCGGGCAGCCCCACACTTTGACCACTTGGTCCGTTACAGTATTTCAGTTTCTGGACTGATTAATGCCCGTGCATCTTCCTGTGGACCAAACTTCTGAAGATGTTCTTCTGCATCCTCCAATGAATCAATATCAACTTCAAATCTGCACCGATTACTTTCCACAATAGACTTTACTGACTGTAAACTACCCAGTACACTGACAAAGCCATTGTTATAAAATTCCTCATACGTTTCAAATTGTGCTGGTTTTAATTGAACATCAACGCTGTATGGAAGAAATACCTGTAGCATACTACGATAGTACTTCTCAGAAGACTTCATGACTGAAAATCTTGGATACCTAATGACAGCTGGATCAGTTCTAGAACGTTTCTGTATGTGTCCCAAATCATTCTTCAACGCATACATTTCTGACTTTCTCCTATCGCTAGATACTTTACACATATCTCCTTTGTATATGACTCTATATTCTGAACAAAATGTAGCTAAGCACATTGGTTCAAATGCACTTGTATCTGGTCTTGCTTTGTAACGATCTACTTTACTAACCATCCACAATTTGCCATCATCACATACCTGCCAACACGAAAGGGCAGAAATTCAGAATGAGTGAAGCGGGGGCTATGTGCGCGAAGCGCACATGACGAGCGCGAAGTCCCTCACGGCCGGGTTCCAGGGCCCGCTTAAGGGCCCTGGAAGCTCAGGGGTTTTAGATGCTCTCTGGTGCAATCTGAGCCTTATTTTGGAACATTTTTGCAAAAAAATTATGACCAATATTTCAGATATAATTTTGGTTGATTCAAGAGTCATGAGTCAATCATGAGTGACTCATGAATCTTGACTGCATAATGACAAATGAAGTACATGTTAGGTCTTTCTATGTTTGATATCTGAGCACCCCCGCAAAAAATAAATAAATAAATAAAAATAATAATGCTCTTACGTATTTTAGCATTAAAATTTATGGGCTCCTAAGCTCTAAGGTCTGAAGAAGTGACCTGCTTGGCTCTTCTGAGCAGCTCAGTTGAATGTTTGAATGCTATAAATCGGCCAATACGCTATAATTTATTCCATGGTGAAAAAAAAAACGCCACAAAATTTCCTTTCTTCAGTTCCAGAACTAATTGTGAACAATAATTTGTTGCCACCGAGTGATTTATTTCATCTTGTGGGAAGCTTTATTGATAAATTTTAATTGGCCGGCAACTTTGTTTCTTTTCACGAGAATGTGTTTGATGCGCCGCATTTGCAAATATGTGGCCTGCCGCGATCTATTTATGACATTCAACGTTAAACACATTGACACTGGTTCCCTGCCACACTACTTAGGCAAAAACCAGATGAGCGGGGTACCCACGTCTTGGAAACCAGCCAAGAACTAGGTCCCAGAGGTTAATGTCACCTGGGACCTTATTCACGAAGCATCCGCTATTACCGGGTCCGTAACATCCTTTGCGGATGGCCTAACGGATACATTATAATTGCGCTACGCCGTATTCACGAAAGGTTCCGTTAGGTATCGGTAAACTTGCGGAGATCCGCTAATAATGTTGGTGTCGTTCAACGAGCTTTACGGGTGAATGAAGCGCCTGCGTGATTATGTAACAATTCATAAGCGTTTCTATACATGCATGAATTGTTATTTAATCGCGCGGTGGTACGGTATTGATCGGAATTGATGGTCGCATACTTGTGCAGTCTTATTGAAGTGGCGCGGTTTCTTGACGCTTTCGCTTTCTTCACGCTGTTCGAAATGAGTGAGAAAAAGAGGCTAAGGAAACCCAAATTTACTGACAATGAAGTCAATAGACTTTTGGACCTCATCGAGGTCAACTACGGCGTAATAAAGTCAAAGTTCTCGGACCAAGTAACCCTTCGAAGAAAGAACGAGTGTTGGAAGGGAATCTGCACCAAAATCAACGCTATCTCTCCGTGCATCAGAACGGTGGAAGAACTAAAGAAAAGGTGGGATGACATGCAGGGGAGATCAAAGAAAAAGGCCAATAAAGCAAGAGCGGAGGACTCAAAAACTGGAAATTTGCCACGCGAGGAAGGGACATCTGACGAAAATTTGACGGAGAGAGATCGACGTGTGATCGGAATGATGGGTACCACCAAGGTTTACGGGATAGATGGAGGATTCGATACGGCCGAGCCTGATGCAATGCCGCCACCAGTAAAGAAATCAAAGGTAGAAGAGACCCGGCATTTAAAAAAAAACAATTGGATATTTTTCCTACAGGAAGCAAATAGGACACGACTATAAGTGACCATTACAAATGAAGCCTGTATGGAATGTTTCCAACTTAGTTCCTTCTTTTATTCAATCTATGTACATGTATACTCTACATTTAAACTTCAGTAACAAAAGCCAATGCACTTACAAAATAATCAACAGATAAAAAGTGGCTTTGATTCTGTGATCCGAACACAATGTTAAAGATCTAACTTTTGTTTATTTGTTTTTACTGAATTATTTAATTCGTGTAGGTGTCCCATGCTGCTGCCACTGTATCGGTACCACCGTTTCAATCAGACGATGACCTAGATGACCAGTCGGGGGATGACCACACCTTCGCGTCATCCGTGCAGCCAAGCCGACAAGCATGGGTGATGGTAGTGCACGGAGTTCACGCACGTGTAGTCCATTGCCGTCAACTATCACCAGTGGTACTGCTAGCACTGAACTCCTGAAAGTGGAAAAGGAGAGGCTTGAAGTTGAAAAACGTCGTTTGGCAATCGAAGAAAAAAGTTGCATGCGCTTGAACAGCTGGTAGAAATTGAAAGAAATAAACTGCGTCTACATCAGCAGAATTTGCAAGATCATAACGTAGTGGCAACATTCCAGCCAGGAAATGATGTCCCGGGAGGCTCAACCACTACCCTGAGAAATTTGTTTGATAGCTTTTCGGATATATAACAGAATTATTGCAGTACATATATATCCCGTTTAATACAATTGTTTTTGCACTATTTTATTATAACATGAGAGTTTCTAAAGTTTACTAACTCTATATATTTTCCAGTTCTGTACCTATATATTTGGCCCCCAAAGGTCGGGAACATTATAGAAACGTTAATTTTGATCCAGTTACTATTAAATGTGTGAGTTATTTTGTATTCCTTTAAAACCGAAGCAGATTAGGCGGCTATGTTATTTTAATTAACGAGAGTCAAATGTAAGAGAGACGAATAAACATTTCCACATGGCAGCAGCCACAGCCAAATGTTGAAATCCATTGAGTTTTTATTGTGCTGCCATCTATCAGTTGACAGTGTTTCCGAACGGACATTACATGCATTTTCCCCGTTTTTATTTGATTAATATCTATAATAATGACATACCTTTTCAGTTCCAGAAATATTCTCTTATTAGCCCTGCCCTTCTAACAATGCCGTCGGCGTCCTCATCCACGATGGGTGGGTTATCGTCAAAGTCGGGGTTATCCCTAGGGTCAGGAACTACTGCCGGCACGGGTAGGCCATGATCTTCACAGATATTATGTAGCACTGCCATAGCCACAATGATCTTGCAGCAACGCTCTGGCCGAAGGTTAAGGATACCACCTGAATTGTAAAATCAAAATGTAGTCGATTTGTTATGAATCCAAAATACATATGTTAGCTGATTGCGGCCTACATTTCAAAGTCTTTGCGAATTTTTTTTTTTTTCCACAGTGCACTGGTTATTTTGTAAAACTAAGGAACGATTTCTTGAAATTTGTCTAGGGTGGTGTACATCTTACACTATCGGAAACAGTCTTCGATTAACACGATCCGGCATCCAAACGAATTTACAGTCATCACAAAAACATTTCCGTGCAATAGTAAATAACCATTAAGCTTTATTTGTTACGATACTTTCACTGACGTCGACCACATGATTTTTTATTGTGCATTACAGAAGGTGGTTGTCAGTTAATTCTAAATTACTTGAAAATATGTCAAGAGACAATGCTACTTTCTGGATGACAGCACAATTTCACAAGTTTAGAGTTGCATCCAGAAAGATGCGATGGCTCCTGGCTGGCAGAGTTCACATATACATACACTTGTAGGCCTTCTACTGACAGCGTAAACGCCTACCTTCGCTATGCAGGCACTGCCACCTCATTTTCCATCGGCCAAAAGTTCCCTCGATGTTCTGTCGGATTCTTCGGTGATGAATATTGTACCGACGTTCTGCATCATCATCAGGTTGTGGTGCTGGTGTTAGCAGCCATGATCGAAGGGGGTACGCAGAATCGCCCAGAAGGTGACCATCGTTTACAACACCGTTGGCTAGTTGGTGGTTGAGGCTTGAGTGAGTCCACATAAACGAATCATGGGTCGAGCCTGGCCACTGGGCAACAATATTGGTGAACTTCTTCTGGTGGTCGCAAACCCCCTGGACATTTATAGCATGGTAGTTATGTCTGCATATGTAGGCACCTTCGTCACGTGCAGGACATTTAATCTCGACAAGTGATCCATCAAGGCATCCCAAAACGTTTGGAATCCGACGACGACGTTCATCGTAGAAACCTTCTTTGATCGCATTCTGACTGGCTATGTTCCTCGGAAATCGAATTATTTGTGGCGAAATTCTTTGAAGGGCAGTTGCGACCCGAGAAGTTGACGGCTGACTAATTCCACTTAAATCTCCACTTGTTAATTGGAAAGAACCTTCGGCGAAAAATCGGAGGGCTGTTATGATCTGTAGCGTGGCGGGTATTGCATGTGACCTCTTTGTTGGATGTTCAACTTGATCACGGATCAAATCTATCACCTCCAACAGTACATGCCTTGGCATTCGATACCTCTTTATCAGTTCCACATCATCATAAATGTCCAGTGGCTGTAACCTATCCCGAAATACTCGCTGGCGGCGAAGAGCACGCCTGTTTTCCTCCTCCAGCAGAACCACAAACACTGCCGCCATTTCATTTTAGCGCTATGCGGAGACCCGTAAGCATTTACGGGAACGCTGGAGTTCCTGCAAAACAATTGCTCTTTTACGGACGTGTTCTGCGGTTACTTCGTGAATATGGCGCAAACCATAACGGAGGCTTAACGGATCCGTTAAAGCGTGCGGATGCTTCGTGAATAAGGTCCCTGGTTTGGGAGTGTAAAACCACAACCTGTCATTCATTGTCAACTGAACAATAGCCCCAACTCTTGTCTTGGCTCTAATCCCAAATTGATACATTCAACATTCCACAGTTGGCAGACAGTTCTTTGATGTGAACTTGTAATGATACGTTTTGTGTTCCGTGCCGGAGTAAGAGCAGCTATCATTCCCATTCCGTGGAAGGTTCCTTTGCCATCTATAGTAATAATGTCGTGGTCAACATTGTCGCCTGCAAAATGCACACTTGTATCTTCAGTATCAGCACTCAGGCCTAACATATCTGGAGCCACACAACATGCAGCATTCTTCTCAAAACGCAAAACTTCCTTATACGAGGAACAGAAACCCATTGCAGAGAGCGTTTCTACAATCAACTTAGAACGATGAAGATGATGTGCCTGTACACCAAGACCAACCTGCAGGGGTGCAAGAACAGCGCGTGGTCGTGCTGCCTGAATTAGTGCTTGTCCAATACTTGCAACTTTGCGCGGCTTATTTTGACCTACTAATAGTAAATCTAGTAATGTGTGAAGTGTCCCAGGAATGTAGTTTAGAGCAGAATCAAGCTTTAACATCTCAATAGATGGATACTCATCAGAAGTGGATGGGACATTTGTCTTGATGTCACTTCTAATTAGCCTTGCTGCTGTCTTGATGATTGCTCTCTTCTGTGCCTCTTCATCTTCCTCTTTACCATGGCTTTTGAAGTATGATCTAAGGATCTGCGATGTCTTTTCTCTCATTGTCACAATATCATGGACACCTTCACCTTCAGCAATATATATTGAGTCTCCGTATTGCTCCATCAATTTCTGTTTGAGATACTGATTTCCGTAGGGGGTTGACTCTTTGTCTGTAAGGAACTCTTTCATCTTGTTACCCAGGTCAGAGATAGTAAGTTGTTCCTCATCATTAGCTTCCAGGTAGAAACACATTTCTAAGAAAGCTTGTTCCTGATCTTGATTTCTTGGTCGTCCAGACTTTCTTCGTTTCCTTGGAGGGCAGCTACGATACTGTTGGGGCACATCACGATCTGTCCGGAAATTTATACTACAGGAATGGTGGTATATACAATCTGCTGCATGAAGATCTCCGCAGAAATATTCAATTCGACCTTTAACAGTAGTAGCCCAATCATCGGAACGATTATCACAACATTTTAATATGCTGTCTGCAAATGTGTCGGTCTTCACATTGCTGTAGTCTGAACTTTCTGGCTGGATAGTAACTCCACAGAAAAAGCAATCAGTCTTGTTATTAAACAGACCTTTAGCATCTCTAGTACGCTTCTTAGCTGGACTGATGGGAGGTTGGCACTCAGTTTTGTTTTAATTTGCTGTGGGTTTGTGTAGCGTTTACGGCAATCTGTGCACCTTAACTCCAGCCTCAACCACGATGCGATCACCTCTTTGAGTACTTGCTGCATTGATCCCATTAGCACCTTTCTGACCTATTGTAGATACTTCACTGCCATTATCTATGTCTTCTTTGCAGATGGGGCAAGGCTCTGGGTTACTCGATTCAGTCATTGTCAGACCTGAAAGAAAATCACAAAGTTTGGATGAGAAATAACCAAGTTATGGTAATTTTATACATTTTAAGTGGGTTTGGCGGCCATCTTGGCAGCCATTTTGGATTTTTGGATTATCTGATGGCTCAACAATCATTTTGATAGTATATTTAATTTTTCTGACCATGAAAACCTATGTATAGACACTAAAATCACAAAGATTGGGTAAGAAATAACCGAGTTATGGTAATTTTAGATTTATTTCAATATTTTGGCGGCCATCTTGGCGGCCATCTTGAAAATAATCACTTTCCGGAAGTTGGATTCCTTAAGATTTTTAATATGTGATAATAGACACCTATTACTGCCCAAATCAGTTAAAAAACCTTTTGTTGCAATTTTTTTGGGGTCAAACCATATATGCCCCTACCTAACCCAGAAATTGTGTCTTTTTGGTTGCCGGTTGTCTTGTTTCTTTTTCTTTTAACCAGTTCGCGTTGGGAATAAAAAAGTTTTTCTGGGCCCCTGTACGGGTTTATTTTCCCCACACACACCGTGAATGGAAGCTTCCACAGCGGGTGGCCACGTCTTCCGTGCATGTCACCGTACACGGGTGGCTCAACCGAGCATGCATACCAATATTCCGGAGTTTCCTTTGGCGTGTTTAGACGCTCTCCGATCCACGGTGCAAAAAGAAAAAGAAAAAAAGTGCGTGTATACACGGCCTCCGACGCGAACTGGTTTTAAAATATTTTGAACAGACTGTAGCCAGGACAATTCTAAGGCGTCTTTACAGTTGGCCTATGTTTTTTAAAAACTTCGCTAAGCTTTTTTTTATTTACACAATAACTGTGGACTTGGAATAGAGCTCTTACCTGCTGCTTTACGAAACTATTGGTTGAAGCTTACACTGCAGGGTTTCGTTTGTAAGAACCATTTTATTTATAGTTTTGTCAAGTTTAATTTAAAGTAGGCATAAGTCAAGGCATACATTGTAATGCATTGTATATAATTTGTTTGATCATATCTGGCTTTGAATTATTGATAAAGGCTACAATTACTAACAACAATCCAATGTAAAGTGAATAAAACAACACATATCGCCGAACTGCATCGGTGACCGGATATTACCACCACAAAAATCAAGGCTTCCTATCCTGTGCATATTATAGTGATACGAGCGAGAGCGCTTCGACACCGATCTTGGAAACCGTGTGTGTGGGGCGCGATTATTTTTACCATACCACTAACCTGTCCAAGGCGCGTGTTAAGTCTGTGGACGCGATATTGAAAACAGGTCTTAACGTGAGACTACATGGACGGTTTAGTGGTACGGTAAAAAGAACGCATGCGGGGCAGGCATTACGTTTTACATTGATTAACGTGTGTTAACTGAGCGCGTGCGTGCAAGCATGTTCAGCCTTTATTTTATATTGAGAATATCGGAAAATCGGAATTTAATGACACAAATTCGTAATGCGGAATCTACATTAAAAAATCTAGAAAAATCATGATCTGAGTTCCATTACACCCAAGGTGTATTTACACTTATCTAATTACAAATGCAGTTCCGAAGGAGTGCCTGGTGGTCTTCCATGTAGACCACAAGACGGCAATCGTGAAGACGACGAAAATAACCAGTGGAAAGCGATCAGTCGGGAGAGAAGTAACAGTAGACTGGTGTGGCGAGGGGCTTACCGCTACAATCCTGTGTATGTCAGGTAAAATAAACAGCAATTTGTTTTGATGTTCATTGGCTGGAGATGTGTAATTGGTGGGGATGGGGCAACGAAACAAAGTGCCTGTATTTATCTTCAAGCAAACTTGATTCTGATTGGTCGATCCATGGCAAAAACGGTGTGATATTATACTGTATTGTACGGTCCATATCGCACCCTGCGTATTGCGCTGTTCTAACTCCGCGTAATTGCGCTATTTTAAGCCATACGCCAAATGTACAGCTGCATAATTCACTGTAAATTCAAAAGTGGCGCATTTGCGTCCCATCGGCACATGTGTTTAGATGCGATTACTTGTTATACATGCACGCGTTTTTTACATTATATTTTCCGTGTACAGCATGCGTATTCCACCTTAACTGTGCGTCAAGTTTGCTTGAAGATAAATTCGTTATCCCACTCGCGCGTGTGTAGTACATGGGACACAGACGCTCTTTATTACCCCGTGTTCCACGCACGCGAGTGGGATAACTAATAATATAGTAAAGAAAAAGTTGCTTAAAAATTACAACAAATTGGAAGCCACATTTTTCTTTTATGGGTTCATAAAATTCAATTAAACTTCAGATGTTCACTTGTAACCAAGGTAACCAACCGATTTCCCTAAAAGGTTTGATTACCTGTGATGATGTATGGTCCAGCTGCTCCATGATGCAATCTAGAAGTAAACAGGACGGTGCGGGGAGGGGGGGTCTTGGGGTAGCACAGTCAAACCCTCATCCCCGCCCATGACTGAGAGCATACTTTTAATTCACATTTGATTCCCTTGAATTTAGATGATCACACCGTTCTAAACGAAGCAGACAGGAATTATGGCACGACCTACGACAACAAAAGGCAAAAGAAGACCAGTACCAAGGTAAGGAATTTGCTTAATGACATCACTGCACATTCTACCTGATTTAGAATGACACCCATTTGACAAAATAAAAATAAAAGTGGCATGAAGCACAGACAAAATGCGTAACAAAATAAACTTTGAGCGCCCAGCAGGGTGGATATGTGCGCGCTACAAATCTTCTATCATTATCATTGTCATTATCATTATTACCAAAACGTCATAGGTTTTGTACATGAATTTTGAAGCAGGTAAATCTTAAACTTAACATTGTGATATATGTACAAGTTATATACCATATTGAAGCTTGAGGGCCTCTAAGATCAATTTTTTTTTGCTGCACTCATTTTTCAACAGTCAAGAAGCTTGTGAAAGTGGAAAAATGTCACAAGACTGTAACCTCACATTAAAACGGTATAAAATGTTATTTTATTTTATTTTAATTTATTTTATTTTATTAAATTTATTATATTTTCATATTAATTTGTTTGCATTTTATTTAATTTTTTTATAAATTTTATTTTAGTTTATTTGATTCTATTCTATTTCTCATTTCAGTTTATTTAATTTCACGTAAGTAGAATTGCCCACATACATCATTCAGGGACAGTGCAATAGACACCTTGTAGTGCTCACTGTTGGTTGTCAAATTACTCTATCCAATGATGTGTACATGTACAGCTTCTACTTCTACCTTTGATACTACCCCTGTATTAGGGAACTCTTTGTTTCACGCTAGAAACCCATCCAAAAGTATAACGGAAACAATATTAGTATTATGTGTATACACTGTATAAATAAATTTTAACTCAATAATTTAATTATTTTACTGCTAATGTTGATGTTACCCATGCAAAACTGTACTTGATATGAAATAAAACTTTATTGTTCTATGTAACTTCACTTGTAATTTTCTCTGTTCATATCAATTTGTTAGCGCTCCTTTTCAAGTGTCCACACAGTCACTGATTTTTCCGCTATGGGAATTGCCATCAAAAACTGCGCCTCGATGTCGTTTTTTGTACACCATTTAAAAAGAGGAGCAACGCTTTGACTTCTTAAAAGAATATAAGGAAGACAACATAATTCTACATCACACTGATATAAAATATTGAATTTTTATTAAAAAGAAAGCCCGTACTTTTAAGGATTTTTATTGTTGTTTTAGCAGAATGTATCACCATTTTGTGTGTAAAATCGCGGTTTTCAGTAAACCCAAGTCTCTTCCATGTCTTCAACTCACCGTAAATACAAACAGCGCCACCGTGTGACCTTCTTAAAAAAAGTGTTGTTAAGGAAGGTTCTGGTGTAACTAGTTATCTAAAAAGTATTCTGATTGGACCTTGTTAAGGCTCGTACTGTTAGGATTGAAGAACATGATCGCCAATCATAATCCCGCTTACATGAGCATTCAAGCCATTGCGTTGCGCGTGCTGTGCATGATGAGCTAGTCGAGTAAACGCCGGCCGCTGCATGCAGACTGCACTGCATTATTGTACCATTGGCATTGTAAGTAAGTTATTATTTTGATTTTGTTTTGTGATTTGTCTCATCTTCATAGTGATGTTGCTTCAGGCTTTCTTTTTGTTATGATATTTAGTTTATCTGGTGATCTGCTTTCCATAAAACTACTCCCAAAATTACCCTTCGTCACTCAGCTGTCTGTGGCTGTGTGTGCACGACGAGTTGTGTGCGGGGGAGGCCTAACGTTAAAAACAATAAGCTTGGCCTTTGCACGGCGGTCAACATCACAAAAAGTCATGGTTAAAGTTAGAACGAAAAGTCGAATTCCAATTTTCCCACTAAAATTACTTTGGTATGATTTATATAACCGATAATTAAGATGCTGAATCTCAGCTCATTTTATGATTTATTTTAACAACAAATTAACTATCACTTTTTATCATAAAAAGTTTCCAACAATTCCTATCAAGCATACCATGAACAACTTTGTGGCTGGGTCATACCATTTTTATTATTGGGGGATATGGTCTGTGTTGTCAAGACTGTCGTTTACCTTTCAATTTAATACAAGGGGTTGAAAGTCAGAAAGTTTAAGTCAGTTATTCTATGTTTTCATATTTTTAATCTACAGATATGGAGTTGAGGTCAAAAGCCAAAATCAACTATAAGTTGTTGGACAGAGGCGCAGATCTAGATTTCATCGCAGGTCCCAAAAAATTAACTTGGCCTGTTCGAAAGCTTTGGAGATTGAAGGTAAAGATTTTAAACTATTTTAGCAAATATTTTGAGAGCCTTGTTTTTAAAATGATTTTTTTAATTTTTTTAAATTTAATATGGGGCTCGATCACAGATGAATTTTTGAGTCAAACAACTCCTTTTTAAATGTTTTTGTAAACAAAAAATCAGTTGTGCTGTTTGTTAACTTATAAGGACAATGGTACGAATGTATGTGAAGAATCTATCACACTTCATGATAAGTTTTATTTAAACATTCTGGCAGATTTTTGTGGATTTAGGTTTGTTTTCTGAAACATTTAAACCTCTTAATCATAGGTGATAGGTGAGACCGAGGATAAATTCAAGGTTCACTACATAGGGTGGGACAGTCGGTATGATGAGTGGCTACCAAAGAACAACGTTGTAGACATTCCTGATGGAGTAGAGGAAGAAGATGCCTATGGAAATCTAAAGCAACAGATACAAATTCAGGCAGGTACAATATTGCTTTCATATAAAAGTAATTTACAAGAAAACAATTAACTGTTGAGAATGTTGTATAGGAATTTCATTTGGATGACAAACAGAGCACACTATGGCTAGCTGTGTAATATATCAAACCTGTTTGAAATTGATTTGAAATTGTTAGAACACAAATGAAATGGGAATATTTTATCCAGAGGGGGTGCCACCAATGGATGCCCCCTCCCCATTTTCCCTGCTTATATTTTAAGAAAACTAAGAAATCCCTTCTTTTCGGGTCATACGACCAACCCTGTTTTTCGAAAACATAAAATGCAATTCCCAAATATTTTGTAGAGGCCTGTGTGAAAAATCAAATCAAATGTGTGATACCTGTTTTCTTTTTCAGAATCACCAACCCCATATTAATTTTCTAGAATTCCAAAAGACAATACGCTGTCAGTTCATTCAAAGATGTGCTCTGTGCACGTGGTCAACAAGATTGCTATTTAAAGCAAATTCATTTCTACCCTGTGCACTGCAACTTTTGGATTATTCTAGCAGCCATCGTTGAACTGACAAACATCTTCCACACACTGACTGGGTCCATACTGCGATACTACCACTACACTAGACAATACCAGACGAAAAAAAACATTGAACAATACTATACACCAATAAATTTTATTTCAGTTCTTAGTAAGTTCTATTTTCAATTTGGATTTTGTTTGTTTCTGTTTAAATTACAGGTGAAAGAGAGCCTCAACATTGCCAGAGGGTATGACTCGGAGATAACTATAAAGGTACCATCACAGAGGGAAGCAATTGAACATTTCTTGACAGGCATCAATGCCCAAGAATCTAAACGAGTAGGGGGAAGGGTCATATTTAGATCCGACATTAGAAGTGTTGGATCAGTTTTAGGCACTCAAGACTGGTTTTTCAGAATCAATAATATTGTAGGTGATTTTGCTTACATTTTGGAAGACACGTTACAATTTTGGAAATTTGAAAGAGCACCTTTGAGAGAATATACCAGGGATCTGCAGCCTAAACTTACTCATAGAGGTTTCCACCTAACAGTTCGATTTGTAAAGGATTTTGGAAGTCGAGCAGATTTACACCACCTCGACATGTACAAATAGGTCTTTGTGATACAAGTACTGAATTTCAAGATGAAAAGTTGTACAGGTACTGTTTTCATTGTTCTGATTACACTGTACCTTGCAGTTGTAAATGTAAGGTGTATTTCTAGTGACGATTGGGTTGTTCCAATAAACAAATATGCATTGTATCAAATGGTCACAAAAGACAACGGTAATGTTGACAAAGCCGAATATGTTGTGTCTGTACTTGAAATAATTTTTGAGTCTGACCACGATTCTTTAAGCACAGATTTAGTAGATAAAGGTGTAATTAGCCGAGTTCAAAGCACACTTAGAAACATGTTCAGCACATTGAAAACGGTGACATGTAAGGGGGGAAAACAACAAGCCTCCTTGTTAGAATCTTGGAAGAAATCTGTGTACAAACTCCGCTTAGGTGGTGTTAAAAGGAAACTTGAACGTGACCTAGTGTGGGAATCTAAGAGGAGAAAAGTGTGTGAAATGGAACTCAAAAAGGAGAAGGAAAAAAATGGCCTCTTGATAAAGCGAAATCGTGAAATGGCGAAGAAGTTAGTAAAAAAATCAATCATAAGTGCCAGAAAATTTCCTGCAAATGGAAACAAACCTTACTCACAGTCATATCGTAGAAAGTGAAAACGAGTATTATTGGAATCCATCAAAGAAAAGTTTTCCATGTTGCAGGAAGAGGGGTACAAACCCCTTAGATTCCAAGTAGCTGACTTGTATGGAAACATTGTTGACTTTTTGGCCCCTGATAAATTTCCAGTAGATCATGAGAAAGAAGCAGTACCGATCGAAAAGGCAGTGTTTTTGAAAGACACTCTTTCTTTGGCTGATAAACAGTACACTAGGATGAGGCGTACATGCAAAAGTCTTCCAAGTTTAGGAAGAGTTAAAGATGTCAACAAGATGCTAGATTTAAATTTTGAAATTAGCAGATTTGAAGGTATGATAGGTGCATGGCAACCATTGGACAAGCAAGTGATGCATGTCATGGATAAAATGATGAAAAAGCACAGCACAAACCCCATTCCTAAAACAATAGGTGTTAAGTTAAGTGCGGATGGAACTTGGATCGGTAAGCGTCTTCATTGTGTAAACTTTGCTTTCAGGGTAATATACGGTAAACATGTGAGTGAAGAACACATATTGGCCATGGTAAGAGTACCTGAGAAATATGAATATTTAAAGCAAACATTTGATACAATTTTGGACACAAGGCGAGATATCATGATCATTGGTGAAAATGTGTTTGACCTCCAGTATTATCTTGGCGGGGACATGAAATTTATCAACGAAGTTATGGGAATTGGGGCATGTAGCAGTAAGTACTCATGTGCCTGGTGTAAGTGTCCTAGTTCAGAAAGGTATGATAGCTCAAGGAAATGGTCTATGGTAGATCCAGCAAAAGGTGCACGCACAGTATCTGAAATACAAAGAATGTCCAAACTTAAAAAAGGCAAGAATACAAGCTGTGTGGCAAAACCTATTCTGCCCTTCATTCCAGTACACCGTGTAATGCCAGATCCTTTGCACCTTTTCCTCAGAATTTCGGATCAATTGGTCATTCAGTTGATTCAGATATTAAAGCGTGCAGATAATATTGAGAAGAATGGAAAAAATGTGGATAAAAACAAATGTAAAAACCTGAGAACACTGGTCAACTTCAATACCGTGATTTCACTGGACCAGAGCATAAGAAGATACAACACCACATTAAACTCGAGCAACTCATTCCAAATCACCAAAAAGTTCGAGACATTGAATTCCTTTGGAATGAATTTGGTAAGATTTTGTCTCTTGTAAAATATGTTGGTAGTGATCCTCAATTAATAGAATGTCGAGCTCGTGCATGGGTTACCAAGTAAGCAACTACCTTCCAGGCAAAGGATGTGACTCCTTACATGCATGTCTTTATGAATCATCTGCCCGAATCCCTTCAAATTCATCCCAACATCAACCATTTCAGCCAGCAAGCGTTGGAAAAACTAAATGACACTATCACGATACTCTTTTTTCGTTCAACAAATCACCGCAACTCAGAGGCCTTTGTCCAAGTTATCAAGAAACAAAACAGAATATCAATGCTCAGTGAGAGATACAAGGAAAAACCTGCCTTTCAGATCCATTGTGGTATGTGTGGTGAGACCGGACATAATAAACGTACCTGTTATTTAAAATTCCGACCCCATAGAAACCTCTCTGGATGTGTAGTGTAAAACATTAACAAAAACAAAAAATAAAAACAGCATTTTTCATTGTTTTATCACATGCATGTAAGGAACCACATCTCTTTTCCCTGCATTTTGTGAGTATTTGCGAATTTTGTTAATTGGAATTTGCTTCACATTTGTTTGCTAATTTAAAGCTATATTACACTTATTGGTAACGATGAACAAAAATTCTGTTCCAGTCTGAAAGCTTTATAAAGTTGATACTAGAATGATTTTAGGGAAATTTTCACAGGTTAGTTTGAAATGTATCTTTCATCCCAAAACCAATGATGTATTATACCTTTAAAACTAATGACAGTGATAATTTTTAAAATAATGATTCCTGCGCAATACATTGTATTTGAAAAGTTTGATGTTTTGAGTAATTTGAAGTACATGTATTTGAGAAGTTGTTGATGGTTTGAGTAACTTGGAGTTTTTGAGAAGATTTTTGGGAATTTGTGCAGTTGTTAATATTTACAGTTGAATATTTCATAAGTTGCAAAATAAATTCCTGAAAAGAATTCCATTTCTCAGTTGTGTGCTTTTTAGCTGTCAAGTTGTCTTGTTTTCCTCACTCTGTGATCTGCATACTATTTCTAGTTTGTGACAGTGGTATAACCAGATTCTTGCTTCCCTGTTGTGAAAACACAACTGGTGCTCGGAAACATCATGGATATAAAAATGGCTTTCTTATGTGACACTCTGATTTCGCGTACACGATATTTTGTTAAGAAAAAAATCAGTCTTTCACTGATGTCCATGTAGGAGACGTCCTCGACAGAAACAGAAATTTCATCATGTTGATCGACTTTGCCAGTAAAAAAAATTGAAATCCATTAAAGTCCATACCTTGATAGGTACGGTGCATGCATTCCTAAAATAGCTGTAGTTGTATTGTTGTGGTGTTTATTGGCACGAAAACGAGAGTGTTCTGAAGCCATATTTTACGATCACCGAAGCCCCATCATCGACTTATTCCTCCATGATCGAATGCACTCTGCACTACACCGCGAATTTGCACCCCTGAGCACACAATGGTACACGCTCCCTTCTACACACACAGTCTGCGTTCACGTACGTGCAATGTATTACATTTTGTTACAATCGTGCGACGCGCAAAATTGAGTAAATTGAGTAAAATAAATAGGAGCGGTTTTGGCCATAAACAAATTGATATGTAGGCTTTGTACTTTATTTTCATTTTTTTTTTCTGCAGCATTTTATATTTTAACTATTAACCACGATAAAATGCCATGATTATTATTATTATTATTAAAAAAAAAAAAGCCAAGAACAGTCACGTCAGATTATACTTTGTACGTTTTACATATTTGTCACAAAAAATACAACCAGAAAAGGGGGTTTGTACGAGGAATTTATCCATTTTTGTGTTTACAATTTGTCATACAAAATTAAAGAAAGAAGGGACTTTGAAAAAGTGTAACCTGCGTAAATTTGTACCCATGAGCACTTATAAAGATGGGCAAAGAGAATGTGATTGGGTAGAGAATAATCTTAAAATTAATGGGACCATAGAGAACTCGCGAGGGGCACGCGGAATTGTCCGATGTTGTAAATGTAACCGGGATATCCGAGCATACTGAGACCATGACTACAGCGTGCTGAAATGCCTGGCTACGTCATCCGGATAGCTGAGCACGCCGAATAGCTGAGACCGTGACACCGGCCTCGGCCTCCCGTACCGCCGTATAGTATCGACTAGTTCGTGCAGTAGACTAGTATCGGTAAAAAAAAATTCAGCCCTCCCCGGCGTCAGTTCTCCGTATTAACTAAAAGCATGGAGCACAGTATGTGAAAATAACGTCCCATCATACCATTACTAGTAGTAGATTTTAGAGAGTAGACCTAATTTATTTTATATGATTTATTTAGTTTAATTACTGCAGTGCAGTGAAACATACTTCTAATCTCAATTTACTAGCACAACTTCAATTCTTACGAATTCACGCAATCCCGGACTCGCTCCCATGCAGCCTTCTTCTCCCTTTTTGTTATTGTTGTGCCCATTAGAGGCGCCTCGATTATCCCATTTTCTTCAAGATACGCCGTTGCAAGAGCTACATCCATGTCACTGCTGAAGGGTGTCGCCTTTCCGTTTTTTTGTCTGTTTTGTCACTCATTTTGTCACTCAATTTGTCACTCACGGATATGGATACGAATAGCAGACGACATCCACTTTTTCACTTTTCGCTTTATACGCATGCGCATTTGGCATGACATTTCTTGCTCAACGTATCAATAAATTGTTTTAGCCGTGAAATACGTTTACCATAAGCAAATATTTTCTGCTATAGTAAGCGGCGATTCTTCGCTTACGGTAACGCGTTCCATGAAATTGGCCAAAGGCCAGCGATACGACAATCTGTTTTCTTTTTGCGATGCCGTAAATTAAACTAAACAATCACAAACAATGATGGCGCACTTTATAAGCCTAACACACGCGTACACGCACTGCATGCATATCATGATGGATATTAAAAAAACAACGTAGACGTGACCAAAGATACTACTACACAGTACATATCGGATACGTTACGCTAGCGCGCGCTCGTCGTGGCAGCAGACTTGATCACTTGTTTATCTGCTGAATGGACCGCATGTTGGTTGCATATATTATACGTTTGCATATACGCATAGAGCAAGGGTCTTTTCTTGGGTTGTTCTTAAACTCTCTCGACCCCCACGACCCCTCGACCTACGCTCAAATAAACGAAGCACACGTACTCGCAGAATTCACTACCACCAGTGCAGTACGAATGTACATGTATGTATGTATGTATTTCGCAATGCCCATATATGCGCAAGGCAAGCATGTCGCATGGCTGGCCGGCCTGCGCCAGAATCAAATTGTATCCCAAATGGGAACCTGTTTATGGCCCGAGTTCGAAAATGGCTAGCTCGCTAGCCTGTTGCGCCGTTTGCTGCATGATGACGACCTGTCGTCTCGAAATCAACGAATTTATAATGCTGCCACAAGCCAAATTATACCATTCCCGAGCAGATATGATTCTGAGTGCGCGTACGTCGTGGGGGTTTAAGAACAACCCTCTTTTCTTTGTGCTATATTACGTACAATAATTATTTAGTGTGGTTAAATCTGCCCGCGTTCAGATTTTGCCAGATATAACACTTATTGACGTGGGAAATGAAGTTAGATTCAGTATTGCTTAAACCATGCCTTCTTGCAGTTCTTGATCCGTGTCGGGAATGAATACATGAGTGTTTTATTGTTCAAAATAACAGTAATTTATGTAATGTAATGCTGTTACAAAGCAAACAAAACAAACATGGCTAGATTGATAAACTTTTTCCATAAACAATTAGAAGCAAGATTTAACATGGCGAAGATGTTTGGGTGGTTCCAGAACAAATGCGGTAAAATAATAGCTCATTAAAAACAATGTTGACAAACGTGTTTTTACAGTAAGTATGATCCATTAGTTCTCTTCAAAGAAATAAAAAATTCCGTACATTTACGGGACAATTGATAACTTCCAGTAATTTTGCCACCGAAACTTTGATATTGTGCTAGATTTTGGGGTTATTTTTCCTCATAATACATGTAGTTGTAAGAAAATGACATCCATAGGATTACAGAACTAATAACAATAGCATTTTTTTGTAATTTTGCTGCTAGTACGTTAACTCTTGTTTCACAAATAAGAGTTTACACAAACTTATTCGTGTGCACAAACCTTTTACCCAAGCTAAGAAGTCAACTGTTGAGACAAGATAGAGATTTCAAAAGCAATTTTTTTTTTTTTTTTTTTTTAATATCACCTTGAGCTTGATCGTTCCATTCAGAGATCCAAGTCAAAGACGGCTTATATGTTCCTATAAATAGGTTACAAAAGAAAAACTAAGAGACAAAATAAGTGCACAATTATTCAATCCATCTTTTTTCGGTATCACAACTTTAATTTATTTCAATCCAATAAAAATGCAAAATGTAGTAACCATAACATTTTCCTAATAAACCCTCTTATTACTTTTACTCGACTATACCCTATTTCTGACAATTTGCGCTTTACATTTAACCCCAAACTAATACCAAATTGCAAATCAAGCCTCTGCTTATCAAATTTCCAATCTGAGCTGTTTGTTTTCCCATCAGTTTTAAGGAGGTACATTTACCTGTTTGTCATGAATCTGTAAAGGTAAAATCAAAGATTTACTACCGAGGTTTTGAACATTTTGTAGGTGTAACATGAAATTAATGAAAAGTAGACATGCATTTATAGTAAAGCAGTTTTTATTCTGTGGAAATCACAGAAGTTTCATCCAAAAACTGCTTTAAATTTTACTGCTCTTGTCAATTAAATCAGTAGTCAGTGAAGAAACAATTATTGACAAAAATATCATCGGACAGTTTCCTTTCTCATTTCCTGAGAAAGGAAACTTGTGTTATCATTTAACTGCATCCATTAAATTATAAAGGGATCGAAAACATGGGGATCGAAAACACGGAAATCGAGGCTCCCATTTGTAAAATTTAGGTTTTGCTGAAACAATTATAAAATCTCAATATGGATAACGATATTGTCAGTGTTTAAATGGGTAAACATTCAATTATCACAACCACGCATTAAAGATGGATGAGCAGTAACAGTATTCACACATTTTCATATTTGCATTGCATTCTGGGTATGGATGACAGAAAATCAGCAATTGCACAAAACCATTGGGCAGTTGATTCAGTCAATTGTTTTTCCATTTTCTTGTCTAAAACATTTAAAGATGCATCGCCCGATCTTTGACCGATTTGACCCCAAAAATTTGATTTAAAATTCAAATGGGTATTTTGATGGGGTCGAGAAAGTTAAAAGCTTTCATTTGAGTTATCGCACGGAAAAATACGCCAATGATTAGTAGCAGTTAAATAAAATGCCAAAATGAGTTTTTGTCAGGATCCCGAAAATATCTCACTTGATCGGTCCTTTATGTATTATTATAAGAAACGTTTTTATGGTTCCTGACCATAAAAAGTTTAAGTAAAAATATTTTTCATTAAAGCGGCTGATACTCTTCGAAAATGTGTTCACTCTTAAAATTCTGTATTTTTATATTTTGGGCAAAAGATTGGGCGATGCATCTTTAGCATATTGATGGACAGATTTCAAGAAGTAAATGTGTACTGATTTAGAAATACATTTTAGAATGTTTTAAAAATTAAGAAATTATCTGGCAATCTCTTTGGAATCATTCACATGTGGACCTAATCACAAAAGAACTGCGAATTCAATCGGTTGTGGGAGTCTGTTAAGATAAGATCTTGATTCTGATTGGCAAGTAAATATGACACTAGCTCTTCCAGCTACATGGTTATAGTTCAAGCTTTAACTGGTATCCAAAAATGAGATTACCTGATAATTCCTCAATTCTCATTAGAATAAAAAATATGTTTATCAATTTCAAATCACAAATCCATCACCAATTCTGGATACAATACCAGAAGGAAATAAATGATACAAAATCAGGAGGAAATTAGCATTTTGCTTCACTGATCATGTCAAGTGTCACTGATTCATGCTGACTGAATAGTCGTGCACACTGCCGTGGCCACCGCAGCGCTTAATTAGTGCATATACAGTACAGTGTGTACGAGTAATGTGTAGGGCTGTGCGTTTTCAGTTATTTTTGGAACTGGATACCCGAAATCAGGAAACTTCGGATACCCGGATACCCGTTTTCATTTTTGTTGAAAACATGCCTCTGGTTGTGTACAAATACATGTACTGTAAATGGTAACAAACTGACTTTTATAATACAGAGGATACTATGCTTAAATCGATCTTTTCTTTATTGGAATGCAATCTCTTGAATTTAAAGATAATTGTCTGTAAAAGTGTAAACATTACATTGTTCAAGATTCACAGATTTCTGTTCGCACCGCTCAAATATTCAGTCCGAATTTTAAAAAGTCGTTTACGGGTAATTGGGACCGAAAAATGGAACCGGGTAATGACCGTTTCGGTCGGGTATCCGGATACCCGGCACAGCCCTAAAAGATAATTGTCTGTAAAAGTGTAAACATTACACTGTAAAAAATATCTGTAAATTTACAGTTATTTTTTGACAGAACCAGTCAGTAATTTTTTTAACGGAGATTTTGTTGTTAAAATAACAGTATAACTGTAATATTCTCGATTTTAACAGAAGTGCGTTTTTTAACGGCATGTTTATGTAAATTTACGGTGAAAAATAAAAATAAGATGTAAAAATACGTATTTTGACGTTAAAATTACAGTTAGTGTAATGCAATTTTATTTAACAATTTTTTGTGGTAATATTACACCATTTCCAGTTATTTAACGATGATTTTTCTGTAAATTTAGTTATTTTTTGACAGAACCAGTTAGTAATTTTTTTAACGGAGATTTTGTTGTTAAAATAACAGTATTACTGTAATATTCTCGATTTTAACAGAAGTGCGTTTTTTAACGGCATGTTTATGTAAATTTACGGTGAAAAATAAAAATAAGATGTAAAAATACGTATATTGACGTTAAAATTACAGTTAGTGTAATGCAATTTTATTTAACAATTTTTTGTGGTAATATTACACCATTTCCAGTTATTTAACGATGATTTTTCTGTAAATTTACAGTTATTTTTTGACAGAACTAGTCAGTAATTTTTTAACGGAGTTTTTGCTGTTAAAATAACAGTATTACCGTTATATTCTTACTTTTAACAGAAATACACGAAAATGGATCCTCGAGCTGATGAACAACTGCATGCTGACAAGAAACATCCCAAAGATCTGGAGAAAAACCAGAATTATTGCTCTCCTCAAACCGGGTAAAGACCCAGCATATGCAAAGAGCTTCCGCCCAATCTCCTTGCTATGCCACCCGTATAAGCTGTTTGAGCGCCTGATCCTCAACAGGCTGGCCCCAGTTGCTGAACCAGCCATCATCCCCCAACAAGCTGGATTCCGACCTGGCAAATCCACAACAAGTCAACTTCTGAATCTCACTCAACACATTGAAGATGGGTTTCAGAAAGGACTGGTAACAGGAGCCGTCTTCGTTGATCTGTCCGCCGCGTACGACACTGTGAACCACCGCCTCCTTCTAAAAAAGATCTTGGAGCTGACAAAAGACCTGGCACTCACAGGCCTCATTGGAGCCCTCTTGAAAGATAGACGCTTCTATGTCACCCTGAACAACAAGCAAAGTCGCTGGCGACGACAAAGAAATGGCTTACCTCAAGGTAGTGTGCTGGCTCCACTACTGTATAACATCTACACCAATGACCAGCCTATGGACCAGAACACTGAGCGCTTCATCTATGCTGACGACCTCTGTGTAACATCCCAAGAGAGTACGTTTGAAGCAGTAGAAGCAAACCTCACTTCAGCCCTAGATGAGCTACTCCTCTACTACGAGCGCAACCACCTACATGCAAACCCTGCGAAGACCCAAGTCTGCTCATTCCATCTCAGGAACCGGGAAGTCAACCGACCTCTTAACATCAAATGGTCTGGAACACCACTTGAGAACTGCACCAACCCTGTCTACCTTGGCGTAACCCTGGACCGCACCCTCTCCTTCAAGGAACACATCAAAAGCACCAAACTGAAAGTCAGCTCCCGAAACAACATCTTACGGAAACTGACCAATTCCAAATGGGGAGCCACAGCACAGACATTAAGATGTACTGCTCTGGCCCTGTGTTATTCCTCTGCGGAGTATGCGTGTCCTGTTTGGGAGAGATCAACCCATGCCAAGAAACTAGACCCAGCGTTGAATAACACCTGCCGCTTGATCACTGGCTGCTTGAAGCCTACCAACATAAACAA
>CM055816.1:99747381-99770805 GCA_029582265.1 Zoroaster sp. YZ-2022 | reverse complement strand
GATAATACTTCTCAGAAGACTTTGTGACTGAAAATCTTGGATATCTAATGACAGCTGGATCAGTTCTAGAACGTTTCTGGATGTGTCCCAAATCATTCTTCAAAGCAAACACATGTGACTTTCTCTTATCACTATAGATACATTACACATCTCTCCTTTGTACAGCACTCTGTATTCTGAACAAAATGTAGCTAAACACATTGGTTCAAATGTACTAGTATCTGGCCTGGCTTTGTAACGATCAACTTTACTAGTCATCCACACATTGTCATCATCATTATCATCATCATTATTTGATTTATTCTGAATTACACTCAAGGGCAAGCTCATACGAACAGGATTTTCTCCGACAGGTACAAACTCCACTTTTCTAGAACATTCTTGAAGTCTTAATGTACAGCAACGATAAACTGCTTCTTGTGCTGACACTTCACGATTCTGGAGATAAACACTTCCTATTTGTTTCATACTCTGCTTAGCATCTCTATTTCCACTTTCTGCCTCACTCTGTGCATGCTTCAATAACAGTCCCATCTCACGTTCAGCTTTAGACATGTAAGACACTACATACGTTACACATGCATATACATCACTGATAAATTGAATGTCCATGTTTGCATTCCAGCATCTCAATAAGTCAGGATTGTACTGATTAACCCACACATCTTGAGGTTCTCTTTTCAACACAAAATTTATTTTCTTGGTTAACATGTCATTTGCTTTCTCAAAATCATCCTGTGTTATACCAATCTTTGTGAACAATTCATCAGTTGTCATATGTTGATTTTCCTCATTGTTGACTGCATTCCATACTGATTTCAACAATTCCTTAGCATCGTCTTCACTTAGAGCATTATGATTACTATATATGCAGGTACATATGAAAATTTCATTACTATCCAAGCATACATGTATTTTCGGTAGACATACCAATCAAACTGTGTACAATAACCAGTAGCATACTTTTGTTTTAAAAATTTAATTTGATTTTGTTCCATTTATTTTATCCAGATGTAATATATTTCTCAGATACGTGAAACGAGTCAAGAAGGATGACCAGAACATGCAAGACATTGAAGAGCCAGAGTGGCTCAAAGATTATATCAAAGAGCTGAAGACAGATGGACTTAATGCCCGGAAAGCAATAATATACTGCAGGTATTGCCTACACAACAGTGGTGACAATAGGCAGGATCTAAACAAATAATTTCCATACTCCAGTACATAAATTAAATAACTAAAAATACAGACATGCTGAAGTTTACAGCACAGTTGTTATGTTATTAACATTCAGTATGTCACTGTTATTTGTATGACTTGTACAATTCAGGACTCAGACTTGAGTCCAATTTTAGTGACTCTGTTCAGTGACCATGTACAATGACTCAACTCTGATCTGACCATTGGGACTCAAACTTACACTCAGATTGAAGGTTTGATGACTTGAGGTTTGAACACTCAAATAGTATGGTTAGTGTGTACAAAACAAACTTCTAAATTGTAAAATGTCCGTACACCCATGTGACTCCCAATGAGAACACACCCCATTTTGGCTGAATGTTTATACATGTAGTTGTATACAGGAATCCTTGGTAATATTTTTTCTGATACATAAACTTGTTTGGTTATTTACAGATACATTAACACCGTGTCACATCTTTGGGGCTACCTAATGAAATCCCTGGGAGAAAGTGCATGGGTGGTCCCCCAGTCCAAAAAAGCAACAGACAGATTAGTGGACATGTACCACTCTTTAGATACAGTCAGTCAAGACAGGATTGTAAAATCATTCACTTCTGATGGTGTCTTGCGCTGTGTTGTCGCAACCATCGCTTTTGGAATGGGTGTTGATGTTCCAGACGTGAGATGGATCTTCCACTGGGGGCTATCAAAGATTAGCATTGATTACTGGCAAGAGGTCGGTAGATGTTCAAGAGATGGTCATCCAGGAGAAGCAGTACTGTACCCAGCATCTCTACGAGGCCATGTACAAACAGATCCTACTTTCAAGGACATGGTGTCCAAATTTGACAAAGGGGACATCTGCATCCGTCAGGCAGTCCTATCCAGTCTCTGGCTATCAGAAATGGGAAAGATACCTACTCAGACAAAGACAGTTTGTGACAATGCTTGTGGAATTGAATGCCAATGCATTAAGTGTCGGTGTTGCTCTATCTGTCAGAGTTCATGTCCATGTCGTGACTTGTAAGCCTTACTGTTCCCCCATTTCGGAAGTCTGCCAATGTTTTAGCTTGCTACTTTTTGATGGAAACTAATTATATAGAAATATTAATTTTTGTAATGTTGATAAAACTGCTTTATGAGCATGCATGTACTTCCTTTGAATCACATACATGTACACAATACATGGTGTCACATTGTGTCAGTCTTTACTTATCCTTTTCACCATGCAATGCTACTTGTAAGTCTAACTTATAATAAATTAAACAACTAACATGTCAAAGTTTTCAGGTTAATGTGGAGTGTAAGTCATGAGACTAATCTGTAAAAACATTCCCAATAAAAATACCATATACGAAAAATAAAACAACATTTAGTAAATCTGGTAAATGTATGAAAATGTGCATATTTGCTGTATTTTTCTGAAATGAGAACACTTCAGACAGACTAATTTTTCAGGATGATTGATATCATTAGCAAGTTGGAATGAACTGAGTTTTTGGACAATCATTTGGTATCTTAGTGAAATTATCAATATTGTACCTTCTCTTTAAATTATAAAAGAAAAAGCTCTCAGGGTAACCATCAATTCAAATATAGAAAATGACTGTCAAAAGGCAATATCAATTCCATGCAATGAATGTAACTATATTAATGAACAAATGAATGCCAACTGTCCATAACACTGCTGAGCTTGAGGAGCTTCTTTCCCAACTTTTCTGGATTTTTGATGGTTGTGGTATGCTTAAAATCTGGAAAAGCACTGTGATGTCGTCCTGGAATGAAGTTGAATAGGTCTTCGTCCTGATATGCAACCAAGAAATGTTGAACATCGTCCTCAAATTTAGCATGTCGACGTCTGGATGGTTTAACGGTGCTGCCTGCTATAGATAAGAGAAAAATAGCATCTAGATCTCTACCAAAGGCCCCACTGATCTGGTTGCACCGCTGCACTTGCACTTTGGTGTACATTCCTCGTGATCTCTTCAGCATTTCTTTGTAATCCTTGTTTAGTAATTCATTTACCAGGTCCAGGCCAATATTTCCATTGGGCTTTCCGGTCAGATTGGCTACCCGGTTCCAGACCATCTCCTGAGCTATCCTGTGTGGATAGAATCCACTGACCCCTGCCAACATGTTGTGCGCTAGTATGAGATACTTGTGATGCTTGTTTTTCCAGAACATGGGCATATTGATACGCCAATGGCTCATTATACGTGGACCGTTGCCCTCTCGTATGGCATGTCTAAATGCGAGATGGCACAGACCCTGGAACAGTCATGCCTGGGAGTACTGCAGAACACCATCATTATCAGCTTCATCAGATCCTCGCTTCTCACATGAAGGGCAGCAGAACCATTTCTCTGGAAGATCGTCTGGTGACTCTATGTTTATACACTCAAGATGGTACCATTCATGTTTTGTACATCTCCCTTGAAGTTCACATTGTACCATGTTATGTTATTGTCCTGTTCTCTTGTGACAAACACAGTATATGTACCTCATGCCATCCTTGCAGTCTGATGAGCACCACCAATCTCCTTCTGGAGGTTCATCAATGTTCACACAGCTGTTGTGAAACCAACCACAGTCATAGTTCGTGCAACGAATCATTGGCTCTCCTGTATTATCTCCACATTTGCAGCCATCGTCCTCAAGACTATCTCCTATCTCCTGTAACAGCTCACCTTCATCCAATTCTTGATCGTGTTGTTCCAGTTGTTGTCTGCAAGCAGCTGCCACCTCCTCTGATGGAACGCCTGGCCAAATGTACTCCACTACTGCTTGGGTCAAGCTCTGTAACCAGCTTGTCTGCTCTTCAGGATCATCTGGAAAGTTGGGAGGTGCTGTATCAGGTTGATCAACTTTAGCAAGCTTCATGGCTAGCATGGTTCCATAGGCCTCTGTTGCAAACTGGAACAGATTGTAAACATCACTGAAGTTGTCCATGACCTTATTTTTAACCGATCTATGACCGAAGTCTTGTTTCAACTGAAATAATGTTCCTCTATCAGCTGCACTCTTTGCTGAAAACAACTCATTCATTGAGTCTTGAAGAAGAAGTCCGCGTCGGTGGAATTCTTGGGGGCATGGGATGAGACCTTCAAGTCTGTCTATGGGAGTTTCTCCTCCTGCCATTGCTCGCTTTGCATCACACATTCTCTCAACAGAAAGACCATCTCCAAAGCAAGGAATTGGATACACATCCTTGTCTACAGAGGGTACAAACTTGTGAAGATACTCCATGATCTTTATGGTCCCAGGTGTAGAGGATGCGTTTTCCTCCACAACCCCTAAATTTATGATTTCACTCTTTTTGTTCATATCATCAATGTACTCGTGCACTGGAGCCTTTGAACAATTTGTCTTTCCCAGGAAGGACATGTGACGTTTTAGAATTGGCTGTAAAACAAGCGCCATTAATACCTTCAATTCATTCCAGTCTGCATTGGAGGGCAGGAACAATGTTGCTTTTATGACACTAGTGTTGTCCACTTCTTTATTGAATGAAACACGGTTTCTAGCAGCAAATGTCAGTGCCCACATCTTGAATTGGTTTTTGTGGTCTGTGGTCTGGTGACGCGCTTTAGTTTGGATTTGGACATTATCCCAAACACAAGAGTACCCAGGATCAACAAACTCAGTTTCATCACTATCACCTTCTTGGTCATCAGATAGCACCTCTGTATGACTATATGTGCTTCCTCATCCTCAGCTTGACTTTCATTTCCTGATGCAAGTTCCTCTATGCCAGAAATACTGCCTTCATCTTCTTCTTGGCTGTCAGAATCAGAAACGTTTGTGTCCCACAGGCAACGCCTGCTGGTCCTTCTGTGGCTTTTGGTCAGATCATCATTGCCTTTTCGATTAACAAGGTGTTGTTTCAGACTGCACTTCCATCCCTGTATTTTATTGATAGATTCTTTACAAATACCATCAATTGTTCGAAGGGTTGCCTGTGGTCCTTTGCAGAGTCCAAGGTTCTGTAAGCACTCCAACATCCTCTGGCTGCAACCATGCTTCCATAACTGAATTGAAAGGCATCCTTGAATGAATTTGAATACCAGCGGCCAGTGGGTATACATAATTACTGCCACAATGATGCCAAGTCGTTGGTTGCGCTGCCATATCGCATCTGCATGCTTCTCTTTGCAGCCCAATTGTTTTTCCTGATCTGGCAGGGCAGACTTGAGGACATGCATTAGGACAGGCATGTGCAATTTAGCTTCTTGGCTGATTTTGCTCCAATTCCACTGTGTAATGCTTTCAACCGTGACATCTTTGGACAAACCGGATTTACGAGGGTATTTCTTTACCTCCGTTTTGACACATTCAGAAACAATCTCATCAAAGGCTACTTGAGCTGTATGACATCGAAGTAGAATTGAAATGGCCCTCTTGTACTTCATGTTGCGTATTGCAGTTATTGCTGACTCTCAATCCTTGCAGTGTACGCTGGCCGACATCTTTTTGTATGAACGGGCTGAAGCTTTGTCTTGGGATCTTGGGTGTTCTTTTTGCGGGGGTACTTATGATCCGCTTTCTACCCCTTTGTTTTGGTGTCTTTACCTTCGTGTATGTAGAAGAGCAGCCAGGATGACAAAGGTAACCTTCCTCTGTGTCATATTTACCAGGAGTTACCCGACAGTGTTTAATTGATAGCCTCTTCCATCCCCCGCTTTTCCTCTTGAAGGGTTGCTTACAACTCAGGCACAGTTGTGGTGCTTCAATTCTGCATATCCAATAACTGATAGTGAGCGCTTAGATGTTATAAATACCTGTTAATAAAGTCAAACAAATTAAAAAATTATTAATACTGGCCATGCTCATTAATAGAGAAAAACCGACAATCACTTCAGTTGTTATATCAATTTTTGGAATGTTCAGACATAATAATAATAATGTGTGGACTTATATACCGCACGTATCCACCAACTGAGTGGTGCTCAAGGCGCATATTATTACCCCTGCTCATAAGGCTCATAAATCATTCCTGAAACCATCTCAGCTCCCTTGGGAGTATACAGCTCAATTGCTGCCATTACAGCGCATATAGGGCTAGTCAACCAACTCTGCCCTCACAGGTACCCATTTAACCCCTGGGTGGAGAGAAGCAATTATGGTTAAGTGTCTTGCTCAAGGACACAAGTGTCACGGCCGGGATTCGAACTCACTTTCTGCTGCTAACACCAGAACTTGAGTCCGGTAAGCTAGACCGCTCGGCCACGACACTCACATGCAAGTGATCTTCCAGTATTTTTAGTTTTTCTTTTCAATTTTATTTTCCGATGACATATTCTTATTTCAAACTTTCTTCATATCAAAGTTAACAATTATATTATTCATTTTACTGTGGTGTTTATTTGCTTGCGGTGTAATATAAAAAACCTAAGTACTTAATGCATTCATTTATTAACTTGGAATGTCACAGAAAGTTGAGAATGACCAAGGAATGATTTAGCCTCATGATGCAGGGATAATAAAGCACCTTGAGCATCACATCACATTGGAGTTGGCACTAATATTTATAATACTGGTTGCTAATAAAAGTGCACTTTTGTTTAGTAAATGCATCCATACTTTGTAAAACCAATAGTGTCCAGAAACCACCAACCTGTGAAAGTTTCTGATTATTTTAGTTATTTGAGAAATTTTGACACAGCTTAATGTTATCAGGAATAAATCATTTAATTAAACATACCATGCGAGGTACACTACATCCAACCGATATCAACAGGAGAGGTGCAGCTGCAGGGGTGTACTGTAAGTTTTTTCACACAGCTTGATCACTGTCAGTGCCAATGTGCACTCAACATGCCACAGGCTAAAAAAAAAAGAGCATACACATTTAATGCATTGTCAGTATGAAACTGCTTGATGATTTATTTTGTATTTATTGTTTACAAAAAGACAAGTGCTTTAAGGGCCTATGAAATACCAGGAACATATCTGTTAAAATTTTGACATTCCTTTACATTGGTAATTGGTGAGGGTTTTTAGACATTTTATGTTGTAAATGGTAATTACAATGTTCATATTCATGAGCAAACACAGATCTCTCAATGACATCAGATGTATGTACATTTCGTCTTCATATGTTTGGCTTTTGCAATAAAAGTGGACTTTATTGCTTGAATTTTAAAAAGGCACTCATATTCAGTGTTGTGACATTGAATTTTAATTGTGTTCTTGTAACCTGAAAAAAATGGTTCTCCAGATTAACATAACTAAAATATAAATGTGGTAGATCGACTTAAATTAACACTGGTTCAGAAGGATAGGACGCAAAATACTTTGATGACTGGATTTAAATGGTTAAACAAATTTAATAATTTTACTAACTTTCCAATCAAATCTAGCGTAGAAAAAATTTGTAAAGTTATCCATTCAATCTGGAAAAACTGTTTAAAAACACTTATGAATATATTTTTAAAGATGTAAACAATTTTAAAATAAAAAAACAATTAAAAATATCTTAAAAATAAAGAAAGAATATGTCAATTTAAATAAAAGTATAAAATATAAATGCACAAAAACCAAGTTATATCGAAATCTGATAAAATTTAAAAACCACTTATCCAAATATATGAAAGAATCAAGTAAATTACATGTTCTTAAAATAATACTCTTATAAAATATCTACCAGCTTGACTTTGCACAAAAAACAATATTGAGTTAAGAAAAGTATCCAGTTGAGTGAGCAAAGGATTAAGTCCCAATAAACTATAAAAACTGCACAGTCCTATGGAGCTCATTAGATATGCAAATCCCCAATAAAACTGATAACAAAGGACAGAGAAGTCACAGCTTGGTTATGCCATAGTACAGTAGTAAGAATATGGTTATACAGAAAATCAATTAAAACTCGAAGAAAAAAAAAAGAAAAAAATCTATAGAAAAAACCTTATCAAAATAAGACCAAATAAAAACTAGATGCACTAAAAAATAACCTTTGAATCACAAAGACAATACATTTCTGATTGAGTGATTTAACTCTATCCAAAGAAAATAAAATGAATTTATCACACTAAATAGCAATCAAAAGTCTTTTACCTCCTTGAGACAAAAATAAAAACTAATAAACTGAAAAATATGCAAAATCCAATAAACTAATAATGATATATGAGCTAATAATAATAATAATAATAAAGATTTCTAGCGCGCACCAAACTTTCTCAAACGTATACTTAAAATGTACAGACCAAATTAACATTTCTTAAAAATGTAATAACGTTAACATGCCAACCAGATTTCTAAAATAATATAAAGTCATCTCTTATAATTAAAAAGATAATTTAAACAACAAAACTCACAGATTATTTCAGGAGATACTTTCAAACTTTGAGCAGCCGAGCTGGTGTCTTCACTTGACTAAAGGGCACTAATTAAGTGCATGATGCTGCTCACTGAGTGAAACTATAGGGGTCAAAATCTTGAAGTACACATGCTTTGGCTTAAATAAACAAACAGGGGTCTACACAGCTTAATTTAAGACAGTGAAATAACCAGGGGGAAGACTCTTATTAGAAAATAAACCACCTTTGTACTGGAAGTTACCGCCTTTATGTTCTCACAAAACAGATAAACATGAAAAATTGTAAATATATTACCTGTACTATTATTACATAGATATTACATAGACTATAGTCACATATATTTTGTCAGATAAAACAATCATTCTGGTTTTTTGTGTTTTTTTAATATTTTTTTTATGGATTTACAAAAATGGTGGAACCATATAATATTGTTATTATTAATAGTAATAGTAACGTAACACTATAATATTTCATATATTTAAATTATTAGTGAAATTTCTATGTTGTTTAAAATTACTATTTAAAATTAGTATTAAACTATTGTAATTAATAATATACTATTTATTACATTATCATTTTATTTTAATGAACATTCTCTCTTGTTTTATGTACAATGCAAGTACAGTTAAATAACCTGGTATGGTATAGAATAGTTAAAAGGGGATGAACTTACCATGCAGTGCGGTTAATTTGATACAACTGCTCGATGTTAGTTTCTTGAAAGTTTATATCGGCTACATCGCGTGGTCATATCTCTGCGCGCGCGCTAAAATACAGCAAGTATGTGCACACATAAAACAGCCGTCATAAATTTGTTGCGCGCGCAAGTTGTTTTCCCGTTCACCATTCTCATACATTCAAGATGGCCGTCCTCGTTGAAACCTGCACAATGCCGATCGTCTTGTAATTTTTTCGGGCCAAAATGTCACGAAATTTTAATGTAAGTGAAATCACCTTTTTTTGGGGGGGGGGGCGCCTAGATAGTTAAACATGTAAGGAAAGTATCTAGGTTGGCAAAATAGTCGCAAATATCGTCAATTTCAGCGCCTGGAATTTAAGGTAATACCGCCGTTAGCGGAAAGGATACCAACCTGTGGCTAAGGATAGGCCAAGGGGGCGTGTCCGTGCCACACTTATGGGGCAAATCTTGGTGTTGAAATTTGGTGTGTCATTTTTACCCGTAACTTTTGAAAACCTTAGAAAATATTATTTATAATAAATTAAGTAAGTTGAGTTTCCCAGGCTTTAAAATTTTATGAAAATTCCCAACCTTTAATAAAATCAAATTAAAAAAAAAAAAAAATTGGGTGTCGTTTTTACCCGTAACTTTAGAAAATATTCTTAGAATAATTAAAAGTAAGTTGAGTTTCCCAGGCTTTAAAATTGTATGAAAATTTCTACCCGTAAATTTTAAAAACCTTGGATTATACTATTTGAATAAATTTAATTAAGGACATGTAATCTCTCTTCATCATCATGGATGGGTCTAAGTAACTGAACTGGCGATACTGTACTTTTTCACTTGATATTTAAGTTCAATGTGATCTGGTGATTTGGTATGTAAATGTACGTCAAAAGTACTCATGTTCCGTATTTTCATTTTTATGAATTTGTAGGAGGAATATTTTCCAGCGTCTGATTCTGAAGATGACAACTTTGCCACAGCTGAAGGTGAACAAGACGAGGAAGGTAGTGATAAGGTAATAATCATAATGGGGAATCGTTTTACAATACAAGTACACCAAGCTAAATCAATGAAGAAGAGGTGTTTAGAAGAAAGCCAATGATGAAACATTATAGTCAATAGACTGGATTTAACAGATGCAAAAAGTTGCTGCATCTTGAAGTTGTAGCCCTCATCAGTTAATGTTGATGCTGCTGCATCATACATGTGGTATAGGTGATTGCATTCAGCAGGCACATACTAAGTAAACCATACTTGTTATTTTTATTGTATTGAGCAATTTGTCAATGGTATAGCCAGTTAATTACAGTATTTTTGTGTGTGATTATTACAATGATCTGTAGGAAGAACCTTTTCCAGTGTCTGATTCCGATGACGATATCAACGATGACCCTGCAGATGAAGAACAAATAATGGATGGTCGTGGGCAGGTAAGGGAACATGGATGAGTGAATTTGAAAATGTCCTGTGGCCAAAACAAAAAATATTTTTACAATCATTTGACAATCCTTAAGAGCAATATGAGGTTTGACAGAACACCATGGGAAATAACCTCTCCATGAGTTGTTATGGTTCTGAATTTTTTTTTATTGATTGCCTTCGGGGAAAAGATTTGTAAATCCTACATAAAATTATTATTGTTTTCATCATGTTGCAGAATAGACACAAACTGCATGTGGAAAATGGTGATCAGCCTGTATCCTCAGAAGGGAGTGACTTAAACAAGCTGGATAGTCTTCTGGCAGTACTGAGCTATGCTGTGAAACACCACATTTCTGGTGTAGCTCTACAGGACCTTATAGATTTAATTAATCTGCATTGTCCCAATAGCTTGCCAACCTCTAAGTATCTCTTTGGTAATAGTTTCACAGGATATAAAGATGTTACAGAGTTTTTTCTACTGTTCTTGTAAGGTATATTTGGGTTCAGATGACAGTTGTCCAAACCATTGTCATCACTGTAACAAAGCTTTTGATAAAGATGAAAGTTTGAAGAATGGAAATTTGTTCATGGTCATGCCTCTTTCATCCCAATTACAGCATGTTATGGAAATCAATGGACTTGGTGAATTGTTAATGAATCGGATCCACAATAAAGATGGAAATCATATATGTGATATCCAAGATGGTTTAATGTATCGGAAGCTTGCTGATGATGGCCTTTTGTCAGACAACAAAAACTTTTCTTTGTTGTGGAACACTGATGGTGTTCCAATATTTAAATCATCTAAGTTTAGTATATGGCCAGTTTTGTGTTCAATAAATGAACTGCCAATAAAATTGCGCAGAGAAAATGTTCTACTATCAGCTCTTTGGTTTGGAGAGGATAAGCCCGACATGAATATATATTTAAAACCTTTCATTGATGAGTGCAATAACTTATCATCTACAGGATTTGTTTGGAAACTTAACAACAGAGAAGTAGTTTCCCAATTATTTTCTCTTGTTTGTAGTGTAGATTCAGTTGCAAGACCGATGTTACAGAAATTTATTCAGTTTAACGGATTTTACGGCTGTTGTTTTTGTAAACATAAAGGTGATTATGTAGCTCACTGTGTGAAATATCCTTATAAGCAGCCGCTTCCTCCACTCCGTGAAGAAAAAGCGACAAAACGTGCCAGTGTACTTGCTGAAGAATCTGGAAGACGTGTTGATGGAGTGAAAGGGGTCAGCATTCTATCATTTCTGACTTACTTTAACATAGTATCCAGCTTTGTTCCAGATTATATGCATGCCGTTTGTTTGGGAACAGTGAGGAGGATGTTGGCAATGTGGCTTAATCCATCAAACAGATCAAATGAATGGTACATAGGAAAACATAGCAAAGATATATGTGCGAGGCTTAAGTTTATACAAGCGACAAAAGAAATAACAAGATTGCCAAGATCTTTATCTGAATTAAAATTTTAGAAGGCTAATGAATGGCGGTCATTTTTGTTTTATTCTCCATTGATACTTCAGGACATTTTACCTGCTAAATATCTGGCACATTGGTCGATGCTTGCATGTGCAATTTTTCATTTAAATACATGCAAAATATCAAAACAAACTCTGCAATGGTGCAATTTTCTTCTCCATAAATTTGTTCTTTATATGGAACCATTGTATGGCCCAACAGAAACAACGTTTAATTGTCACTTATTACTGCACATGTCAGACAGTGTCAAGAACTGGGGACCGTTGTGGGGTACATCTGCTTTTATGTTTGAATCTTATAATTAACGGATGCATGAAAACAATGTTTTCAGGAACAAGATATGTGCCACAACAGATTTTTCAATCCATTTGTAGATTTCAAGATATAAATAGACATGCACCATTAATTTCATCTGAACGAACTGCATGTTATGTTTCAAGACTTCTTGGTGGCCCCCATTTCATACAAAATGTTCTGAAAATTGTAAGGGGTGGTACAACATTAGTATGTCTTGGACGGCCTAAAATTTTCTCTGTGACTCAGTATTTCAGATATGCCATTGAGACTTTGCTGGGGCAGCATTTAGTAACTGGTACTGTGAATTGCTATGATAGATTCATATTGCAAAATGTACTGCTTACCTCAAGAAATTACTCAAGTAAATTTAGACGTAATAATTCTATTATAGATGTCAGAGGTATGTTAGCGGAGATTGTTGGTCTTATTTCGTTCAAAAACCATATATGTGAAGCTGGCAATGATTGTAATTGTCCAAAGCATGTTATGTTGTTAGTTCAAGAGTTAAATATTGAACAGACCTTAAGAAATCGGTTTGATGATGAGCTTGGATGTAGTATTAATTTTATTCATTCTATTTCTAGAGGTACCTATGTTGCATTGCATAGTGATGTGAAATTTAAGAAGGTAATGCTGGTAAAAGTTGGAGATACTGAATATGTTATCAACCTCCCAAATACATTCGAAGGTGATTAAATTAAACTCTGTCAAGTTTTATTATATATAAATGGGATATTTTTTAAGGAGCTTGTACCTAGATGCTTGTAGAAAATTATTTTGGTTATAATTTTCTTTATCCCGATTCAATTATGGCATCTATTAAATTCAATATATTTCGAAAGACAGCTATTACAGTTTATCTATTGAGTTCATTTCCTTTTATTTGCATTATAAAGCGTCTTTGCCTAATCATGAATATGATTTAATATTTGGACATGTATCTGTTGTATATTTATTTAATTCTGCGTCGTCTTATATTCATTTTTTTGGTGTTAATGTTGAAGTGAACTTACATGTAAGGATAATAAATTATGCATATGGTAAGCATTAATATGTATTAACGTATGCATGGCCCCAATGGAAACCAGTTTTTAACTGTTTGTACATGCATACTCCCTTGGTAAGAAATGTAATAAATAAATATATAAAGGGTAAAATAATTTTATATTGTATTTTGTACAACATAAAAAACCCATTATTGTCCGCCATTGTTGTTGTAAAAATATTGAATTGTATATCTCAATAACTCCCTCGGGATGGCGACTTCTGGAAAACAGATAAAAAGTATTATTTAAATGGTTGTGAATTTAAAAAGTAATAAACAATAAAACAATGCAATTTGTCTTTTGATAAATGTGTGCTGCTTTTAAGAGAACAGGAAAATAATCCAGAGTTTGTTTTTGGGGTAGGGGCAGTACTGTTATCAATCCATCTCATATAACTTGTGTAAACACTACACATATTTTGAACACATAATATGTTATACCATGGTATAACCATGGAAGTACCATGACAACACATGAGTACCATAGAAGTACCATAGATACCATCGATTTACCATCATAACCATGGTAAAACCACGGTACATCCATGGTATAACCATAGGAGTACCACCATTGAAAACACTACCATGGTTTAACATGGATTTACCATGGTAACCATCATAAAAGCATGGTTACCATGGTATTGCCATGGTACTTTTTTATAAGGGAACAAACAGTTTGTATGCCTCAGTACCTACAATTACCGGACAAACATACGAGCGAGGTATGCTGGGATAAAATGGTTTAGCGGGATCGATACAACCATGGGAACGAGGTTGCGTGATCGTCAATAATCGCAAAGTTTAAGGCGATGAAGGTTTTCTGTTTTGGCTAGTTTCGGCATAGAGAAAGGACACAGTTTTTCTCTATGGTTTCGGTCACCATCCATCGACATAAGTTAACGACAATCACGACGTGTATGTACGGTACTGCAAAAATATACTGTAGCAAGTACGTGATTTTATCAACCGTTACGGGCAGCAGGAAGAGTACGACCATTGTGCGACCTAACCGAAGACTTAGAAATAGAATTGACGATTGAGTACTGCACATCAGTTTTGAACTGTGGCTTGGAGATTACCATTGGTAATTAAAATGATTTCATTCTATTTCTATACATAGCCTATTATTTTCTGACTGAAATTATGTAAATTAAAAATATATACCCTGTTAATAAAAGGCTTGTGATATACTGCCACTTCTGTGCTGCTGTGTGTTAGCTACATGAATAAACACAGAGGTACGGTACGATTATCGCATTAAGTTGAAAGCAGTCTGTTAATAATTTTCTTTTGCATAGATTGAAGAACGTGCAAGTCAAAGTACCCTGATATTGTCTGCAAAGGTTTCAGTATGGTATACCAGCATTAATCAGTAACTAAATAAATAAATATCATTGACTAATTTTGAATTAATGGTTTCCCCCCCAAATACACTCCGTTGGCTAATTGAATTAAACATTGGCAGCAACTCAATCCCTTTTTTATTGCATAGCGTTATTGTGACCTTTCCCATATCGTCCATCTAGGCCTGTAGAAGGATTGTTAGATCGAGCGCAATGGTCATCCCATGGAGTGTTCCACCAAAACACAAAACCACTGAGCTATGAGGATTATCCCAGTTAAATAGCTTGCCATAATAATAGTCAGAGTATCTCAGATTGGTTGTACTTGGAGGCTCAATTTAAAATATATTTCAACAAAATAGTATATATCGATCCCTCCTACAGGTTTATGTATTGAAAACAAATAAAAATAAACCACCAACTGAACATGGTGACGTTTGTCAGGCACACAGTACAGATTTTTGGCAAATTGTGATACAATGTGTACATAACATGTGGAAGTGTACAGTACACTCTTCATCAAATTTTGTTTATTGCACGATGCATCAGTACGTGTTTTTTTTAAATTAAATGCTGTAGGTGTAGAGAGATTGTTATAGAGAGTCCTCACAGGATGACAGACTTGGAAGCATCTAAACTGTACGTAGGGTTTTGTGCACTGGTACTGTCAACGCTGATTGGTTACATTGTGGCCACAACCTTTACTGTCTGGCAGTGTTGGAAACTTCTGATAGAAATCCGACATCTCCCAACGAGAGTTGATTGAACAACGCCCTGAGATATCCATGCGGTACTCCCTCCATGAGTATAGAGACGTCAATGTAGTTCCAAACAACTATGTGTAAATCAAGCTAACTTGAAACACCAAATACATGCAGCTGTTATGTTTTGAAAATAATGGCATTTTCGTTTTATTCTTGTCCATTTGTTAAAATGTAAAAGTAACCTTTGAAAGTGTTTTCTACATTATTTAGATAGTTGCGACAAAATATTCATAGAAAATAACAGTTTGTGCAATGTAATTGTTGGATTGTCTCCCGATGATTACAATAATGCTCCAAAATTAATAAATATGTTATACGTGCCCACAAAGTAATTATTCTGAACTTGATTTTACAACACTCCCTAGCCTATGTGGGAATTAACAGTATTGGATCAACATTCCTTTTACATTCCTTGTGGCCAAGCTTAAGTGTAGGGTCCAGTTATAAAAAAGGTTAATAAGGTTATGATAAATAATGTTTGTATGAGGAAATAGATCTTGAAAACTATTTCAATGTTCATGCATACTTAGTAATTGTTAACATTATATTAATCTTAATAAAGAACAATATTGGTTCATTGAGAAAAGAAAACATGCCTGTTAAATCACCTTCTAATCACCGTTTTGCTATTAACATTACTATGGTGGGCATTGTGTATTTCATTCAATGTTGATGGCACATGCCTGGTATTTGACTTTTTAGCTAAATGAGAAAGTTACCTAACAAAAATTGTGCATAATTATCTTAATAAAACGAGCTACATGGATTATATTATATATTTCTTAAAATATTTATAATTTGTATACATTGTGAGTTTTAAGTAGTTTCAAAATCAGGATGTTCAACAATAATGTACAGACTTTTTAACATGTAAGGAAAAATAACCTGGAAAGCCTCTCCGGCAGCCGAACCCGTCGCGGGCGGCAGATACCTTGGGCCCCGACCTACGTCGGGGCCCGGGGTCTCTGCAGGTGCACCTACGCACACGCCCAGTCGGGCCCGGTTCGCTGCGGCCGCTCCGGATTCTGCTCCGGCCTCTACCGGGGCTTCAGCAGTGAGCGGTGGACGCCGGGGCTCCCGATCTCTGTCGGGATCCCCCGGTTCTGGTCCCGCAGCGCCTGCGGTTGGGGGTGCCTGTGCCCACGCTGGGAACTCCTCTGCCTCCGGTGCCGACGAAATGGACACTAACAATTTCATCTGGGGCACTCCACCTGCCCCGACGAGGAGATTGTATTCCGATGCCGTGACTAAACGCAAATTCTCCCCTACCCAATCCCCTGATGACGGTCCCCGCTTGATTCCCCTGTAGTCTCCTAACTCCCAACGAAAACTAAGGGAAAAAAAACAACCGACTGCCCCCACAGAACCCAGCACCCCCACTCTGACCCAAGCTCTAGACTTCACCCGAAAACCCACGGCATCGCCAGTTCCTTCCACCCAACCCACCCCCACCCCTTCATCCCAATCAACCCCCATGCCCTCTTCCCAAGCCACACCTTTCCCTTCCTCCCAACCCACTCCATTCCCTTCCTCCCAACCCACCCCACTCCCCTCACCCACCCCTGACCCTACCCTAGTTGTCCCTGAAACCCCCCATCCCTCGTCCAATCCAAATACCCCTTCCCCCGCTCCATCCACTCTTACCACCATGTCCACCTCTGACCGTCTCTCCGTGGATGAAGCCTGCGAGGACTCGTCTCTGTGGGAGGAGGAAGAAGCCTATCCTACCTCCCTCCCAACCCTCAATAAACCTCTCAGTCACCAAGACCTTGTTGCATTCATCTCGTCTGTGAAATGCCAACGGAAACCTAAAGAAATCGCACGCAAATGCACCCATAACATACCTGGACTTGTTCGTCAACTCAAGCCCTTACGTAACAGCCCACTCCTTCAAAATGCTATGCAGCAGAGGATTTAAAAAAACTCGAAGCTAAATAACTCTCTTACCATGGATTTCTTTGTTACATTCTTTTCCCTCTCCTTTGTAATGGCACTGTCACTAATTACCCTTAACACCGGAGGCTGTTGCAATATCCCCCGCAATGCCTCTCTGAAAGATTATTTTGAACATCTTGCCCCCAAAAATGATATTATTCTTCTTCAGGAAACTTATAACGTTAAAAGTAATCACCCCTGCTGGAAAAATTGGCCCAACTACATCCCTATTTGTGCTCCTGGGAGTGCACCGGGATCTGGAGTCACCACACTTATTCATCGCAATATCGAAGCAATAGCCTCTCCGGTGTTATCGCCAGTGGATCTATTTTATATGTTAAAGTTAAAATTAATAATGATATCTTCAATATTTATAATGTCCTTATTCCTCAATCTAACCCCTTTGCTCTTAAGTATATTAATGATATGGATCTCCATCGTAATCAATGTAGTGACGGTGCCATTATTATCGGAGGTGACTTTAATTATACTGATAATCCTTTTATAGATCGTCTGAATAAGCCGACTGAGCATAGACCCCAAATCTCAATGGCTCTCAGGAATTCTATGAACAAAAACTCTCTTTGTGATGTCTGGCGCAGACTGAATCCTTTTAATAGCAAATTCACCTGGTTTAGGTTTACTAATTCTGATCGAGTTTCTAAAGCCAGACTTGATCGTTTCTATATCCCCTTTAGTTTCATTCCGTCTGTTCGTACCTGCTCCATTTTCCCTGTTCGCTCTCTGATCATTCTGCTGTTTCTTTTGTATTCAGCACTCCCTCTCTTCATCCCACGAAAAGTGCCTACTGGCACTTTAATAACTCCCTTCTTGATGATATAAATTACCGTGAGATCCAACAAAAAACACTTCCTCAAAAGACAACTTCTTTTTCAAAACCCCGATAAAGGTGGACTTGGTTTAGCTTGTCTCCAAGCACGCAGCCTCACTTTCAGATTCAACCGTATTCAACGTTATCTCCAATTTAATTCCCATCCTTGTTTCTGTCTAATGGATTACTTTCTTCGACAATACAAACCACTTGAATCTTGATTACCAAATCTTTCTTTCTGATATCGATTCCAAATGTCTCACCAGTCTGCCTGTTTTCTACAGTGAGGTCCTGAGTGCTTGCACTGCCCAAAAAAATGGGTAAAATTTACCCAACTTTTTACCCAGCGTTGGTTCAAATATCAGCCCCACCAGATTTTGGGAAATTAATGCCCAACTGTCGTTGGGTAAAGTGTTTACTAAATTGTTGGGCAAACCTATCTACACATAGTTGGTTATTTTCAATTACACAACTGTTGGATATGATTAGCATACCATTTGTTGGTTAAACAAATTTGTCCATATACGTAGCACTTTTCAACCAACTGTTTGTGAGATTTTTATCCATTACTTGGGCTTGTTTAAAATATTTGCCCTTACATTGGTCACTTTTCCATCAAATGTTGGTCACTAGTTTATCCAATTATTGGGCTTGTTTAAATCTGTGTCCATACATTGGTCACTTTTCCCACCAATTGTTGGTAAATATTTTATCCAATTATTGGGCTTGTTTAAATCTGTGTCCATACATTGGTCATTTTTCCACTAATTGTTGGTCAATATTTTTTACCAATTACTGGGATGGTTGGAATTGAATTACACAGACGTTGGGAATCACAAGAAACAGTTTTTACGATTTTCTTCTTTTTTAATTTATTAAACTTTTCAAACTTCCAACACTTAAACAAAGTAAGCTTTAAAAATAACACATTTCGTTGAAGGAGACTGAGGTAGAAACTTGTTTTGATAAATAATCTGAAACTAAGTGAGTTTTAATGATGTTTAAAGCTTTGCGTAGTATGATTGTAGCTATAACATATTAAACACAATCTGAACAAAAATTAATGAGCTGTAAAATAATAATTATAATAATAAATAAAAAAATTAAAAACACAAATCATCTATTTGTATATACCCCCCCCCCCCCCCAATTAAATCACCTATATTTCAATTATTTGTGACTTGTAATATCATGTCGCATACCAATGAGACATCATTTGTAACAATTACTTGTTTGAGGGTTTTAAAATGCGGGGGGGGGGGGTGGTCCTCGAGCAGAATGTGCAAAATTCCATTATTTGGCTCAATGGATCAACCACCTCTGTCAGTAACAACCAACTCTCTATCAGTAACAATAAATAAATAAGACATATTACCAATTTTGAGCTTCATTGATTCCAAAAAAAAATAATAATAAAAATTAAGCTTTTTTATACAGTAATTGTTCTTACTTATTTAACTTTGTTGTTGTTTGTTCAATGAAGCGAAATGTGTGAATATGTCTCGTTTATCCCTTGTTACTGATAGAGAGTTGGTTGTCACTGACAAAGTTGGTTGTTCCGTTTAGCACAGATAACAGAACATTTGACAAATCCTATTTGAGCCCCCCCCCCCATTCACAACATAGCTGCAAATAATTGATAAGCAACATGACATGAACAGGTCACAATAACCGAAATATAGGTGATTAAAAAAAATTGCTGAACCTTTTTCGAGGGGTTTAGAACCAAAACATGATGTTACTGCAAATTATATCTTATAATCACTGAAATTAAATTTTTGGAAATAGACACTTGTTTGTTTATACTTGCTTTTTTCCCTCAAAGGTAATAAATTTGCATGACATTAAGCAATATACTACTTTGTCAAATCATATTTAACAAAAAGTAACTCTTTGGAAAATAAACACTTTTTTACTTTCTTTTTGTTTGTTCCTCAAAAGTAAACACACATTTTTCTGTTTTACCCAATAATCAAAATTTGTTGGGGTGAAAAAATATTTTTTGGACTGCTTCATAAAATCTAGAAGTATTTGTTTCCAAATTAAAAACAGTAACAGTTTGGAGAATCATCACTAAAAAAAACACCAGATTTATACATTTCACACTTTAAACAATTTCCCAGTATTCTTCAAAGGGAAAGAAAATCAATAATTAATTAATAAATCTTTGATTTACATGTTACTACATTTACCAAGTTTAATCTTTATGTGAAATATTTTTTTCCAGAAATAATACATATACTTAGTAATTCTAAGTTTAGTTAGAAGAACCAAAGTAATTACTTTTAATGAAGCTTGAAACCAGTTAGAAGGTAAAAGTGTCACCTAAGGAGGTTTAGGTTTAAGTAACCTGATAAAGAAAACACATGTTTTGTTTTGTTTTTTCAAAATTTCTTGATAGTCTTAAAAATATACTCAAGGCAAGTGTTATGGACTTTCAGGTCTGCGCTGTAAAACACAGCAAATAAAATAAAATAAAAAGCAACAAGTCACAAAGCCAATGATCAAACTTATCTCATGGAAGATTTCGGAAAGCCAAAAAGGCTCTCAGACCTCTAAGAGTTGGACTATCCTTGTGTGTTGGAGTTCCAGGTTGGTTGAAAACACACCTCTCAAAGAATTTCCAGACACTTCTGCAACGTTGCTGGTATTGACAATCGAGGACGAAATGACCCTTGTAGCAGACATCGATTGCCTTAATTAGGGATGGTTGCGGAATGGCCTTCTTTTCAATAATCATGAAGACGGTAGACGGTTGTAGCACTGATTTGCTGTACAAAGCGAGCAGGAATGGCTGAGGGCGTTTTGTTGCATCAATTCTGGTTAAGTAGGTTGGCATGTGTACAATCTCCTGCATATAAATGAACAAGAAAATATATATTAATTTGGTTTAACCCTGACACTGATGTGTGATGAGCACTGTATACTCAGCGCTTCCCGAGTCCTGCGGAAAAACAAAACAAAACACAAGCTACCCAGGTGGTATATGAACCCACGACAATCACATTCTGGATAAGTTTTTTTTTAACCAGTAGCCCACTGGGCGTGCCTGCTGACGAGAGGACAGTTTGAATCATGTAATTAGCAGCAGGTTAATGCACAGTGCTCATCCCTGATTTAACAAAGAAAATATATGATCATGTAAATATAGGCCCCCCTATATGAATACATTTTTCAAATGTGAAAACTCTTGCATTGATGTCCACAACTTAAATTGTATTATTTTTAAGACTGTACATGTACAGCAGGCCAAACACCAACTTCCACACAGACGGTCCATTGTAACAATTTAGGTATATCCCATCTGGTCCAAAAATATTAAGTTTTTAGTTGACCTAGTTGAACAGAATAGTTATAATTGAACAGAAATTGGACCCATTGTTTTAACAGCCTCTTTGAGATATCATTTCACATGGCAATACTCACCAGTTGTGTATCAATGAAGGCCTGGACTTCTTTTGGCCCAAATCTGCCACCAGTTGTCTTTTTGTCGCAGCCATCAAATATGATTGGAATGACAAAAAATTACAGGTTCATCTTCTCATCTGTTAAAAAGTATATGAGAAAAAAGAATATGAGAATTTCTGTAATGTTTTTACCATATTAGATTGTGTCTTAAATACAGCTATGCTTGCATTTTTTAATTACAAGGAATCTCTGTGGGGTTGGAACCAAAGTGTGATGAATTCTTATGCACTGAAGATGTCTGTATTTTTAGTTCTGGGGGCACCTATACACTCCATGGTTTCTCAGTTTATTGCCAAGTTTTCTTCATATTTGTGGAAAAGTTGAGATGGACACCATTGACCACAATTTGATAACAAGGAAGCTACCCACACATCAAAACTATAGTTGTTTTAATGTATCAACACAAATGCTCCATTACGGTAACCATTGTTTGTGAGTTGACTTTGCCATTTTGTGATCAAATTTCATTGACACTCGGTTAACCAAGTTACTACAATGATTTACACATAGGGACATGTAAGAAACAGTATAAGGGCTTTGCCAGCGAGGCATAAAAATGGAAATGCTCAGTCACCTCCACCTAACCTTGAGGATGGTTGTATTGAGACATGAAGCAATATGCAGACAAGTGGCATTCTAAACATGTTGAAAGTACCTTGAGTCAGCTTGTTTACTTCAGTACTAGCATGAAGACCTAGCACATCCTTCCATAGTGGGAACATCTGTGTGGCATAATCTATCAGTGAGTCAGCCATAGTGCCCCATTTGTCATAAAGTCTATCAGAAACTTCTGGGTACATCAACTGGTAGTCTTGCTCAATCTGATACAAATGGTAAAATACAAACATCTCGTGAGTCGTAGAACAAGATACCTCAACCTCATTACATGTTGACCAAAATCTTTCTGATGAATTGCCTCAGAAATTAAGAAAGTCACAGACAATAACTGTGACTGACTGGTTTTCAAGGGGAGGTCAAGCATGATAAGTACACAACAGAGTAACAATGTTGATGGCCAGAACCTAATTCGTGTTTGAACCTCTTCCATAACTGATGAAAGCTTATGCTGTAGGTGATTAACGACAATCTCAATCAGTCCTTCAACTTCGTATATGATTTGTTGTACATTGGAATATGGTATAGCAGTTGATTTCATGTTTGCTACGAAATAGGAAACTGCTTCAAAAAGGGTATCTTTGCTTGTTTGTGCATCATCTTCATCATAAGATTCATTATGTTGCATATCCATTCCTTCAGGTTCATCAACCTCATGTGCATCTTCTGATTCTCCACTTTGGGTATGTGCTTCCATGTCTGCATGTCTGGCCAAGATATGACGATAAATGTGAAAATGATGCCATGCAGCCATCTTGTCTACATATGACAAATGTTGAAGCACCAGAATGAAGGCTGTGGATGTATTTCAGATGATTATAAAGACCTTTGATACCCCCCTGGATCTCAGATAAACACCTGTAGCATAACATTGTTTGTCTTACTAAGACTTTTTGATTACAAAAACTAACAAACAACTCACTCGTTGTCTCCACCTCGCCAAGAATTTAACTCGCAATCCAACTTTTGTAATTAGCAGTGTAATGTCCTCTTCCCTTAACAGCTTCAAAGCTTCCATATCCTATG
>CM055816.1:99728053-99746881 GCA_029582265.1 Zoroaster sp. YZ-2022 | reverse complement strand
TAAAAATAATAATAAAGTATAGCTGTATTTTACTAAAGATTAAGGAATAATTGGCTGAATCAGTTCATTTTGTTAGTCGAGTCAGATTTTTTTGGCAAAGTATATATTTCTGTTGTTACACAGTGAGCTTCTTACTTGAGACAGCCTCTCAGAAGTTTAGCTTAAGAAATTCCTTTCAGCTCCCCTAGAAACAGACTTGAATTAATTTGACTGTCCAGACATTGTCGTATGCACTGCTGAATGTGTATAAAAACTTTTGTGTTTGTATGCAAGCCCACTTGGACCAACATATATAGAAAAACTTATTCACAAATTAAAAATGCATTCACTATAAGTTTACTATCATGTAAAACAGATTTTGTCATAAGGAGTGTTGTCGCTCTTGCGACCTGCTACTCAGAAAGGAAACCCCACAGGCACTTGTAACCAGTTTAGGCGTTGAAACTCCAAATCAGAATATTATGCTATATTTATCACTTCAAAGGGAGCCAATCAGACATGGCAGATCCACAGCCAATCAGAAAAGATGGATGCCATATCCTGTCCTATGAAAGGCTGTCATCAGCGTGGGCTGAAGAGGACCGTGATATTCATATCCGTACCCAACACAATCTCAAAAGGTATTAATTCAGTCACTAGATTTTTTAAATCACATGACTTCAACAGTTCTTATGACAAAGGTTATTATATGAGCACAACTCTTTAAGCTTCTAAATTTCTAATTGCAAGCTTTTTGTTATTTTCTTCATTGTTTTATGTACTAACCTCGGTTTATTCAATAATGGTGTACCAAGCTATATATGGTTAAACAAAACAAAAATAAAAATAAAAACTCAGATATAAGTTTTTGTCTACAACAAAAAACAAGGATTGTTCGGTTGAAGTTAAAATGGTTACGTCATTAATTCGAAGTGTTGGAGATTTATAAGTACATGGACCAAGAATAAAGTATATGAAATTTCAGAGAAGTTCTAATTTATGTGAATGAGGAAGATAATACGTCACAGTGAACATGCTGTAAAAAATAATAGGAAAGTTTTATAAGTACATGGACCAAGAATAAAGTATTTGAAATTTCAGAGGTTTTAATATAAGTACATTGACCAAAAATAAGGTATTTGAAATTTCAGAGAAGTTCTAATTCATGTGAATGAGGAAAATAATATGTCACAGTGAACATGCTGTAAAAATAATAGGAAGGTTTTATAAGTACATGGACCAAGAATAAAGTATTTGAAAATTATAGAGAAGTTCTAATTTATGTAAATAAAATGGGGAAAAAAGTGTATAATTTTGGAGTAGCTGGACCATTGAAATTGAAAAGGTCATTGGTTGTTTTCAAAATTGCACACAATTATTCTTGACAAAATCCTTCCTCCATGATGTGACTGTTTCATTATCTCAATAAAGGTGCTGATATTTGTTTCTGGGGTACTTTAGTGAGAAAATTAAGTGCCACTATAAAGTAAACTGCAATGCAGCCATCAGGTATGTCTTATTGTATTGGTAGGTCCCTACACACCCTTCCAATATAATGCATACCATGCCTAACGACTAACGTTAATGAGGAAAATATTTTCAAAATTTTGTAGTTTCTTAAATTTACACAAATAATTAATGTAATGATGAAAGTTGCATACCAATAGCATCATGGACGTCTTTGCAAGGGATTAGATTAATATTTGTTTTTTTAAATTAATATTACTACACACAAGGTCAGTCACTAACAGTGATAAGAATCTGACTTCCTTCCTCAATTATTAATAATAATATTGAAGTATAAGTTTTGAGGCTTTGCATGGTGGAATATCGATATCGTTTCGGTTTGCGGTAACACCATGTGTTTATCTCAACTAACGTGAAGCTGAGGTACAGAAAACCCACACACACAGACCGCTACCTAAATGCCCGGTCGTTCCACCCACCATCCGTGAAATCCTCCGTGAATCGCACCCTACTTCGAAGGGCACACACTATCAGTGATAAAGAGCACTTGCCATCCGAGCTGAAACATCTTAACGCCGTGTTAAGAGACAATGGGTACAGACCTGATAAGCTTAAGTTCCTCCCGAATAGGAACGCTCCACGATCCTCTGACGCAACCGAAAACCCATTGCCGTGCTACCGTACATCGGCCACACTTCACACAAGATTCAGCGTATCCTGAGGGAAGCTGACATTAAGGTCTACCACCGGACTCGAAACAAGTTGAAAACGAAGTTACACACCCACAAGGACAGACATGATCCCGGCCGTCAAGCTGGGGTTTACCGAATTCCTTGCACTTGTGGGAAAGTGTACATTGGCGAGACCGGCAGAGACCTTACGACCAGGCTCAAGGAACACAAGGCCCACGGCCGCAGAGGGGAATGTGACAAATCTGCGATCATCAAACACTCCACCGATTTGGACCATATCATTGACTGGCAGAATGCAAAGATTATAGCCCCGGAAAAGCACTGGTACACCTGTCGTATCAGAGAGGCTATTGAGATTCATAAACATGACACTGTCCCCCAGGACATCGGCTATTTCATCAGCAACATTTGGCATTCAATCCTACCATAGAGCTATAGCTCTATGATCCTACCATCCACCAACACCCACACCCCACTGTCAACTGATACGCCTCAGCGAGCAGGCAACTCACACACAGCAGGAAACACACACAACAAGAACAATGCCACGGTGGCAACCAATCACAACACATCACACAACAGTAGCACCAATCGGAACACTTCCCATTCTACACATAATCCCAGCAAATACTACTTAAGGAGTTGCATCGGCAAACCTCTTCATTCTCCTGAAGAAGATTAGAGCAGGCTAATCGAAACGTTGAGAATAACCCGTGAAGTCCCCATGGTTCTCCCTGAACCATATTAACCCGTGAAGTCCCCATGGTTTTCCCTGAACCATATTTCTCACTTAGCGACAGTACAGAAAAACGAGTTGCCCGAAATTGGTTCTCCCTGGAACCTTTCTCACTTAACGAAGGTTGAGATACGAGTTGTACGATACGGTTCTTTTCAGAACCTGTACCTCAGCTTCACGTTAGTTGAGATAAACACATGGTGTTACCGCAAACCGAAACGATATTAATATTGAAGTACATCATTCACTATGTGTATGTGTGGTACTGCCTACTGGTAAGCCTACATTTGTACAAACTACGAAGTAAACTCACCAAAACCTAACTAGCCCCATATCAAATTCCTCCAAATCAACATGCCATTTTGTCAACAAACGCCGATTTGACCGTGTAAGTGTGAAGGGTACCATCGGAAGGGTATACCGTCGGAAGGGTATACCGTCGTGTACACATGTACGTAAGCTTGTTTACAAAAATCATCAACTTTGACAAATTTTTAAAAGTAATTTCTCGCTGTTTTCACCTTTTTACTTACACCATAGTAAGAAGCACCAATCAGGTGTCTGCAGATGACTTCGATGTGCTTGTGAAAACTTTGAATCAGTAGAAAAGTGGAATGAATTTTCGTTACCTTTTACAGCGATATGCTCCACAAACGCGTTATAAGTTTATAAATATATGTGATGATCAGCGCCACCAAGTGACCACTAAAAGTTTTGAAATTCAACAAACTCAAATAAAATTATTAAAAGGCACACAAATCAGTAAAGCAGGTGCCCAGGTGGACATCTCTCGGTGAAACCCCTCTTACATTCCATGTCCACTATTAAGCAATCCGATTAGCGTAACGGGAAACTTCACGCTAAACTTGGCATTGATAGGATAAAACGAATTAATTTCTTTTGCACCGATTGTATAAAGACCACTAAAGTTGTATAGCGCCCTCTATAGTTAGAATTTCTAACGCACAACCGTGGACACTGAATGTGGGTCATTATGTATGTTGGCTTGACGTCATCATGACGTCACTGTTGCGGTTTCCTGATTATCATGACGTCACTAGGTTTCATCTACAAGTTAAGGTCTAACTATGTGTGAAGTTTGAAGATTTTTAAACTTGGCAAGTATGTTTTTGTTAGCGGACAAGATTGGGGTGGAGGAGGTGGAGGAGGAACAGGAGAAGAAGAAGAAGAAAAAAAAAACGTACAAAAACAATGTGTTTCGGGCACATACCCGAACACCTAATAAATAAATAAATGGCTTATTGAATAGTTAATTAAAGCTCACTTGGACAAAAGATGGTTATTTAGTACCAACCATCATTTGAAGTTATGCCGTGTGACGTGTTGGAATTTATTTTAAATGATTAATTTTAATGTTACTTTTTTTTGTAATGGAGCACATTACAACTTTGTTACATTTCAGTGAATACATACAAATCTGAAATGTTTATATTTTTCTATTAAGCTACTGAACAGAACATGCTGACTATTTTACAGTATATTTGGAAATACATGAACTAAACAATTACCAAAGTTTTACTGTACTGAAATTAAACTACATATTTTTCGTCCTGTAAATATTTATTATTCAGCTGAAAAGTGCACTGTACATAACGTGTATGAAGAAGCTATCAATGCATCGTAAAAAGAAGTGCAACATTTCAAAGAAATCATTGGGGACTATAAAAGAAGATATTCTTACATCAAAAGGTAAAGTCATAATAATAATAAAAATGTTTTGGAACTAGGTTGTTTATTATTGCTATATTGTTTGCACATACTTTTGTAGACTGTGACCTTAAATATGAACGTGCAGGATGACATCTCTTCTACAGTTTGGTTTAATCGAGACAACCTGGTTGATTTACAGGTTTCTCCTTGCATTATTTCATCCTCATCCTGCTTTTCCACCTTTTTCATTCCTCAATAGGCCTGAAAAGGAGGCCTCCTGCGTTTATGAAACACTCTTCCTTTTGTCCTTACCCTCTTATCCCTGCTGCATTTTCATACAATGGTTTGTCTGTGCTTGTGTGTCATTTAGCCTAGATTGAATAACAAGCCCCTCATAACATTTCATTATCATAGTTCACACACAGGTTCTCAATTGTGCAATTTTATTAAAATACACACAGAGGAAATTGGAATCAGTATTGATGTTATAATTAGGCCTGATGTACACGTACTTCATTCCCTTGTGTTCATTTCTTTCTGCAGATGTAATGAAAGGTTTTGGGGAATATGTACTTGCAACAAAATCCTGCTCAAGACAAGCCAAACCATATGCACACAACATGACTAGAAAACTGCACCTTTTGTGTGCAGCAATGGGATGCACCCTGTCTGCACTACTGAATCCATTAATGCCTCAGAATTAAGTGAGAAACTTATTCAACTTAAAAAAAAAAAATCAAAACTGATTCTTGGATTCATGTAAAATTCATGCAATTGTTCAGAATGCAAAAAATAGAAATTATAACTTGTTAAAGTTGAACTTATTTTGTTGCATTGGTAATGAGAAAGAAATAATTTAAAAAAAAATATTTATTATAAACTTTCATCATCCTGTTTGACTTTTTCAAATTATTTTTTGATGTTTTCTCAAAAATGACACAATGTCAAACTGAAAAATATCTGATAAATTGTCATCAGTGGCACATTTGTTTCATATTCCAGAAGAATGAACAGGACCCAAATTGCATTTGTGTGCATTGAGTTATTTATGTCTTTGAAAACAGAATCGTCCTAACCCTTTCTGCGGATGGCAAGCAGGCAAAAACAATACACAATTACCTCTTTGTATTAAAGAGGTTCTGCCATTACTTAAGTGTGTTCGATGACATGGCCAGAGTACTCAGGTTTCTGCACAATGGTTATGAAGACCCAGACAGTAACTGATGACTTCATGAAGAAGTACCCGTCCGGGGATTGTGAGTCGGCAATCTCAGCTAAAGTCAGAGATTGGTGGGGAGTACATTTTATCAGATTTTGCAATTGGTGCTTGTGTGAATATATTTTTATTTTTCCAGCATGGGATAATAACATGGAAAGAATTTGTGTGATTTCTGGTCATAACATGCATAAAGACTAGATGTGCAATACTCTTTATGCGCATGTGCACTTGCAGACAAGCATTTTCTAAATTAGCCGCGCAAGAAATCCTGTTTGCTGAAATAACGGAAACAGATTTACATGATTTGTTGAACAACAGAGATGCTGCATCAACTCAAAAAATCTTTCATTTGCAATACTTTGGTATTATTGTTCTTCCAAAAATCTTGATGTGAAGGATGTGAAGCTGTATTAAGTGAGTGAATTGAACAAATAAATAAATAAAGCATTCAAGACAAACTGAATTGATCATTAAGTTTGACACTTCTTAAAATCTACATTATCATTTTGAGGTATATTAAAACAAATATAACATGTTTTTTTCAGGTTGATAGGCGATATTAGCTGACAAACTACTTCCAATACCTTGGGGAACTAATATCATCTATCAACACTCAAACATTGTTACATTTGTGTACTGTAACACAAGGAAAAGGAATAAAGCAGTCATAAGCAAATAGCCGTACAGGCATACAAAAATTCAAGCTTTTGATCCATAGGTTTGTGTGCAAATGTGGGTACGCCCCGGGGCGGCTTCAGTACACAAGTACTGCATTTGCTCTAGTCAATATATACATGTCAATGGTTGTGAGTCACTTTGTTCGAGGCCAAGTTGGAGTAATGTGTCACCAAGTCAGAATCTCGAGTCATTTTGGTCAAGTCTGAGTCCGAACCATGAGTTAAAATCCGAGTTGGACGCACAAGTCACTTGTTTAAATAAATAGATTAAGAATATAATGTGTGCAGAACTTGTGTACAAAATATAGAATAAGTCTAACATGATTGATGACTTAGTTCCAAAATACAGATGGCATCCACAGCCGCACAATACTGTTGTAATGTTCCTCATAATGCCGATTCAGGTTGATGGCGGATGAACCAAAAAATTCCAATGACCCATTGACCCATGTGTACACACTTAAAAAGTTATTAATTTATATCTTTTAACTCTAGATATAATCTTAGATCCAAAGGATATTAGACATTTTCTTAAAAGAGCAGAATCTGAACTGCAGGAGTTGTGTCAGCCAGGTAAGTCCAGATATGTACAATTAGGGAGGTTCACCATTGGTTAACTCATAAATGCATCAAACATAAAAACAGACCTGTTTCAGCTTTATATCGATGTGTCTTCAACAATAGTGTTGTGCTATACAGGGTTAAAAAAAGGTTATGTTTCAAGTTCCTTAATTAGGGGACCAGCTTATAACCTCTTGAGCATTTTGCCACCTTTTGTATCAAAATCGGCCCAAAAGTTAGATGGTGCCGCCCCAAAAACATAGGATGATATAAATGGATGGATGTTGCAAAACAAACTGCAATTGAATCAAGATAAAACTGAGTTTTTTGTTGTTGCTAGCCCCAGAGTTTTGAGTTCTGTGTCTAATATTCAACTGACGCTTGACGGTACATCAATTAAGCCTTCCATCTCTGTTAAAAATCTCGGCGTAACATTTGATGGTGCAATGAATATGTCCATTCATATCAGTAACTTGTGTAAAATTGTTAATTTTCACATACGCAATTTGTGGCGGATACGTCGATTTATCACTCAAGAAGCATGTCATCATGCCGTTAGAACACTTGTCCTGTCTCGCATTGACTATGCCAACTCGCTTTTGTTTGGTGCTCGTGAAGCGGATCTTAAGCGACTGCAACGTCTCCAGAATAAGGCAGCTAGGTTGGTTTTTGCGTGCGGACGGGACAGGTGCTCTGCGAATCTATTAGATTCCTTACACTGGCTCCAGGTCAAGGATAGAATATATTTTAAAATAATGTTATTTGTATACAAATGTATGATGGATGTCGCTCCACCTTATCTGAGGGACCTTATTACTTTATTTAGTGACACATTTACGGATGAGAATAGGCCCAGACTCCGCTCCTCATTGGATACTACAAGGCTCTCAGTTCCGCGCTCCACGAAGAGAGCTGGCGATCATTCATTCGTTGTTGCTGCTCCACGGCTATGGAATGACTTGCCAATGCAGTTGAGGGAGGCGACATCTATGCCTGTTTTCAAACGTCTTTTGAAAACACATTTAATAATAATAATAATAATAATGTGTGGACTTATATAGCGCACGTATCCACCAACTATGTGGTGCTCAAGGCGCATTCTTTTACGTGCATTAACAACACACGGGACCTACGGCTTTACGTCCCATCCGAAGGACGAAGCAATTATGGTTAAGTACCTTGCTCAAGGACACAAGTGTCACGACCGGGGCTCGAACCCACACCCTGCTGCTGGCAACACCAGAACTTGAGTTCGGTGCGCTAGACCGCTCGGCCACGACACTCCACATTTGTATAAATGTTAGATGTTTTGTTGTTTATTTGTCTTGCTTACATTTTTTGCTTGTAATTTTGTAAGGCGCTGTGCTCTTTGAAGAGCGCCATATAAGTGTTGATTAATAATAATAATAATAATAATAATACCAGTACGTGACCAGTACCATTTACAACCTAATTAATTTGTTTCAATAATAAATCACTCAGTTTTATTTTTGAGCAACTGCCAATGGATTTGTGTTAACTGTCATAGTAGGCCTACAGGCTGGACATGACGTTAAACTGCAACCGCAGGCTGCAGAGAGGTAGAACCTTACCTCAGCAAGGGCCCTTTGGCTAAGGAAATGTACCTACTATCAGACCTGGTCCTCCTGCATGCCTGTATATGGTACGTCCGATGGTACCTAGTCTAGCCAACACATCGGATAGGAGAGGGAAACTCTGATTCCAAACCACCTGCTGCCTGGTAGGTCATTCCTCTTTAGGATCAGGCTAGGAGAAGGCAACTCTGATCTAAAATCCACCTGCTGCCTTGTAGGCTATGCCTCTTTAGGCAAAGGCTAGGAGATGCACACTTCGAACAAGAAAGCTGCACCTTCTTGGGCCGCCCTACACGTGGCAGTTTCTGCACCTGTTGGGCAATGACCCTCTGAAGGCGAGAGGGTGGTGAGAGGACTGCACGACCGCTCAACACCTAAAACATCTGTGTGCTGGTAAGACATGCAGGTATCCTGCCCAAGGCACCTGACACCCACACCAGCCCATACCCCCCAAGTCCTGCGGCGATGGAGAAGTGGCGACGGGAGCAGGCAGAGGATGTTGCTTGGAGCTTCTAGTCATGACTCTGCACGTAGGCGGCTGTAGGGTGATGGCCGTCCACCGTACATCGGGGTAGATACGGTGCCCGTGTCCTCCTACAGCGACAGAGCAGCCCTATCTAGCGATGGCACTGCTCTCCCCACATGGGGAAGGGGATATAAAAGGTTCCCTAAAAAAAGCCTGCCCCGACCTTCGAACAGGCAAGAGCGGAATCCATCCAAGACAAGAGAGACCGCAGGAAACGTGGACCTCTCACCTCAACACAGGACAAAATTCCCTGCAGTATCTGTGGGAGACTGTGTGTCCCAGGGATAGGGCTACGCTCCCACATGAGGAGCCATGCTAAGAGGAAATAACTGCCTGTCTACTCATCCGTCGGATCGACGGGAGACTCCACAATCAATCAGGCCTACAGGCTGGATATAATCTACAATGTTCAAAACAAAAACATAAAAGGTGTTTAACATATCCCTTTCATTTATTTCTTTCAATAAAGAAAAGGCTAACCAGTTGACATGGTCTATGATTAAAAGAATTAGAAACTTAGTAATCATGAAGATCGTTCTCAGCCAGGCACCCCGAGCTGGAGTGATCCAAAATGCAACTCTCGGACAATTCCAAGATAGAAAGCGTTCAATCGCACCTGACACATTTGAAGATGTTTACACATTCAAAGTAAGTCACAGTGGAATGTGCAGGTATTGCCTATTTATATATTCTGAAATTATGTCATCTTGCATCAGAATTACATAATTGCATGCTAATACAGGGTTCGTACACTTTTTTACTTGGATAATTCCATGACTTTCCATGACCTTTACAACAAGTATTCCATGACTTTTCCATGACTTTTCGATTCACGCGAAGATTCGCGCCCAACATTAACAACGCGAATCTAAGTAGATTCGCATAACACCAGTGTTCTAGCCAGGCATGCCCGGATACGCTATAAAACAAATACCGATACGCTATAAATCGGCCGATAGCTATCGATACGCTATAATTTATTCCACGGTGAAAAAAAATATATACATATATATATATTTCCTTTGTTCAGTTCGAGAACTAATTGTGAACAACAATAATTTGTTGCCACTGAGGGATTTATTTCATCTTGTAGAAAGCTTTATTGATACATTTTAATTGGCCGGCAACTTTGTTTCTTTTCAAGAGAATGTGTTTGATGCCGCATTTGTAATTATGCGGCCTGCCGCGATCTATTTATAAGCATTCAACGTTAAACGACGCTGGTTCCGCTACCACACTGCTTAGGCAAAAACCAGATGAGCGGGGTACCCGCGTGCCAGGCAGAGTGGGACCCACGCGTGTTTAGTTTATTGTCTCTTGGTCAGGGAGTGTAAAACCACAACCTGTCAGTCATTGTCAAGTGAACAATAGCCACAACTCTTGTCTTGGTTCTAATCCCAAATTGATACATTCAACATTCCAAAGTCGGCAGACATTTCTTTGATGTGAACTTGTGACCCAGAAATTGTGTCTTTTTGGTTGCCGGTTGTCTTGTTTCTTTTTCTTTTAAAACCAGTTTGCGTCGGGAATAAAAAGGTTTTTCTGGGCCCCTGTGCGGGTTTCTTTTTCACATACAAACACGTTTTTTTTTGCGTGAATTTTTTTTGGTTACGTCAATGAAACTAAGACGAGACACCCCCATTTAGCTTATTAGCAGATAAATTGGCGAGTTTCCCGTGGGAATTATAGCCAGGAGGGCGTATTTGGTGTTGCGTCTTTAGAAGTCCACCGAGCACTCGAAATAATTTTTCGTCGTATTTACATGTCAACCGAGCATGGAGGAAGGATTCCTTCCCCATTATCCGAGTGGCATATCGACATGGTACCGAGTAACAATCAGGGAACGATTTCGTTCAAAAATTTTGCATAGCAAAACTGTGATGCAAAAACTGAATTTGCACAGCAAAATAATTTTTTTGTACAGCAATCTGTGAATTTTGTGTAGCAAATTAAAAAAATGCTTAAAATTAAAGTATGTTGTGTGCATAGGTAAAGGTGTTGTTTTTTAAGGCTTTACTGTCGTTTGGTTCATAATATGAATGTCCAAATTTTACCAGAAATAATTATTTTTAGTGTCCGATAGCCACAGGTGGTTAAAAAACTCACGTGTAACCGTTATTTCGCCAAATTGCAATCATTCATGAAAGTTAGTCCTCCGTCCATTTTCTTTTTTGTTTACATTATTATCGATCGCTAAAACAGAGGCAATATCACGAAAACAAATTACCGACTGCGACATGTTCGGTGCTTTTCAAAGTGAATTTCGCCGAGTGTAACGTTACTTTGTGGTATGATCAAGCTTGATTTTGATTATTAAAAATTCGTCAGGAAAATGAGTGGTTGAAAGCGCGATCATATTGTGTGCCGAAATGATTCTAAATCTCACCACTACATAATTATATAAATGAATGCTCATTTTGTTAATTTTCAAAAACTGTTATTATAAAACGAAGTTAATAACGTTTCTCGAGTTTGTTGAACACGGCCATAGTGATCGTATGAAATTTAAAGCGCACGTGAACTGAACACGGTACTATTGTGTATAGGGGGTGGCTCGATTGCTCAATGTTCCAACCCCCAAACTCAGGAGAAGAAAAAATAAACACGTGCGAAGCTTTTAAAAAAATGGGCGGTTGTTGCGTGTTTTCCATTTCGGGAATTTCGCTCGTAGTTAATTAATCAGCAGAAAAATAATGCATGCATATAGAAATTAAGGCATTGCGTGAAAAAAACTTTTCGGATTGCTTGAAAATAAAGTTGTGTTTACTGTTGCATTAACACCGTCGCGTCGGCGTGAAGCCATCGTTGAACACGTACGTCGCTCGGACGTACCCCTGGACACACGAAACAAACCCAGTCGGGACGGATAGCTCGATATTTTTGGTCGGAAATATACATGTAAACGTTATTTCGGGAAAGGTTTGTGAATATGATTTCAAAAATGTTTATAAATCTGTCGAAATTTGCATCGCAAAATCTGCGATGCATTGTTTGAAATTCCATCGCAGATTGCCCAAATTACATCGCATTTTGCGATGCGATACAGGGGAAATCGTTCATTGACAATGGGACAATGGTGCACGGTAATTGGTCTATAGAAATCTTAGTATACTGCAGCTTTACAGATTTCAATGGAGACAAATACAAAAGTGTGGAACAGGTTTACGAGTTCCCCCACACAACCACCCATGTGAAGCGAGCGCGTTTACACGGCCCCGCTCTTGTGCCGAACAAGTGTTGCACAATAACACGTCAACGAAGCACGAGCACTGCCAAAATGGCGTGTTTTCACATCGCCTGAAAGGACAATTGAAGCTTCCACAGCGTGTGGTCACGTCTTCTGTGCACGTCACTTTACGCACGTGGCTCGTTATCACGTCAACCGGGCATGCATACAAATATTCCCGAGTTTCCTATGGCGTGTTTAGACGCTCTCCGATCCGCGGTGCGAAAAAAAATTGCGTGTGTACACGGCCTCCGACGCGAACTGGTTTTAATAAGTCTTAAAATTCCATGACTTTCCATGACTTTTAAATAAGTTTACCCTTTTCCATGACTTTCAAGGCCTGGAAAATGCAAAAGCAAAATTCCCTGACTTTCCAGGTTTTCCATGACCCGTACGAACCCTGTAATAGTGGAACTTGCTGCTATCATATTGGATTTCAGGTTCGAATCCCACACGAGTTGCCTGTAGATTTTGCCCCACAGCACTCGGAAAGTACCGAGAATACAGTCCATAATATACATGTACATCAGTGTTAGAGGAAAATTTAATTAATTATATTCTGAAAAACAATTGAAAAGGATATCTGAATCATAATCTTTTATATAAATATAATTATTGCACCCAATATTGTAGCTGGCCTTGTTTCATAATATATAGATTTTTCCCTTAAATGAAGATGAAAACATTGCATGCTATGCTTTTTCAGGTTGCAAAGCACAAGACAGAGCGCCTTGGGCCAGCTACAGTCGTCCTCACAGACAATCTGGAGAAACAGCTAAGCTTCTATGTTCGATATGGCCGTCCAGCATCCCTGAGGTGTCCAGGTTGGCAATATCATTCTGATCAAATTTCTCTTGGATCAATAGAAGTGGATTGTACATTCTGCAGTGTAGTAAATTCAGTTCAGTTCAAGCAAATAGTAAATTCAATTCAAAATATACCGAACAGCAAAAGAAACGCAAGTCCGAGGACAGCAAAAGAAACACAAGTCCGAGGTCTTGTCAAGTTTTCAAACAAAAGACAAACCATTTTGATTCAAATCACATTTAATGAAAAATGCTTTCAATTTGTGAGCTGAAAGTGACCGTTGAAATTGCATTGCAAGATTTTCACATTCAACAGTAACTTTCAGCTCACAAATTGAAATACATTTATTTCCATACTGAAAATATAAAAAAGTCAAAGACTACAGTTGATGGAGGCACAATCCTAAGTAAACCAAAGGTTTACAGATGATTGTCTTTAGAAAAGGAATGTTGCAATGTGTTGACAAATCAATTTGTTGAACCTAGTGGGAAAATTTTGAGGACACATGGTGGCAGCAGACCTCCCGGGTTTTTCCATTTGTTGAAATACAAGCATAACGCGCATATGATCAGAATTACGCGAACAATGGAAAATTACCTCTTAAATCTGCTGGCATTATGCAACCATGAAGTACATGAGATTAACAAAAAACTCTTTATTTAGTTCTTATTTTAGAATTTTAGAAATGTCTTAACTTTTATCTGTTAACATTCATCAGAGGGTATAATCAACAAAGGAGAATCACCCTTGTTTCTTGGTACAATGGGAAAGATGGTAACAAAGGTGACCAGACTTGTCAATGACACCTGGCAGTCTATGGGATTGTCTGTCGGATGTGGTGCCACCATAGTTAGAAAGACTGCAGCAACCAAGGTATGTAATAACATGCACCACATTCAAACCTTCCACTCATGCACAGCCACATCTTTAATGAGGTTATAATATCTTTGCATTTGTAGGTATTTGTTGAAGGAAATGTTATTTATCCACTCACCTACTACTGCGTGTTCAAGCTACCGCACTCCGGATCGATGATGATGTCCTTGGATTAAGAAATTCTCTTTTGGAAAGTCAATAATGTTCACATGTGAGAGCGATTTGATAACAAAAGATGGCGACGACGAAAAAGTGATAAACAAACAACAGCGCCCTCTCGTGTTGATAAAAGTTATTGATGCGGGCGAAATAAAAGACGCTACAGTAGCCCTCTCCTAGCTGGTGAATGGGGTAAAGACAAATAGTGAACCGGCGATGTAAAACAAATTTGAAGTTCAGCCAGTATTGATGATCTGGACATAACGCTTGGGCCAGTGGACATGACGACCAGACCTTGTCTTTGTGATTGGAGCTGAGGGTGTAGGGGTCGAGCGTAGTGTGGGAGTTGTCGACACTTCACGATAGGGTGGTTGTGTTGAAGTGGTTGTCGTGTCGCGGTTGGCGAGTGGCAGTGGGGTCGAAGAGTGAAAATTGTCAGTGGTGGCATTAGTCGCATCAGGTGTATCATTCTGATATGCCACCTTCAATCTATCGATGCTCACATTCTCCTTCTTGCCATTGACTGACACTGTATAGAACTTGTCACGACGACTGAGTACGCGGTAGGGTCCGTCGTAAGGCGGCTGTAGGGGTTTGCGAACTGCGTCACACCGTTTGTAAACATGGGTGCGTGTCTTTAAATCCTTTGGTAGGTGTATGGCAGTTCTAGATGGCGTACGTGTTGGTGTCGGTGACAGTTGTGACCATGCACGGATTACCGCACGGGCAAACTGTGCACGTGCCCCGGGCCCAGGAGCCAATAGGGGCCCTTGGTTTTCAAAAAAAAAGAAAAAAAGCATAGTACTAGTAGTATTATGCGAGTGTATGGGCCCGTGGTGAATTTGTGCCCAGGGCCTGTGTTCATGATGATCCGTCCATGGTTGTGACATGTGTTGTTTGAGTCGGTCGACGTAATTGCTGGGATCAATGGTGTTGGCATTGTCGATGGGCTCCACAAACTGACCTGGTAGTCGTAGGGTAGTGCCATATACCAATTCAGCTGGAGAGCAACCAATGTCTGGTTTTGTAGTTGAACGAATGCCGAGCAGTGTGATGGGAAGGTATTCCCACCATTTTGTAATGTCGCTGTGTGACTTCAGTGCTGCCTTGAGTTGTCGATGCAAGCGTTCGACGAGTCCATTGGACTGCGGATGATAAGATGTCGTACGAATGCGAGTGCTTCCGAGTAGCCTTGTCAATGATTCGAATAGAGCGGATTCAAACTGTCGTCCCCGATCCGTTGTAATGGTCGCTGGCGTACCGAAGACAGAAATCCACCGTTGTATGAATGCTTGAGCTACAGTCTCGGCAGTAATGTTAGTAATTGGAATCGCCTCTGGCCAACGCGTGTACCTGTCCACACATGGCAGAGAAGGTAAGTAAACCCATTGGAGGTAGGTAAAGGTCCCACAAGATCGATGTGGACATGTTGGAAACGAGCGTCAGGAGTCTGGAAAGTGCCTAGCGGTGCTTTGATGTGTCTGTGTATCTTGGACCGTTGACACTGAGGACATGTGCGAGCCCATTTACGTACATCGCGTTTGACTCCGGCCAGACATATCGGTAGTGATGAGCTGTTCTGTGGCTGCAATACCAGGGTGCGAAAGGCCATGAATAGCATTGAAAACTGCATGTCTATGAGCGGCTGGGACGATAGGGCGTGAATAGCCAACGGAGACGTCGCAAAAGTATTGTACCTGCTGAGGTGAGTAGGGGACGTCTTTGAGGATGAGACTAGTGGAAGACTGTTGCAAGTCTATTATCTCTTGGTCTCCCTTTTGATCTGCAGCAATCTGAGTCAAAGTCGACTTGTGTGTCTCTGAAAAGCGAGCTTACTTCAGGTTGTGATAAGTCGTCTGCCACGACATTGTCTGTGCCCTGGATATGTCTAATGTCGGTAGTGGTGTGACACAAAATCCAGGTGTCGAATCTCGCGAGGAGGAGATGTCGATCTGGTTTGGAATTGAGAGCGTAGACCAGCGGCTTGTGGTCGGTATAGACGCAGAACTGACGTCCTTCGAGCATGTGTCGGAGGTGTCGTATAGTGAGGTATATCGCGAGTAGCTCGTCCAAACGTACTGTATCGTGTCTCGGCTTGTGTAAGCTTCCGCGAGAAGAAGGCGATCGGTTGCCACTCCTGTGCGATACCTTGCTGCCATACACCCCCTACAGCGTTGCAGGATGCGTCCACCATGATACTGAGTGGGGCGTTGATGACAGGATGTACTAACAGCGTGGCTTTGGATAAGGCCGTCTTGATGTCAGAAAAAGCCTTGGCACAGACCGGAGTCCAAACAAGGGGTTTACGTGACGTTTTTCCCTGTCCGGCGAGGAGATCGTTGAGTGGGTGGAGAATTTCTGCACAGTCAGGAATGAATCTCCTGTAGAAATTCACTAGCCGAAACCTCTTAACTTCTTCAGTGATGTAGGTTGAGGGTAGTCCTGAATCACAGTGACTTTCTCTGGGAGTGGACTGATACCCAATTCATTGATGTGGTGTCCGGAACTGTAACTCGGATACACCAGAACGAGCATTTGCTCGGATTGATGACTACACTGTACTGCTGAAATCGTGCGAAGAGTAAGCGAAGGTGTTCTTCGTGCTGCTCAGGCGATTCACTTGCGACGAGGATGTCATCGATATGCGTAGACGAAGGGTAAACCACGAATTACCTGGTCAGTCTACAAACCGTTGAAACGTTTGCGCGGCGTTCCTCAGTCCAAATGGCATCCGGACGAATTCGTATAGGCCGAAAGGTGTCGTTATGGCTGTCTTGTGAACGTCCGAGAGGCTCTGAGGATCTGATGATAAGCACGCACAAGGTCGATCTTACTGAAAACTTTCTTACCAGCGAGGTTTGAAGCAAAGTCGTGTAGGTGCGCTATAGGGTAACGATCGGGGACCGTTACGCGGTTGAGTGCTCTATAATCGCCGCAAGGGCGCCAATCCCAGTGTCTTCTTCGGCACAAGATGAAGTGGTGAAGACCAATTACTGTCTGAGGGTTGGATGATGCCCAAATCCATCATGTGATTGAATTCTTCTTTCGCTATGTGGAGGCGGTCGGGGGCAAGTCGACGTGGTCGTGCAACAACAGGTTGACCGTTGGTGACAATGCAGTGAGTAAGATCATGGTTGGTTGGATCATCCTTATACACCGGTTGAGTAATTTGAGGAAACTCACTGAGGATTGCATCATACCTGGTGGATTAGGCAGGGGTTGGTAAACTGGGCTTACCGGTAAGTCTGGTGCCTCAATCCCTGAGACAGAAGATTAGTCGTTATCAATGAGCCGACGCCTAGCTACATCAACAAGGAGTTTATAGTAATGCAAAAAGTCCGCACCGAGGATTGGAGTAGGCGTGTCCGCTAAAAAGAATACCCATCGGCACGTTCGCCGAAGTCCAATGTTGAAAGTCACTGACCGCTGTCCGTAGGTAGGGATCTCGGTGCCGTTGGCAGCTTGTAATGCAAAAGTGCTCAAATGTTTTCTGTCCGTTTTCGAGAACACACTAACGGCGGCACCAGTGTCTACCAAAAACTTTTGGTTGTTAAGGGAATCGCGTATGAAGAACAGGCGGCCAGAGTTGTCACCAGGCGGAAGTGCCGCTCCTATCCCCTGGTGGGGTCGTTTCCCGCTTGCGAAGTGTATGTGCATGGTGGGTTGCATTTGCGAGCTTTATCACCATAACGATTGTGATACCAGCAGATGGATGGCGAATCAGAAGAATCACTCGGTGAGTCTTTCTGGCGTGGCCGACTGCGGCTACGAGACTTCGAGCGTTTGATCGTGGATTGCAGGGCATTCACCTGAAGCGTGAGATTTGCAATCTGTTCGCGTAAACCAGCGAGCTCCAAAGTTGGAGGTGGTGGGACGCTGACAGCATTGCTGCTGAACAGAAAGCTTCAAGAATGCCAATCAGCAGAATGGCTAAGATTGATCCAATGTCACGGTATCACTCGATGAAGCTAGAATAAGTTACGTGCCGTTGGATGGAAGACGCTGCAAAAGAGCTGTTTGAGAATACCATCTTCTGAGTTTGCGCTTTCACCCAAAAAGCTGACGCATCCGTCCGGAGGTAGCTGAATGGTTTCTTATCTCTCTAATTCTTCCTCTGTAAGGCATCTGGACACGTTTCTGTTCCGAGGGCGGATGTGCGCTTAATCAACTGTTCCTTTAGTATGGCATAAGGTCTCCTTTGGTGGCGAGATGACAAGTTCGGCGGACTTCTTGGATAAATTCAGGCTGCAGCGATGCGATAATGTGAGCGGAATTTTGTGTGTCTCTCACGTTTGATTCCACGAAGGTGAGAAGCTGTGCTTCTGCTTGCAGGCAACGAACCAGATGATGGGATCAGCGGGCCAAAATGGGAATTAAAGTTTGATCGCTACAGCTCCCACTTGTGGCTTATCCTCTACCAGTTCTGGCGGTGGGTTGTCTTCTCCCTCAGCCATATTGGTATGAAAACAGCGAGAATGTTGGAAGAAGGAGAATTGTTGTTGTTGACGGTCACCCAGTCTGACCGAAATACACACAATGAACGGTAACGTGAAAATAACGATCGCCGTGATGCGTGTGGTCAATGTACATGCCAGACGGTTGCGGTAACACGTTAGTTTCGATGCTTGACCAAACAA
>CM055816.1:99707832-99727553 GCA_029582265.1 Zoroaster sp. YZ-2022 | reverse complement strand
TTTGTCATGCTGATCACTGGATAAGGGATAAACTGACCAGTAAGAGAAAGAGAGAGCCATTGACTCGCTGTGAGACAATAGATGCAGGAAAACTCAGAAAGGCTGCTGAACTCACGTGTAATGAATCGCTACTACTGCAAATGCGTGGCAGGGACCTTGTTGCCTCAGAGGCACGATACCACCCGAGTTGTTTTCGTAACACAACTCGTTTTCTCAGTAGGAAGCTGCCAGAAGAAACGACCGATATTTCGTATGCAGAGTCGTATTCAAAATTTTGCAAAGATGTTATTGATGAGCAGATACTTAAACAACAGGGTGCCATCAGGATGACAAAACTTACAGCACAGTTCATCAAGACTGTTCAAGAAGTTCAAGGGTTGGATGCCTCAGGTACAGATCATATAACCTCAAAAAGCGTCTGCAACGCTCCTATCCACAACTTCAGTTTTTGCGACCAACACGACGCTATGAAAGTGAAGTTGTCATTTCCAGAACTGTAGAAGCTGAGGATATAGCTGTAGACCTGGTTAATCTACAAGAAGATACAATGCCAAGTAGCGAGTCAGACACCTCAAGTGATAGTGAATCTGATTTGGAGCATAAACAAAAAGGTACGTGTAGAAGCCCAGACATTTCAGTGAGTGACATGTACTTTACAGCTAGACAGCTTAGATTTGCTGTCCAAGAGGTACATGTGTGCACGGCATGGCCACAAACAGGACAAGATTTGACATTAGCCACAGCCCGTCGCCTTGTTCCTGTGCAACTTTACAATTTTCTAGCATGGCTCATTGGCGCTTCAGATGAACCATCCGAAAATGAGCGAGTTCTAACGGTGTGCAAACTTTGAAAATATATGGAAGACAAATGAAAGTTCCACGACAATGGAAGAAATTCTTGAGCCATGGTCCAAATAAGGAGGATTTGGTGAAGTTTATGTTCACTGCATGGGGCCAGGCATCATCAGCATCGATCTTAGGAGAGGTGACCGTCTACTTAGCTCATGGAGAGGAGTGCCACTCATTTTCTGTGCGCAGTGGTCAAATACTGGTTCAACCAATTGTAGAGCTCTACTGCAACCACGAGGAAGCTGATACTCGCTTGTTGCTTCACAGTAAGTTTGCTACTACTGACACAGCTAATGTCATCATAAAGAGCCCTGACACTGACGTATTCGTCATGGGTGTGACACTATGCAAGGAAATAACATCAGAAGGAAATGTGTATTTCTATACCGGCCAGAAGGTAAAGAGGATAGTCAACTTGACAGCTATCAATGAATCACTTGGAATCGAGAAAACAAGAGCACTTATAGGTTTACATGTATTCACGGGATGCGACAGTGTGAGTTCCTTGCACGGTAAGGAAAGGTAAACATATGGAAGAGAATGGAGGAACGGCAGCATACGGATCATTTGCAGACTTAGGAGAATCATTCACTCTGTCACCAGCTGTAGCTGAATCTCTGGAGAAATTTACATGTTCAGTCTACAAACCAGAAGGGCACATCATCCGTAAATGAGGCCCGGTACAGACATTTTAAAATACATGAGAACAAGTCAGAGTCAGCAATGCCACCGAATCAAGACTCTTTAAAGAAACACATGCTGAGATCAAACTACCAGTCGGCAATCTGGAAGAGGAGTTTAATTTCTAACCCAGACACGCCCTCCCCAGTTGGCCATGGATGGCAAATGGATGGTGATCATCTCATCATTGACTGGATGGACCTTGCCCCAGCACCAGATGAAGTCCTTGAGCTGACACATTGCAGCTGTAGAAAGTCTAAATGTGAGACATCAGCATGTTCCTGTGTAAAGAACAAATTGCCATGCTCTGAACTTTGCAAGTGCACATATTGTCACAATGAAAAGCACGCACATGAAGAAGATGAAACAATGAGGATGATGAAGATGAAGATGAAGAATGAGAAATCAACTGAAATGTACAGGATTACGTTTTCATCTTATAAATGAATGGGGTGTATAACTGACCACCTGGCCATGCAATGGTGCAAAATATAACACAAGGTGAAATTTATGTTTGCCAGAAGCCAAATGAAAAGGAACAGTCCAAATTTGTACATGTATTTTGTAATGAGATTTACTTTTGCCATTGCATAAATAGAAAAAAAATACCCATCTTTGCGTTGGAGCATCTACCCTTAAAACAGGACTACTACATGATCAATGGTTATTAAATTCGATAAATATAACATCTTGTCTTTCTTCTGTCCAAATGATAGTAAAATCAAATAATTATTTGAGTAGCCCGATAAATGTGGTAATTTGGGTTTATGGGGTACATAATTGTTTTCCTTATATCGCATTAAATAATTAATCGATTTCACCAATATTTGAACAAGAGAAGGGCAAAATGTTATATTGACCAAATTTAAATATTGTGGGTCATTTAGTGGGCTCAAGTTATAGTGAAACATAACTTTAAATTTTATATTAGCTATCCGGGCTAGAATTTAAAGTAACATCACTGCGTACTCCAGTGGGAACATCTTTATAAATGTATGTATTCAGTTACATGGTGTGTACGAAGATCACAAAATGCACACCAGTGGTCATGTTACATATTCAAGCTTGGATGGAGTACTGTAACCAAGTACATTCCAGCAACCACGTGTACTTGGTAATCTCGGATATGATGTGTATTTCTGTGAATTTTGGCAACCTTTTTTTGGGTGGACCCTTGCCTGGTAAAACGCCTGGATCTGCGCCTGTAGTTACATGTAAAAATGTGTGTAAGAAAATAGAGGGATCAGAGGGACCTGTATACATGGACAATTGTTTTGGCTACATGTAGTGTCTAGAGTTCTATGGATTCAGTCCAAATTTTATATTTTTCTCCAAATTATACTTTTGTTGTTACTTTCAGTTGGGAAAAGTGTGTAACATGATTCGAAATGAGCCAATGAAGTAATGTCCGGAATATGGTGTATTCAATTTGATGCCAACTTTCAAACAAATGTTTTAAATTTTTTTAAATTTTAGTCCAATCGTGGCTGACACTGGCCTCCAAAACACCATTTCAATACTCAACATGGGATCTGTAATCAACAATAATCAAGGACAGAGATAGAGTCAGTGCATCGCACCCTTATGAATATTGATTATGCGATCGTTCGACGGCCACAAAAAAAATGCAGCCCGTGATTGGTGAGATACATTGCTGTGGGTGGGTCATGTGTAAAATAGTTTAACTTGTTGTTGACGAGTAAGCGCCGCCCATTTACCGTGCGTACCAGTCATGGATATTCATCAGGGCACAGCGTACTGATACTATCTCTGTCCTTAATTATAATATGATTCATGAAAATCTAAATCTGTCAGACTTGTGAATGTGTGAATGACAAACGTAAAAAAAAATTGTGGCCACAATTTTAAGGTTATAAATATATTTTATAGACAAAATACCACTTCTCTTTCAAATGTGAGAGGCAGATTTTATTCATCTCTATTAGTGTACATGTATGTCAGGAGCTGACAAATATGGGTAGCTATTTGTCAGCATATTGTGAATAAGTAATAGAGAAACATTATTATTTGCCTCTCACATTTGATAGATATGGTACTGTTCTGTCTACCCTTAACACAGTAATAAGAAAACAAATGTCATGAATAAAGTTTGTTCTAAGCCAGTCACTCAGACAATGTGTAAATATTTTGTATAAATCAACTTACTGAAATTATTTGAATATATGGAGAAAAATATGTAAATTAAAGATAATATCACAGAGAAACACAATATTTTTCTTGTCTGGCCACATTATTTTGTGCCATATTTTAGTCGTTAATTATCTGGTAGGATGATATTTATGTAAACATAGGCCTACATTGTTATTAGAAAAACAGATTACCAAAAAAATGCCTAATAGGTCGAAATGATGGTTCTAAATTAAAAAAAACAAACAAAAAAACATCAATATGTATTTCTTTATTTCCCTAATATGTGCAAGTTAAATTAAAAAGAACAATGCAATTCTTGTTCTAGATATCATTACCTACTCATAAAGTGCAGTTTTGTGTACTGCCTTGATGAGTGGAACAAAACTTTAAAAATGAAACCCTTATGTCAGTACGGCCCATGGCCTATGTGTAGTACATGTCACGTCTACGTTTTTTGTTTTTACATGCATGATATGCATGCAGTGCGTGTACGCGTGTGTTAGGCTTATAAAGTGCGCCATCATTGTTTGTGATTGTTTAGTTTAATTTACGGCATCGCAAAAAGAAAACAGATTGTCGTATCGCTGGCCTTTGGCCAATTTCATGGAACGCGTTACCGTAAGCGAAGAATCGCCGCTTACTATAGCAGAAAATATTTGCTTATGGTGAACGTATTTCACGGCCAAAACAATTTATTGATACGTTGAGCAAGAAATGTCATGCCAAATGCGCATGCGTAAAAAGCGAAAAGTGAAAAAGTGGATGTCGTCTGCTATTCGTATCCATATCCGTGAGTGACAAAATGAGTGACAAAATGAGTGACAAAACAGACAAAAAAAACCGGAAAGGCGACACCCTTCAGCAGTGACATGGATGTAGCTCTTGCAACGGCGTATCTTGAAGAAAATTGGATAATCGAGGCGCCTCTAATGGGCACAACAATAACAAAAAGGGAGAAGAAGGCTGCATGGGAGCGAGTCCGGGATTGCGTGAATTCGTAAGAATTGAAGTTGTGCTAGTAAATTGAGATTAGAAGTATGTTTCACTGCACTGCAGTAATTAAACTAAATAAATCATATAAAATAAATTAGGTCTACTCTCTAAAATCTACTACTAGTAATGGTATGATGGGACGTTATTTTCACATACTTTGCTCCATGCTTTTAGTTAATACGGAGAACTGACGCCGGGGAGGGCTGAATTTTTTTTTACCGATACTAGTCTACTGCACGAACTAGTCGATACTATACGGCGGTACGGGAGGCCGAGGCCGGTGTCACGGTCTCAGCTATCCGGCGTGCTCAGCTATCCGGATGACGTAGCCAGGCATTTCAGCACGCTGTAGTCATGGTCTCAGTATGCTCGGATATCCCGGTTACAACATCGGACAATTCCGCGTGCCCCTCGCGAGTTCTCTATGGTCCCATTAATTTTAAGATTATTCTCTACCCAATCACATTCTCTTTGCCCATCTTTATACGTGTTCATGGGTACAAATTTACGCAGGTTACACTTTTTCAAAGTCCCTTCTTTCTTTAATTTTGTATGACAAATTGTAAACACAATAATGGATAAATTCCTCGTACAAACCCCCTTTTCTGGTTGTATTTTTTGTGACAAATATGTAAAACGTACAAAGTATAATCTGACGTGACTGTTCTTGGCTTTTTTTTTTTAAATAATAATAATAATAATCATGGCATTTTATCGTGGTTAATAGTTAAAATATAAAATGCTGCAGAAAAAAACCCTGAAAATAAAGTACAAAGCCTAAACAGAGAAAATTACAAGTGAAGTTACATAGAACAATAAAGTTTTATTTCATATCAAGTACAGTTTTGCATGGGTAACATCAACATTAGCAGTAAAATAATTAAATTATTGAGTTAAAATTTATTTATACAGTGTATACACATAATACTAATATTGTTTCCGTTATACTTTTGGATGGATTTCTAGCGTGAAACAAAGAGTTCCCTAATACAGGGGTAGTATCAAAGGTAGAAGTAGAAGCTGTACATGTACACATCATTGGATAGAGTAATTTGACAACCAACAGTGAGCACTACAAGGTGTCTATTGCACTGTCCCTGAATGATGTATGTGGGCAATTCTACTTACGTGAAATTAAATAAACTGAAATGAGAAATAGAATGGAATCAAATAAACTAAAATAAAATTTAAAAAAAAATACAATAAAATGCAAAAAAATTAAAATGAAAATATAATAAATTTAATAAAATAAAATAAATTAAAATAAAATAAAATAACATTTTATACCGTTTTAATGTGAGGTTACAGTCTTGTGACATGTTTCCACTTTCACAAGCTTCTTGACTGTTGAAAAATGAGTGCAGCAAAAAAAAATTGATCTTAGAGGCCCTCAAGCTTCAATATGGTATATAACTTGTACATATATCACAATATCATCCATATCTTCCTCGTCTGAGCTGAAGACCCTTGCACACACATCGTCGGCTGACAGATAACGATGCGCCATTTTGACCGATTTATTTTAGATAAATCACGATGAAAATACTCGAAAGAACAATCTAAACACACATGTATGGCATGAAACAAAGCATGGATATGTCCTGTTCAAACGACAGTTCCTATTGGTCAATTTTATCATGAGACAAAGCCCTGAGATCATAGTCCAAAGGTCGCATGAGAACGGTTCGATGTTTGTAAACAAACGCACGTGATCAGCGGCCGGTATACCGGCCGCTGGGGTTTTGGGACTTCTCGCGCGCGGCCGGAAAACCGGCCGCTCGGATTCAAAGGGTTAAGATTTACCTGCTTCAAAATTCATGTACAAAACCTATGCGTTTTGGTAATAATGATAATGACAATGATAATGATAGAAGATTTGTAGCGCGCACATATCCACCCTGCTGGGCGCTCAAAGTTTATTTTGTTACGCATTTTCTCTGTGCTTCATGCCACTTTTATTTTTATTTTGTCAAATGGGTGTCATTCTAAATCAGGTAGAATGTGCAGTGATGTCATTAAGCAAATTCCTTACCTTGGTACTGGTTTTCTTTTGCCTTTTCTTGTCGTAGGTCGTGCCATAATTCCTGTCTGCTTCGTTTAGAACGGTGTGATCATCTAAATTCAAGGGAATCAAATGTGAATTAAAAGTATGCTCTCAGTCATGGGCGGGGATGAGGGTTTGACTGTGCTACCCCAAGACTCCCCCCTCCCCTCCCCGCACCGTCCTGTTTACTTCTAGATTGCATCATGGAGCAGCTGGACCATACATCATCACAGGTAATCAAACCTTTTAGGGAAATCGGTTGGTTACCTTGGTTACAAGTGAACATCTGAAGTTTAATTAAATGTTATGAACCCATAAAAGAAAAATGTGGCTTCCAGTTTGTTGTCATTTTTAAGCAACTTTTTCTTTACTATATTATTAGTTATCCCACTCGCGTGCGTGGAACACGGGGTAATAAAGAGCGTCTGTGTCCCATATACTACACACGCGCGAGTGGGATAACGAATTTATCTTCAAGCAAACTTGACGCACAGTTAAGGTGGAATACGCATGCTGTACACGGAAAATATAATGTAAAAAACGCGTGCATGTATAACAAGTAATCGCATCTAAACACATGTGCCGATGGGACGCAAATGCGCCACTTTTGAATTTACAGTGAATTATGCAGCTGTACATTTGGCGTATGGCTTAAAATAGCGCAATTACGCGGAGTTAGAACAGCGCAATACGCAGGGTGCGATATGGACCGTACAATACAGTATAATATCACACCGTTTTTGCCATGGATCGACCAATCAGAATCAAGTTTGCTTGAAGATAAATACAGGCACTTTGTTTCGTTCCCCCATCCCCACCAATTACACATCTCCAGCCAATGAACATCAAAACAAATTGCTCTTTATTTTACCTGACATACACAGGATTGTACTGTTACTTCTCTCCCGACTGATCGCTTTCCACTGGTTATTTTCGTCGTCTTCACGATTGCCGTCTTGTGGTCTACATGGAAGACCACCAGGCACTCCTTCGGAACTGCATTTGTAATTAGATAAGTGTAAATACACCTTGGGTGTAATGGAACTCAGATCATGATTTTTCTAGATTTTTTAATGTAGATTCCGCATTACGAATTTGTGTCATTAAATTCCGATTTTCCGATATTCTCAATATAAAATAAAGGCTGAACATGCTTGCACGCACGCGCTCCGTTAACACACGTTAATCAATATAAAACGTAATGCCTGCCCCGCATGCGTTATTTTTACCGTACCACTAAACCGTCCATGTAGTCTCACGTTAAGACCTGTTTTCAATATCGCGTCCACAGACTTAACACGCGCCTTGGACAGGTTAGTGGTATGGTAAAAATAATCGCGCCCCACACACACGGTTTCCAAGATCGGTGTCGAAGCGCTCTCGCTCGTATCACTATAATATGCACAGGATAGGAAGCCTTGATTTTTGTGGTGGTAATATCCGGTCACCGATGCAGTTCGGCGATATGTGTTGTTTTATTCACTTTACATTGGATTGTTGTTAGTAATTGTAGCTTTTTATCAATAATTCAAAGCCAGATATGATCAAACAAATTATATACAATGTATTACAATGTATGCCTTGACTTATGCCTACTTTAAATTAAACTTGACAAAACTATAAATAAAATGTTTCTTACAAACGAAACCCTGCAGTGTAAGCTTCAACCAGGTAAATAGTTTCGTAAAGTAGTAAGAGCTCTATTCCAAGTCCACAGTTATTGTGTAAATAAAAAAAGCTTAGCGAAGTTTTTTTTAAAACATAGGCCAACTGTAAAGACGCCTTAGAATTGTCCTGGCTACAGTCTGTTCAAAATATTTTAAAACCAGTTCGCGTCGGAGGCCGTGTATACACGCACTTTTTTTCTTTTTCTTTTTGCACCGTGGATCGGAGAGCGTCTAAACACGCCAAAGGAAACTCCGGAATATTGGTATGCATGCTCGGTTGGGCCACCCGTGTACGGCGACATGCACGGAAGACGTGGCCACCCGCTGTGGAAGCTTCCATTCACGGTGTGTGTGGGGAAAATAAACCCGCACAGGGGCCCAGAAAAACTGTTTTATTCCCAACGCGAACTGGTTAAAAAAAAAAGAAACAAGACAACCGGCAACCAAAAAGACACAATTTCTGGGTCACAAGTTCACATCAAAGAACTGTCTGCCAACTGTGGAATGTTGAATGTATCAATTTGGGATTAGAGCCAAGACAAGAGTTGGGGCTATTGTTCAGTTGACAATGAATGACAGGTTGTGGTTTTACACTCCCAAACCAGGGACCTTATTCACAAAGCATCCGCACGCTTTAACGGATCCGTTAAGCCTCCGTTATGGTTTGCACCATATTCACGAAGTAACCGCATAATAGCGCATCCGCAGAACACGTCCGTAAAAGAGCAATTGTTTTGCGGGAACTCCAGCGTTCCCGTAAATGCTTACGGGTCTCCGCATAGCGCTAAAATGAAATGGCGGCAGTGTTTGTGGTTCTGCTGGAGGAGGAAAACAGGCGTGCTCTTCGCCGCCAGCGAGTATTTCGGGATAGGTTACAGCCACTGGACATTTATGACGATGTGGAACTGATAAAGAGGTATCGAATGCCAAGGCATGTACTGTTGGAGGTGATAGATTTGATCCGTGATCAAGTTGAACATCCAACAAAGAGGTCACATGCAATACCCGCCACGCTGCAGATCATAACAGCCATCCGATTTTTCGCCGAAGGTTCTTTCCAATTAACAAGTGGAGATTTAAGTGGAATTAGTCAGCCGTCAACTTCTCGAATTGTTACCCGGGTCGCAACTGCCCTTCAAAGAATTTCGCCACAAATAATTCGATTTCCGAGGAACATAGCCAGTCAGAATGCGATCAAAGAAGGTTTCTACGATGAACGTCGTCGTCGGATTCCAAACGTTTTGGGATGCCTTGATGGATCACTTGTCGAGATTAAATGTCCTGCACGTGACGAAGGTGCCTACATATGCAGACATAACTACCATGCTATAAATGTCCAGGGGGTTTGCGACCACCAGAAGAAGTTCACCAATATTGTTGCCCAGTGGCCAGGCTCGACCCATGATTCGTTTATGTGGACTCACTCAAGCCTCAACCACCAACTAGCCAATGGTGTTGTAAACGATGGTCAGCTTCTAGGCGATTCTGCGTACCCCCTTCGATCATGGCTGCTAACACCGGCACCACAACCTGATGATGATGCAGAACGTCGGTACAATATTCATCACCGAAGAATCCGACAGAACATCGAGGGAACTTTTGGCCGATGGAAAATGAGGTGGCAGTGCCTCCATAGCGAAGGTAGGCGTTTACGCTGTCAGTAGAAGGCCTACAAGTGTATGTATATGTGAACTCTGCCAGCCAGGAGCCATCGCATCTTTCTGGATGCAACTCTAAACTTGTGAAATTGTGCTGTCATCCAGAAAGTAGCATTGTCTCTTGACATATTTTCAAGTAATTTAGAATTAATTGACAACCACCTTCTGTAATGCACAATAAAAAATCATGTGGTCGACGTCAGTGAAAGTATCGTAACAAATAAAGCTTAATGGTTATTTACTATTGCACGGAAATGTTTTTGTGATGACTGTAAATTCGTTTGGATGCCGGCCGGATCGTGTTAATCGAAGACTTTCCGATAGTGTAAGATGTACACCACCCTCGAAAAAATTCAAGAAATCGTTCCTTAGTTTTACAAAATAACCAGTGCACTGTGGAAATTTCTTTTTTTTTCGCAAAAACTTTGAAATGTAGGCCGCAATCAGCTAACATATGTATTTTGGATCATAACAAATCGACTACATTTTGATTTTACAATTCAGGTGGTATCCTTAACCTTCGGCCAGAGCGTTGCTGCAAGATCATTGTGGCTATGGCAGTGCTACATAATATCTGTGAAGATCATGGCCTACCCGTGCCGGCAGTAGTTCCTGACCCTAGGGATAACCCCGACTTTGACGATAACCCACCCATCGTGGATGAGGACGCCGACGGCATTGTTAGAAGGGCAGGGCTAATAAGAGAATATTTCTGGAACTGAAAAGGTATGTCATTATTATAGATATTAATCGAATAAAAACGGGGAAAATGCATGTAATGTCCGTTCGGAAACACTGTCAACTGATAGATGGCAGCACAATAAAAACTCAATGGATTTCAACATTTGGCTGTGGCTGCTGCCATGTGGAAATGTTTATTCGTCTCTCTTACATTTGACTCTCGTTAATTAAAATAACATAGCCGCCTAATCTGCTTCGGTTTAAAGGAATACAAAATAACTCACACATTTAATAGTAACTGGATCAAAATTAACGTTTCTATAATGTTCCCGACCTTATAGAGCTAGTAAACTTTAGAAACTCTCATGTTATAATAAAATAGTGCAAAAACAATTGTATTAAACGGGATATATATGTACTGCAATAATTATGTTATATATCCGAAAAGCTATCAAACAAATTTCTCAGGGTAGTGGTTGAGCCTCCCGGGACATCATTTCCTGGCTGGAATGTTGCCACTACGTTATGATCTTGCAAATTCTGCTGATGTAGACGCAGCTTATTTCTTTCAATTTCTACCAGCTGTTCAAGCGCATGCAACTTTTTTTCTTCGATTGCCAAACGACGTTTTTCAACTTCAAGCCTCTCCTTTTCCACTTTCAGGAGTTCAGTGCTAGCAGTACCACTGGTGATAGTTGACGGCAATGGACTACACGTGCGTGAACTCCGTGCACTACCATCACCCATGCTTGTCGGCTTGGCTGGCTTGGCTGCCTGTGGCTGCACGGATGACGCGAAGGTGTGGTCATCCCCCGACTGGTCATCTAGGTCATCGTCTGATTGAAACGGTGGTACCGATACAGTGGCAGCAGCATGGGACACCTACACGAATTAAATAATTCAGTAAAAACAAATAAACAAAAGTTAGATCTTTAACATTGTGTTCGGATCACAGAATCAAAGCCACTTTTTATCTGTTGATTATTTTGTAAGTGCATTGGCTTTTGTTACTGAAGTTTAAATGTAGAGTATACATAGATTGAATAAAAGAAGGAACTAAGTTGGAAACATTCCATACAGGCTTCATTTGTAATGGTCACTTATAGTCGTGTCCTATTTGCTTCCTGTAGGAAAAATATCCAATTGTTTTTAAAAAATGCCGGGTCTCTTCTACCTTTGATTTCTTTACTGGTGGCGGCATTGCATCAGGCTCAGCCGTATCGAATCCTCCATCTATCCCGTAAACCTTGGTGGTACCCATCATTCCGATCACACGTCGATCTCTCTCCGTCAAATTTTCGTCAGATGCCCCTTCCTCGCGTGGCAAATTTCCAGTTTTTGAGTCCTCCGCTCTTGCTTTATTGGCCTTTTTCTTTGATCTCCCCTGCATGTCATCCCACCTTTTCTTTAGTTCTTCCACCGTTCTGATGCACGGAGAGATAGCGTTGATTTTGGTGCAGATTCCCTTCCAACACTCGTTCTTTCTTCGAAGGGTTACTTGGTCCGAGAACTTTGACTTTATTACGCCGTAGTTGACCTCGATGAGGTCCAAAAGTCTATTGACTTCATTGTCAGTAAATTTGGGTTTCCTTAGCCTCTTTTTCTCACTCATTTCGAACAGCGTGAAGAAAGCGAAAGCGTCAAGAAACCGCGCCACTTCAATAAGACTGCACAAGTATGCGACCATCAATTCCGATCAATACCGTACCACCCCGCGATTAAATAACAATTCATGCATGTATAGAAACGCTTATGAATTGTTACATAATCACGCAGGCGCTTCATTCACCCGTAAAGCTCGTTGAACGACACCAACATTATTAGCGGATCTCCGCAAGTTTACCGATACCTAACGGAACCTTTCGTGAATACGGCGTAGCGCAATTCTAATGTATCCGTTAGGCCATCCGCAAAGGATGTTACGGACCCGGTAATAGCGGATGCTTCGTGAATAAGGTCCCAGGTGACATTAACCTCTGGGACCTAGTTCTTGGTTTCCAAGACGTGGGTACCCCGCTCATCTGGTTTTTGCCTAAGTAGTGTGGCAGGGAACCAGTGTCAATGTGTTTAACGTTGAATGTCATAAATAGATCGCGGCAGGCCACATATTTGCAAATGCGGCGCATCCAACACATTCTCGTGAAAAGAAACAAAGTTGCCGGCCAATTAAAATTTATCAATAAAGCTTCCCACAAGATGAAATAAATCACTCGGTGGCAACAAATTATTGTTCACAATTAGTTCTGGAACTGAAGAAAGGAAATTTTGTGGCGTTTTTTTTTCACCATGGAATAAATTATAGCGTATTGGCCGATTTATAGCATTCAAACATTCAACTGAGCTGCTCAGAAGAGCCAAGCAGGCCACTTCTTTAGAGCTTAGGAGCCCATAAATTTTAATGCTAAAATACGTAAGAGCATTATTATTTTTATTTATTTATTTATTTTTTGCGGGGGTGCTCAGATATCAAACATAGAAAGACCTAACATGTACTTCATTTGTCATTATGCAGTCAAGATTCATGAGTCACTCATGATTGACTCATGACTCTTGAATCAACCAAAATTATATCTGAAATATTGGTCAAATTTTTGGCAAAAATGTTCCAAAATAAGGCTCAGATTGCACCAGAGAGCATCTAAAACCCCTGAGCTTCCAGGGCCCTTAAGCGGGCCCTGGAACCCGGCCGTGAGGGACTTCGCGCTCGTCATGTGCGCTTCGCGCACATAATTTCACATGCCCCGCTTCACTCATTCTGAATTTCTGCCCTTTCGTGTTGGCAGTATGTGATGATGGCAAATTGTGGATGGTTAGTAAAGTAGATCGTTACAAAGCAAGACCAGATACAAGTGCATTTGAACCAATGTGCTTAGCTACATTTTGTTCAGAATATAGAGTCATATACAAAGGAGATATGTGTAAAGTATCTAGCGATAGGAGAAAGTCAGAAATGTATGCGTTGAAGAATGATTTGGGACACATACAGAAACGTTCTAGAACTGATCCAGCTGTCATTAGGTATCCAAGATTTTCAGTCATGAAGTCTTCTGAGAAGTACTATCGTAGTATCCCTTACAAAAATGTCCTGTGGTATTACCACAAAAAATACCACAGGACATTACCACAGGAATTGTCCTGTGGTTTTTTGGGACATTACCACAGGCACGTTACCACAGGAACATTACTGCAGGTACCACAGGAACATTACCACAGGAACGTTACCACAGGAACATTACCACAGAAAAATTACCACAGGAACATTACCACAGGAACATTACCACAGGTACCACAGGAACATTACCACAGGAACATTACCACAGGAACATTACCACAGAAAAATTACCACAGGAACATTACCACAGGTACCACAGGTACCACAGGTACCACAGGAACATTACCACAGGTACCACAGGAACATTACCACAAGTTACATGCCTGTGGTAATGTTCCTGTGGTAACAAGCCTGTGGTAACATGCCTATGGTACCTGTGGTAATGTTCCTGTGGTAACGAGCCTGTGGTAACATGCCTATGGTACCTGTGGTAATGTTCCTGTGGTAACGTGTCTGTGGTAACATTCCTGTGGTACCACAGACACGTTACCACAGGCTCGTTACCACAGGCATGTAACTTGTGGTAATGTTTCTGTGATGCCCAGGAGAAAATTCAGAATACAACACATGTAATAAATATTTAAAAAAAAGTATAAATAACAAAATATCCTGTGAAGATACCGTCTGAAGTATTGTGTTGTTGTTTTTTTGAAAATAGGCAAAGAACTGTGATTTCAAAAATTATCATGCGTGTGATAATTTTTTAACCATTACAATGTGTACACAAAAAGGCTGAATGCAATTTACACTATTTTTTTCTCGTAAACAGCCCAACAAAACTAGCTGAAATTCTCACAAGTTATTTGTTATTATACACACATCTCTACTCTTATAAATTATGGATGCATTAACCAAACACTTACCAAATATGTAGCATCTCTTTAATATATGTTTTAATAGTCACTGAAGAGTTTTAACCATTTAAAAATGTTTTACAATGGCATCATTCAACAACTGGACTTCAATCCATATGCATGTAAATTAAAAGCTTTGTTGGTGAAAACCATCTCATTAGGAAGTTGAGCAATGGCAATAACTGGATGGATCTAAAGTAAATTCCATAATACTGTGAATATTGCAGTTTATATTGCGGTTTTGTTATAACATTTCTTTTCAACTTAATAAATTAAATTCAAGTTAATTAATGATATGACCTTTGCAAAAACTAAATAAAGTCACCAAATAACATATTTATTGTATTTTCTATCAGACAATAGGTTTTAAAAGGATTGAAATGTTGTTAATCACAAACTCACCAAGCTTCTTTATAGGAAGCAAAAATTGTCTTTCAGACACCTTAACCATCTTAAGTAAAAATGTAACGTCATTAATCATAAATTGTAGAATAGGTAAGCACTAATTAAAGTCACCAAATAACCTATTTAATTGAAATTTTGTTAATCACAAAAGCACCAGGCTTTTATAAAGGAAGCAAAAATTGTCTTTCAGACACTTTCATCATCTTAGTAACAATGTAAAGTTTTTAATCATAAATGTTGAAAAAGCAAGCACCTAAATGGACAGATAACATTTCTGCCAAATATAATCAGCGAAGTCACTGGGCACTGGCAATTTAAAGTCATTAATCACAAACATGTGGAAATGGCAAGCACTAATTAAAGTAATTAATTCATGGGATGATCCTCCAGCAGTCTACTTAAGCAGCAACATTTTCCAGAGTCCGGCATTCTCCTGAGGACGATCGAAACATCGAGTTGTACCTCCAGTTCTTTTCAGAACTAATTACTACTCAAATGAGATTCCACATGGTGTCACCGCAATTAGTCTTACTTACTAATTAAAGTCACCAAAGAACCTATTTTTTGTATTTTCTATCACACAATAGCATTTGAAGTGATTGAAATTTTGTAAATCACAAACACACCAAGCTCCTAGAATCTTCTTAATTAACAGTGTAAAGTTATTAATTATAAACATGTGGGAAAGGCAAGCACCTAAATGGATCTAGATAAAATTTCTACCAAATATAATCAGCGATGTCACTGGCACAGTAGCACATTTACATGTAGGTGTTTGCCTTTTCCACATGTTTATAATTAACATTTTTATCCCTTCAAAATTACCTCTATTGTAGTATGATAGACAATACAAGAAATAGGTTTTTGGTCTGTAGAGAGAAAATAGCGGACATTATTAATAGACTGGTCAATCAAAAATTTTCATTTTTAGAGAAAGTTTCATCCGAATCACCAATGACAAACTAAATTTTACTAATTTATCTGTTTCCTTATTAGTCTATTAATGTCCTGTATTTTTTCTGAAATATACATGTACTTCTTAAACTTCACAGCCTCAACTGAGTTTTCACTTCCTCATTAGCTCTCATCTGGATGAGACGATCCATGAAGCACTCTAAAGTAAACAAAGATAGATATTTTGTTATGTTACTTGCCATATTCTCATATCAAACATATCCAACAATGTAGGAGACACAGTTCTAACCAACGTAATGTAGGTGTTTCAAGACTTGAAATTTGGCAGAAAGAAAGGTATCAGTAAGTACCTTCTAAACTTTGATAATTAAAAAAAGTAAAATTAATTTTAAAATCAATTTAATTTTTGAGCAGTCGCGATCAATTCGTGAAAACTGCGACAAAATGTGCACATCAGGTTCTCAGGCTTGAGTATATATGGAATTCTTACCTTTCTTCCTGTTCATGTCTTGTCCATCATGGTTCTAACGTTATGCGGCCTTCCATCATGAATGTAAACTGTGTGTATTGTACACTACATGATGTACATGTACAATAGTACAATACCTACTATAGTACCATCATCAGGTAACGTAACTAGTCACTTAATTTAGTGCAGTTATGTCAGACTACAGAGCAAATTCATGGCAGCATAACTCCATCTGATTCTATTCTATTAATCTACAGTAACTATAATCACTAGTGGGCTATATTTCAATACTTAAATTGACAAAATTGTTACAAGCCAATATAACATTTCAAACATGTGCACTGAATAAACAGTTATTTAGCTGGTAACATGCATCATACAAGCCTTATCCTGTACTGCTGTACAGGCTTGGTGCAAATCATTGGTACTCTGCGTCACATGGCCACGCATTAAAAAAAAACAAGTTCCCTTGCATAGATGATGTGTACAAAGTCAATGGAGGGCAAGTTTTTTGTGATAAGTACTAACAATATCTTTTAAAAAGTCAAAACATTTCAAGAAAAATTCTGAGTACCCAAAAAGAGTAAAACAATATCATGCATAGTGAAAAACATAAATAAAGTTACAAAGAATAAAATATGCAATATTTTGTTGCCTATGAAAATTATTTTGCACTTACAATTAGGTCCAGTTACAATTCTTACAAAATACGATTCGAGTACACTGGCCTGTTGAAATGAATGGGTACATGCAATAACCCATTAGGTACCTGCGGTAATGTTCCTGTGGTGTCTGGTACCTGCGGTACGCTCCTGTGGTAAACCTGTATACATTTATTTTTTCCCTTTAAATGAATCTTACTGATGACAGAAATCACAGAACAAATTCGAATTTGTCCATCAACATTGGTTTAGTGCACTTCAAATGTTTATTTCATCTTTTGTCAGACAATATCAACAGTTAGCTTCAACAAATAAATTGGCTGTTAATTTCATCAAATAAATTCAAACACTGTTTTTGTCCCGGAGTATTCAATTTTGTCTAGTCTACGCCAATTGTGAAATCAAATTCTTCTAATTTATGTAAGACGAATTTGAATGCTGCCATTCAGCAACAGCTTTGTGTTCTTGACCTGGTGACTAAATGAGGGTGACAAAAATTTAAAATTGAATGGCAAATGAATTGGTTTTGTAAAAAAAAAATGGTTTTGTGTGAAATTTTTTGTGGATGAAATTGAATGCATGATAGCTGGTAAATTTGAATGAAAAATCTTTGAAAATAGCCGGGAAATCCTACTAAATCTAAAGTGAATAATAATAACTTTCTTATGAAATCTATACCCCCATGCAAATACCCAACCACAAGAATACCACAGGACTGGGATACCCAGCGTTGCCATTACCACATAAATATGTGTCGTACTCTGATGATATTTGCTTTTCCTGTGGTAATTTCTGTGGTATCTACATGTACATGTACCACAAGAATACCACAGGACTGGGATACCCAGCGTTGGCATTACCACATAAATGTGTGTGGTACTCTGATGATATTTGCTTTTCCTGTGGTAATTTCTGTGGTATCTACATGTACATGTACCACAAGAATACCACAGGACTGGGATACCCAGTGTTGGCATTACCACATAAATGTGTGTGGTACTCTGATGATATTTGCTTTTCCTGTGGTAATTTCTGTGGTATCTACATGTACCACTGAAGTACCACAGGACCGGAATATCCAGCGTTGGCATTACCACATAAATTTGTGTGGTACTCCGGTGATAATGCTTTTCCTGTGGTAATTTCTGTGGTATCTACATGTACCACTGAAGTACCACAGGAATACCACAGGACCGGGATATCCAGCATTGGCATTACCACATAAATTTGTGTGGTACTCCGGTGATAATGCTTTTCCTGTGGTAATTTCTGTGGTATCTACATGTACCACAAGAATACCACAGGACTGGGATACCCAGCGTTGGCATTACCACATAAATGTGTGTGGTACTCTGATGATATTTGCTTTTCCTGTGGTAATTTCTGTGGTATCTACATGTACATGTACAACACAATGTACCACTGAAGTACCACAGGACCGGAATATCCAGCGTTGGCATTACCACATAAATTTGTGTGGTACTCGGGTGATAATGCTTTTCCTGTGGTAATTTCTGTGGTATCTACATGTACCACTGAAGTACCACAGAAATACCACAGGACCGGGATATCCAGCGTTGGCATTACCACATAAATTTGTGTGGTACTCCGGTGATAATGCTTTTCCTGTGGTAATTTCTGTGGTATCTACATGTACCACAAGAATACCACAGGACTGGGATACCCAGCATTGGCATTACCACATAAATGTGTGTGGTACTCTGATGATTATTTGCTTTTCCTGTGGTAATTTATGTGGTATCTACATGTACCACAGAAGTACCACAGGAATACCACAGGACATTTTCGTAAGGGATGCTACAGGTATTTCTTCCATACAGCGTTGATGTTCAATTAAAACCAGCACAATTTGAAACGTATGAGGGTATAACAATGGCTTTGTCAGTGTACTGGGTAGTTTACAGTCAGTAAAGTCTATTGTGGAAAGTAATCGGTGCAGATTTGAAGTTGATATTGATTCATTGGAGGATGCAGAAGAACATCTTCAGAAGTTTGGTCCACAGGAAGATGCACGGGCATTAATCAGTCCAGAACTGAACTGAAATACTGTAACGGACCAAGTGGTCAAAGCGTGGGGCTGCCCGGAAGAGCAGCGACTACGCACATTCTATAAAAACAAAACAAGAATTACTAAAATAAGCCACAAAGCAACAAAAATGACCCACGCATGGCAAACAGGAAATCCGGAGGGCCCTCCAGTCACTTGGAAAGATTTAATTAAATAATTAAATCATGTACATACAGTAATAATTAAAGTGCTTATGAACCAATGTTGGATAAATTAATGGGGCAGAGACCAATAAGCGAGTGGTGCTAGGGGGCTGGGTGTACCTTGCACTAAACGTGCCTAATAAAAAAAATTATAACACGCCAAAAATAACTATGAGGGGAACTTATAAAATAATTTAGAAAAAATACCTGAAAACATAAATGAAACTCAACAGAACCCTCAAAAGAATGGTTGCCTCCAACCCTCACATGTCGATGTTTGAAATGCACTGCCAACGCCCCACCAGCACCACTAAGCTTTATACCCAGCCTCTGCCCGCCAGACAACCCC
>CM055816.1:99647029-99707332 GCA_029582265.1 Zoroaster sp. YZ-2022 | reverse complement strand
GATCTGAAATATCTACTTTGTATAATCAAACCTGACGAGTGTGATGGGTGATGAGTGAGCTTACAAAACACAATTAGAACTAGCAAGCAGGCGGCCAGTAGTGGATGAACTGCTGTGACAGTGTGAGTTGGTCCGTCCGGTGACTGTACTGAGTGTGATGCAGCATATATATAGCGCATAGCTAGCTAGCTAGCTCAGCTCAATGGAGCTGCGGCGGGCGGGCGTCGCGTACACAAAAAGTACACACACGGCCGGGACGACGTACAGCCAGATGCGTGTACCTTATCTAGCGCTTTATTTTTTCATTGGCGCGCGCGGCAAATCTTTGGCAGGCAGCCAAGTGGTTCATTGCAGTTGTTTTGGGGTCGGGCGGTCACAGACCATGTTGTCCGTGTAAAGCTTAGTATAGACAGGTGTAAATTAATTGTTTAACCATGAATTCAACACAGTGTATTCAGATTGTTGATTATGAGAAAATAGTGGCAATGACTGTTTTATTAATCATATCGGATCTTAGTTCAGTGTTTACGGTTCACCAACATGTCATGTTCAAATATAAGGGTCAAAGTGAAATTATTTTAGGCTTTATTACAGATGTGCTGAACACAATGATGGATTTATAGTGCATTCATAAAAGTGCCTGTGCACATTCATACGTTTACACATTGTTTCAGTTTTTCCTGAAAAACGACAACTCATTGCATTGTTTAAACACAATGTGTTTAGCTTTTACAAACATACGGACGTTCAATTTCAGTTTTAACCTCACGGTTTTGAACCGTTTTGAGTTTTGAACGTGTTTAGCATAGGTCTCCTATTTCAGCTAACATTGTGCGATATTCAAACACATCAGTTTAGTTCATGCATACGTAGGCCTACGTACGTTTTAAAGTGTTTAATTTATAACCACATGTTTAATTTCACTGCTTATAACATTTGGGCAATGATCACACCGTGTTTAGCTAATGGTATGTTCATACGTGTTCCAAAGTTTAGTTTATGTAATTTCAATTTCAGCTTTTGCTAAAATTTAAACACAACAGTTTATGCGTAAACGTGTTCGTATGTTTACAATGTGTTTAACCATGGATGTTTCAGCTTTGTCTTAACATTTTGCAATAGTTTAAACACAAAGTGTTTAGCTCCTAAAGGTGCCTGTTCCATGCAATGTGTTTAGTTTATAACAACGTGGTTGTTCATTTTCAGCTTTGTCTTGTGTGCAATATTTAAACATTAAGTGTTTAGCTCCTAAATACGCCACATGTTCATACGTTTAAAATGTGTTTAGTTTATAACCACGTGGATGTTCATTTTCAGCTCAGTGTCTTAACAGTGTGCAATATTTAAACATAAAGTGTTTAGCTCCTAAATACGTAACATGTTCATACGTTTACAATGTGTATAGTTTATAACCACGTGGTTGTTCATTTTCAGCTTTGTCTTAACAGTGTGCAATATTTAAACATAAAGTGTTTAACTCCTAAATGTGTAACATGTTCATACGTTTACAATGTGTTTAGTTTATAACCACATGGATGTTCATTTTCAGCTTTGTCTTAACAGTGTGCAATATTTAAACATAAAGTGTTTAACTCCTAAATGTGTAACATGTTCATGCGTTTTCAAAGTGATTAGTTTATAAACACGTCTTGTTCAGTTTCTCATTGCTCTAAAATTTTAAGTCAATAAATGCATTTTTTGCATAAATAAACACAAAGTGTTTAGTTTATAAACGCGTCATAATGTTCATTGCTTTCAAGTGTTTAGGTTATACACGCGTAATATGTTTACCTCAATTTTAGTGTTTAGGTAATAAACGCGTCATGCGTTCAGCGGTTTTACAGTGTACAAAAGGATTTTGTGCCCTATTTTTCCCAAACTTATTTGCTCTACATTTGTGTTAATTAGTTATTGTGCAGTTTTGGAAGCCATTGTCTTTGTACTTAAAGTCACCCTAACTCTCAGTAACTGAAGTACAAAATGTTTTTTAAAAATCGATCAATCAATCAATCAATAAATAAATGAAAATGTCTAAATTCTGAAGTTGAAGAACTATGAAGAATTATATTTCTCTGTCGTCTAGGCTTCTACCATTATGAACATTTTGTGTTCTTTTGGATTATTTTTAAAATCTAAGTTGATGGGTATTTTATTTGCATTAGATATATGATTTGTTTCTTTTTAAACTCATATGCTCAGCTAAAGTTCAGCTGAACATGGACTACAACATACAGAGCTGCAATGCTTGCCATACCAAAGAAAACAAAATAGAGTAATGGTGATTTTAAAATGAACGTTTATAAGGTGCATGATAATTTTATTATTTATGTATTACTATTAATGGATTCATTGTTAACATGATCAATGAACGTGTTGGCTGCAGTAAGTAACTATTTACCAAACAAACTGTAAGTGTTACTGGAAGCATTGGGAAGTAGAAAATGACCTCTAAAAGTGACACTGAATGGTAATAAATCTTTTCGATATTCTCAATTCACCAACAATCAAAACACGTATTTTGGGAGGCGCAGTTCGTTAGTACCAGTACTAACGTTGGCCTAGTACATAATAGTACTTACCACTGCAATCTGCACTAGGCAATACGGGCAGAAAGGCCGGACGTTAGGCGGCCTCTGCCACAGGTGTTCTTGTGTTGATGTTTTTGTGCATTATGTTCATCTCTTTCAAATAAAGTGAGACCTACACTCTACAGTAACATCTTGACTAACGTCATTTACGTTCATGATACCATTGATATGACAGCCCAGATATGACTACAGACTCGACTAACATTACTTTACCCATATTATAGGGGAGTAACTAGTGCAGTGGTGATTTTCTGACAATAGAGGGGGCTATTCAAACCACATAATAAGCATCATTGCAACAGGAAAAGATCTGGGACCGTATCCACAGAATGATGATGATGATGACGACGACGACGACGACGACGACGACGACGACGACGACGACGACGACGACGACGACGACGACGACGACGACGACGACGACGACGACGACGACGACGACGACGACGACGACGACGACGTACCAGCGTCTCCTCCCTGTGTAGCTGAAGATGTACCAGCGTCTCCTCCCCGTGTGGCTGAAGAATTGGCAGCACGACCTCGAGTTCCAATGGTGAGTGGAACTGAGACGAATTTAAATTTTGAATGATCTTTTGTAAAACTTAAATTATCAAAAAATGTTTTATACAAGGCCCGGTAGTATTTTTGACTATTTATTATTATTATTATTTTTTTTCTTGCAGAATGATGTTTCCACCAATAATCTTTTCCAGTGTTCACACTGTGAAAAAACATTCACGCGCACCGACAGCCTAAAGCGGCATGAAAAGAAACACAAAAAACTTCAAGCTTTGTCCTGTTCAACCTGTGAAAAATCCTTCAGTCGAATGGACAGTCTAAATAGACATAGGAAAATCATCCGTCAGGTTGTTGCGACAAGAGGGCAATTAGTGAAGAAGCGAATTCCCAAGGTAAAGGGAAATTGTAAAGTGAAGCGGCCCTTTTGCCCAGCCTGTGGGAAGTCGTTCACCAGAAGATCCTCAATGAGGAGGCATCGTAACAAATACTGCCCCAGCATTAAAGATGGGAATTGTAAAGTGAAGCGTCCCTCTTGCCCAGCCTGTGGGAAGTCGTTCACCAAAAGATCCACAATGAGGAGGCATCGTAACAAATACTGCCCCACCATTAAAGATAAACTGGAGCGACCATCAACTATAGGTGACGGGCTCTGCGAAAATGAGTCGCTTCTCGCACTGCCTATTTCCACGTACAGGGTTGATGAATGTTTGGAGGGTGAAAAAACAATTGGAAATTGATTTTCTGATTATCCATTATTTCGGTTCTTCCGTATCTGTATTTTCATATTTATAAATCAAAAGCGGTTTATGAAAGTGGAATAAATGATGATTTTTGTGTGCCTTTTGTTTTCATTTCGTCCGTTGTTTCCATTACAGTGCGCTATAAATTGCTGCGTTTACGTTGATTGTGCTTGGCAAAAATATAAACCCCGCTAGCATTAAATTTTAAGGAACATATTGGTAACTACGCACATTTTATTAGTAACCTTCTGAAGTCATGGGTTTTTACAGTTTTTTTTAATAGGCAATTTCTCCTATACGGGTTTACTCGATTGTTGACATAATACATATTTTCAAAAGGTGATAACTTTTGAACCGGACATGCCACAGTTGTTTAACAGGTATCAAAATTAAGATTATTGCATGCTCTTTTCAGCCATGTATATAACTAAAAAATTATGTTCACCCCCATGTGACTCATTTTCGCAGAGCCCGTCACATTATTAGATGCACCTCTTTTCCAACACCAACGCCACATGTACCACCACCTGTGGAAGACCCGCCACCACCACCCGCAGAACCCCTATCCCCAAATCGCTCACAACTTGGACTTGTTTAATTGAACACTTTGCACAAGTGGCGGTTGGGTTCGACATTCTTTCCTAAATTACTAATCAATCTTCCATGTCTACCATGTCTGCTAATCAAACTAGTAAAACTTTGAACATGTTAAAACAATTCAAATTGAATGTACGTGATCAGTTGAAGTTTAATTAAAAAGTACAGTTATTTGCTTGCTTGAAAAAGAATAACGCTTGTTGTCATACCTTTTGTAATGTTTTATTTTATTTTATATTATTTTATATTCCTTAAGGGAGGTAGAAAGGGGAGGGACAACAACGTACGAAGACAGACAAAAGAACGACTGTACATGAAGCTATTCAAGTATGATTTGTTAAATTTAATTTTAACACCAACAGCAATCTTTGACATAAATATATTTACAGATGGTTTTTAAATTGGTTTTAAATTGGAAAACATTTGATAAACTGAAAACATTAATTATTATTATTATTATTGTTATTTTAAATTCTAACAAATTCGGGGCCTTTAGAACATTTTGGCATTTGTTAAATTTAATTTTAACACCAACAGCAATCTTTGACATACATATATTTACAGATGTTTGTTTTATATTGGTTTTAAATTGGAAAACATTTGATAAACTGAAAACATTAATTATTATTATTATTGTTATTTTAAATTCTAACAAATTCGGGGCCTTTAGAACATTTTGGCTAGACCGAACACTGGCAAATTTGCTTTGAACTCGTGAAATACAACATTGGTTTAAATAATTAACCCATCAGTCCGTTGGGTATAGGTATTCTAACAAGGCCCTTGAAACTTGTTGAAAAAATAATTGATCATCGAATACATTCGTTTTAATACGGGAAAAGTGTATTCTGATAAAATCGTTCACGTTGACGTCGTTCTTGTTGATATCGGAAGTGAAAAGTCCCACAATACGTTCATGGTGATTTCCCCTGACATCGATGTAGCAAGAAGTAGATGGAATATTGACCGCAGACAGCAGACAAGGGTCCCTGTAGGCGTTGATGATTATATTGAGTTTTTCCGCGTTGTTCTTGAGAAAATTGTTGAACTCGGGTAACTGCGGTGGTAATCCTGTAGAAACAAAATACTCTCAACACCATCTCGTGAATATATTCCTACCCAATGCTGTCCTGGTTTCGTAATAGGGTCTGTGTTCACCACAAAGGCACTCGAACGAGAGATAACTTGCTTGGGAAGTTTATCGCGGGCGAACACCCCTCTGAAAAAATGTTTTGTGTAACGGTCTCTATTTAAAATAGTGCTAATTTCCGAGCTGTCCATGGTCTGTGCGTGCCCTTCAACCAGCGTAGTCGAATGTGATGTTTCGAGCCTGATCTATTTCCAAAATGTTGTTAAATTCCGCGTAGATGATCACGTTGGCAGTTTCCTGTAGCGGAGAGGCAAAGTGCATTTCCAACCATAGGTTTTCCGTGTTTGACAAGGTTAAAGTGTCCGCCAGAAGACAGGTCAGGGTGAGATCAAAGCGTACAGTGCATAGCCCTTCGCGAAATCCTCACGACTGATGTCGTTGCCTTCATTCTGGTACATTTTTCTGTTCCCGAGAAGAGGGTGTTGTGGCTCTGACGTAATTATTGGACGCATCGGAAAGTTCGGTTTGAGTGGAGTATACGGAATCTGATCTCCATCTAGGTACACCGTCAAAAAGTTTGCGTTCAGATGCTGAAAGTTAAAGGGGTTCTTCGAGTAGCGTCCGTTGAACGCTACATTACTCACGCAGCCTATTACAATGCGTGTCGGAAGTTGTCCGAGAAAAGCGTGATCCTGAGTGAGTATCAAGTTGCCTTGGGGTACAGAGATCAATTGCAAAGGACGCGTTTGATGGGATACTTTGCAGTTCCCTTTTCTAATGCTTTGGCATGACCCAGCATGACCCCGGAGCTCACTTTTACTTTTCTGACAAACACGGACGCGGCTTGAATCATCACCTTGTAGGTAGGGTTGACCCCGGAAGCCATCAGGCAGAAAGCATCCCTACTGCGTATAAGTTTGAGTTTAAGATCCACCCCGTTTAGCATGTGTCTGTGTCTTGGAAGAAAATGTCACTGTGTATGGGACCAATCATATCCACCACGCGGCTTCCTTTGATGTATTGATAGCAGGCATTGAGTCCCTTGTTGACAGCGTCGTCTGCCGCCAGGGGATCAGCGGTATCCATTTGTCCAGCTGTATTTTTGTAGAACAATGAAGAGGAAAGTTGGGAAGCCTTGGCATCGTGACCATAACTCAGAAGACTTTCTATCATGGCTCGGTAAGGGTAAGTGGGGGTAGAAGCAGATATAAGGCGTTCGTTCAAGGTCACGTCGATCTGACTGAAGAGAGACTGCAAAAACAGATTGACTGGACCAACCGAAGAGTCGTCTGTCAGATTCGTACCGTCAGCTTTGACCACTTTTGCTTTGATATAGAGTTGTGTTTGGGAAAGATCAACGTAGTCTTCCCCGGATCCAGGTATGACAAATTCAATAGGCCCTCCATCAGAAATGTTAGCAATTGGATGGAATTCAGTCCATTAACCCTTCTCGATACTAGTCTGGGTGGAAATAAATCCAGTTCGACTTGGTGCACCTGCACGAATGATCGTGCAGAAGGGACATGCTGAGCCACAGAATTGTGCAGATAATACTAATCAAAGATGTCAAGTGACCTTTTCGCTCTCTTGCTTGGCATAGAAGTGACCCGTCTGCCTTGTGTTTTTCGTTTTATATACCTGCCACGCGTGACTCGGGTATTAATACTTTGGAGGGCTTGTTTTGTCAGTTGACTTCCGGCTCTCCGGAGCCTAGCTTTGGCCACTCATTTTATATTCTTTCCTTCCAGTGCATCTTGGGCGATGCCAACACCAGTGCGAAGAGCCTGCCGTCCAAACGTCTTCAACCCAGCCTTTAAGAGAGGCATGGCCGACCTGAACAGGCCTCCCAAGATACCAAGTCCAAAACCACGCTGCGTGCGAGGTCCTTCAAACACAGGCAACCCTTGACCCACTTGCTGTGTGTAGTAATCTTCATAGTGTTTAGAGTGGGGAATGTATTTAAGCTTCGTCATAGCGATCAGTTGAAGTACGGTGAGCGCCGCTGTCTGAAGTGTAGTTTCACGATGACCCTACCGTTGATAAATGGAATGCGTTCGCCTGTGTCGTCTCTTGTATCTATTTCAATGGTGTCAATGACCTTTTGTTTCAGAGGAATGTAATGAGGGTTGTCATATATTTTTGAAACAATATCTCCATATTTTCCTTCCGCGTTCACGATCCGTAATAAAGGTGCCCTCTTATCACTTACCGTGTTGTACTGGATGATATTAGTATACACGAACATGGAGTGAAATGGATGAACGTCCACAGTGCGAGGGGCCATTTCGAGACCCACGATGCTGTCGTTGACATTGAACCCTAATAATGTCGCTAATCGGCCATAAAAAGTCAATCTTGCCCCTCCTCGTGTTTTCGTCACAATTTGTTGTATGTATTTATTGTACGATATGGTGATTTGTCCGTCGTGATCGATACGGGGTTTAAAAGCTGATATAAGTTCTTTAGGCGTGGAATAGTAACCCTCTGCGATCGTGTGCCCGTGTGGACCCTGTGTTCCAGCGGTACATAACATTAAATTGTCACCTTGGAATACATTGAGCCAACGGTGTGGATAGACGAACTCGGCCATGGCAACTTCCCATTCTCCTGTTAACGTGAGAGGGGAGGGCAAATTTACAAAGAAGTGAGCCAAAGTGTTGTCGGGATGAACATTCATCGAGCTATTGCTTGGGAGCGTCACGTAAAATGCGGCCTCCATGATTCATTCGTTTGCTTGAAATGACACATGGCTGACGTCCTGGTCGTCTTTATAGAGTGTGCAACTTGGATACCCAGCTATTGAATTTTTCCGGATATCCAACCCATTTCACCAAGTATTCCGGGTTCCCCCGTCGCCTTCTGGTTTTCAGTATTTTCTCAACTTTGTACAGGTCGTCCTTGGCCTTCTGAACTGCATGTTGTAGTTCTTGCTCGTAGAAAGTTCCCTCCAATTGCTCTCCCTCATAATCGTTCAACGTGTACACAGGGGGGGGGGGGGGTAGCGGGGGATTCTGGCGTTGATGGTAAACAGTTCGGTGGTCCAGTTTGGTAAATAACCCTTACGGAAAGGCCTGGCGGCCATGCTGATGCGAACCGTATCTCCAACCTCGAACTTGAAGACAGTTTTTAGGGGGTTGGAGTCAGGGGTGTACAGCGCCTGTCTTATTCGATCGATATTGGAAGTATTGACTGACGCCGGGGTGGATTTTATTCTTCTGTGAAACGAATGATTGTAGCCAGAAAGTAATGCGGGGAGGACCTTTGTATACTGGTACGTATTGTTGGCCGTGAAATATTTCCACATTTTTGTCTTCAGTGTTCTGTTAAATCTCTCAACAATGCTGGCTTTGGTTTCATTATTGGTAGTGAAGAAGTGGATATTCGTTTTCTTGAGAAAAGACTGAAACTTTTCATTGATAAATTCGGTACCCTTATCGGTCTGAAGCAGACGCGGCTTTCTCCCTCCTTTTAAAATCTTTTTGAAGGCTTTCACTAAAGTTGTCCCAGTGTTATCTTTCAGAGAAACGACCCACGCATACTTCGAAAAGACATCGATGCACGTCAGCAAATACCTGTACCCTAGATTGTGTTCTATGAGCGAGGACATATCTACCAAATCTGCCTGCCATTGGTGATCGATGCCATGCACTTCGACCCTATTTCTTTTAAAATTTCTCCGTATTGGTTTGTACAACGTGTAGGTCGGCTGCACCCGCAACCATACAGTCATCTGTTTCTTTGTGACATTGATGCCGTCTCTTACTGCAGCGCGGTAAACAGCCTCCACACCACCAAAGGCGCCGGGGTGTTTGTGGTCGTAATACACCTTCTTCAGGTATGCCTCCGCCATCGACAGAATCCGAGTTTGTAATGATGACGGTGCTTCGACAACAAGCCCATGTGCAACGGATTTTCTTAAGAAAGTGTTGGGGTCCACAGTCGGACTTGGGAGGACAACAGTCCCTGGTGAACGAAAACACAAAACGACAAGAAAATACTCGATACATCTTTTATTTTTTTGTACGGTTCTCTCTCTTCTTTTTCTTACCTCGAAGGGGAAGGGGTGATAGATGTGTAGCTTCGGCAAACAGTCGAGGTAGACCGAACGACTCCTCTGGGTACCCTTTCAGCTCAGCTTTAAATTTAGTAGGATAGTGGGTGACGGGTTCTCGTTCTAACTTGGGTGGTTCTCCTGGTGTTCGATCTAACTTGGGCTGGTCTTTGGATTCATCACTATTTATTTGCAAGTTCATGGTTAAAGGGGCCTTCCTCTGCCGATTTAAAATGGTGTACCTCTGAAGTGTCTGATGATACAGCTTCATTTTCTCTTTGTCTGTGATATACTGCCTTTCGGGCAGAGTCCTCATGTCTTCGTCCAAAAACCGTGCACTAACACGCGTTGTTGGAGTTTGTTCTAGCAGTCTTGCAGCTTGCAGTTGCGAAAGTGTGTCGTGGGGAACAAGTACCATTTTCTTGGTGTGCTGCATCATTACTTGAAGAGCAGACCGTCAAGTGCACTCAAAACAGGGGTAAGCAATGCACCCAGGAATCCACCTTTTTGATGAAGAATTTTTTCTTCTTCTGGACGCTAAGGTTTTTGGTGGAGAGGGCTCTGATGTGATGCTTGCATTTTTTTAGTTTTGTTTTGTCGGCGGGTTTCAGACTTATGTTCCCATTGAGGATGTTGAGGGCGCACTCACACACACAAGCGATAAGTTCTTTACTGGCTCCCTGGATCACACCCTTACGCTGTTTGGTATTTCCCTTTGCTAGGACTTGCAGGTACGGAGCATGGTTCTGCACGCGCTTAGACATCTTCAAATGAATGATGTGCTCGGATCCTCACTTCATTTATACCTTCGGGACATACACAATTGGGTTCTCACCCGGAAAAATGTGGGTCCTTAGTCTCATTTCCTCAGACTTTTCGGGTTTTAGATCAATGAAAAGGTAACCGTAGGGTGGTAAAGTGGCATCTCGGTAAGCTTCGACCATAATAATAATAATAATAATAATGTATAGATTTATATAGCGCACGTATCCACCAACTAAGTGGGGCTCAAGGCGCATTATATTATTATCCCTGCTCATAAGGCTCATAAGGCTCATAAATCATTCCTGAAACCATCTCAGCTCCCTGGGGAGTATACAGCTCAATTGCTGCCATTTCTAGCGCATATAGAGCAAACCATCTCTGCCTTCACAGGTACCCATTTAACCCCTGGGTGGAGAGAAGCAATTATGGTTAAGTGTCTTGCTCAAGGACACAGGTGTCACGGCCGGGGCTCGAACCCACACTCTGCTGCTGGCAACACCAGAACTTGAGTTCAGTGCGCTAGACCGCACGACAATCCACTTCACGTGCATTATGCAACACACGGGACCTACGGCTTTACGTCCCATCCGAAGGACGAAGCAATTATGGTTAAGTACCTTGCTCAAGGACACAAGTGTCACGACCGGGGCTCGAACCCACACCCTGCTGCTGGCAACACCAGAACTTGAGTTCGGTGCGCTAGACCGCTCGGCCACGACACTCCATGAACTTTGATTTGGTGGGATACATTTGTTTTGCCAGATGGTTTATCTGGGAAGCGTCCCTAGGATTTTTGAAGAGGATCAGGTAATGTGCGTTGAGACTAATCGTGCGCATTTCTTTGCCCTGATGAAATAAATTTTGGAGAATCAACACAATGGAAAGATTTCTATGATGACTGCCCTTGGTAAAAAGTTCCGTAATCCGTTTGCTGTTGCCAGTTTCAGACATGAGATCATCGATCACTATCATATTTTTCCTGGATCGATGTATTTTCGTATGAAGGTCATCTGGAATACCTTCCACAAATTGTATATCACGAACCACGTTTGCCAAATGAGCGTAAGCATGTTGAAACTCTCCGTAGCACCACACCATGTTGTCTGGTGGAGGTTCGATGACCTCATCCGCTGGAACCAGCAAACGTTTTACGAACTGAGTTTTGCCTGAGCCGGTTGGTCCTGCTATCACACAAGTGAAGGGATGTTTCATTTGCGGGTTCATAGTATGAAATGAATACAGAGAGGATTTGTAACTGGTTTAAGTATGACCTAGGGCTTAGGAAAATAAATAAGTCAGATAACATACATTTTTTCTTTCCTCTTTTTCAGAAGAACAGACCAATAATTTATTTCAACTGCAACTCCAAAAGTAATGATAAAATAGACCAAATAAAAGAACAAATAAATATATGCACAAAACATGTTAAGCCTCCTTTGTGGAGGAGTTTGTGTGCAGTTGTCTGCAGTGGTTGTGTGCAGTTTTGTGTGGAGGGAGTATTGCGCATGCGCATGCTCTGGTTGTGTGCAGTTTTGTGTGGAGGGAGTATTGCGCATGCGCAGCATGCATATCTGCAATACTCCCTCCACACAAAACTGCACACAACCACTGCAGACAACTGCACACAAACTCCTCCACAAAGAGGACTGATTTGCGGCACACATACTACTAGGAGTAGCGTAGGGAGAAAGCATGGGGTAGCGGATATTACATGCAGGCGGGGCATGGAGAGGGATGAAAATGTGCAGAGAATGGTTAAAAGTTGATGTAAGTGGATGATAGGGAGATGGTGGTGATAGTGCGCAAAGGTGATGTAGCCAGGCAATTGAAGCACACCTTGAGAAAACATGATTAAAGAGGAAACATCCTTATGTAGGCCTACTTGGAAAACAACTCTGCAGCTCACCTAGGTTAAAATAATAACGAAAAAAGTATGTTTCCTATTACCCTAAATTTGGTTAGGGAGTGACGTCAAAGGTCACATAATTCAAATGAAATCTGACCCGCGACGTTACTTCTAAGCTAAATTTATGCAAAACACGGTGCGTACGAACACCGTCGGGCAAAAACTCAAATGTTTTGGTTTCATCGTGACGTCAGAGGTCACATCGTCTATATACAGTGCTGATATGTAGGCCCTAGTATTAACATTTTACAGTATTTTATCTGACATTGTCACTTGTTAGCTGTTACAAATGAGTGTGCAAAAGAAAAACAAATAAGTGACCATCATCCCACTCTAACGTTTTTGGCTAAACAAAATTGGGGCAAAAAAAGAAGATTTTACCCACCTACCCTACCTAACTTTTTTTCAATGTAATAGGAAACAGCCATTTTTTTGTTTGGCCTTAAAATTCATATTCAATTTTTATTTACTTTTATTTTTTTTGAGGGGTAGATATACATGTAAATTATACTAAATTATGCCTATTATCTCTGATAATTGTACATGACAATGCAAAGGAACATATGTAGAAAGACAAATGACAATGGAAATCTTAATTCCATCAATTGAATAGTGCATTTCTTCAATAGGCATTGTTCTGAAGGGATCATTTTTCTGAAGTTGCATCAATCCATCATCCTGATAATAACATATGAGGGCAATCTAAGTTATGTGTGTGTTGTTAGCATGACCCATTATTCTTTGTCCCTCTTTGAAAACATTTAATATTGTTTTTACATGATTCGTTTATATTTCAGATCAACGGTATCCATTTGTGCTACTGCTACAAGGTGTGTCAGAGTCTGTGTAACTTTGTGATCCAATGGCCAGCATTTGAAGTTTATCCATTCATCAAGGGAGTTAATGTACGATTCAAATTATTTTATATGGACTTATCCTATCTGTGGCAGTCTTTACCCTTGTTACGTGCGCCTAATTCATGTAAATTAAAACTAGAGCACGGCAGAAAGAAAATAAATGGTACGAAAACAACCAGCATTTATATTTACACAATAATTGAATAATTTATTTCATCACAAAATTAATTTAATACAATTTAAATACCAGGTAAGATTAAAAAAAAAAGGGTTTTGCACGGCTGTTCTTCCCGTCGATGGACTGTCACATCGTATGGCTGGCAGATAAGGGCTCCCTTGTTCACTGGACCGGTCTGGTCTAGGACATCTAGGAAGAGCAATGAACCGGGCGTGGGTTCAAAGCCATCGACTGGAAGAAGAGTAATAAGAACCGGATGGTTCAGGCCATCAACTAGATGAAGGAGACAGAGAACAGTGTAGACTCACTGTCTCATTGTAGGGCCGAAGCACCAAGGTACTGACTGAACCATGGTGTGGCAAAGGCTGAATAAGTGACACACATCTGGTAGTGTCAGAGCAGAGCCTACTGCTGACCAGTTGGTGTTGCTCAGATGAATGTGTAGATCATGATGCAAAACCCAGTGTTTTATACAATTTGCACAAAAATACAATGCATGGTAGTTACATAATGTTTGTGCCAAATGCACTGAACAGGACAATAGCCATTTTGTGTACACAAAGAGCACTACTGCTTTAACCACAGGTGCTTAAACATGTGCTTTTTAAATAAACCAAGATAGTTACAGCTGGCTCAGAAAAGAAAAATATGCACATGTAACATTCCCCTCCTTAAAAGTTTTGAATTACATGAAAAACTTGTTTTCAAGCGCACAAAATGCAATCATTTATCACTCTTAAATTTCAGCATAAAATTTAAGCGGATCATATAATACATGATTTTACAAGAAAAACATTAACTATATCTATGTCTCATGTGGAAATGTACTTAATACACATGCATTTTGTGATCAACAGTTACATTCCTAAAAGCGTCTGGATAATGCATCGGCAGTAAGATTGTCTTTCCCTTTAACATGAACAATCTCAATATCAAACTCTTGTAGGATTAAACTCCATCTCAGTAACCTCCGATTCCGATTCTTCATTTTATGAAGAAAAATTTACAGATTGTGATCAGTGTACACCACAATTGAACTGGCAGGAGCATTTAAATATACCTCAAAATGTATCAGAGACAAAACTAAAGCAAGACACTCCTTTTCAATAGTAGAGTAGTTCTGTTGGTGTTTGTTCAGTTTCTTAGAAAAATAACAAACCGGATGATTAATTTTCTGATCATCTTCTTGTATTAAAACAGAACCAATGCCAATATCACTTGCATCTACTGACAACTTAAATGGCTTGGTGAAATCGGGAGCTATCAAAACAGGTTCAGTTGCTAGCATGGTTTTTACTAGCTCAAAAGCTTGGCTACATTCTGACCAAATATATTTGTTTTTCTTGCTGAGCAAGTTGGTCAGCGGAGCAACAACATCTGAACAATTCTTGCAAAATTTACGATAGTAACCAGCCATTCCCAGAAACCGCATCAACTTTTTTTTATTGGCTGGTTGAGGAAAACTTAAAATTGTTTCAACTTTGGCTTTGACAGGTTGAACTTCACCTTGGCCAATGACATGACCCAAGAACGTAACTTTAGCTTTAACAAGCTGACCTTTTACAAGATTTACTGTTAACTTAGCTTTAGTTAATCTATTAAATAAAGCACGAACACTTTCCATGTGCTCTTCCCAAGTATCATTAAATACTACAATGTCATCAATATAAACCTCGGTGTTTGGTAAACCCTTTATCACCTTGTTCATTAATCTTTGAAATGACGCAGGAGCATTCTTTAAACCAAAAGGGAGAATCTTGTACTGATATAAACCCCGAGGAGTCACAAAAGCAGAGACTTGTTTTGAGTAAAAGGGACCTGCCAATATCCCTTTAACAAATCAAAAGTACTCACAAATTTGGCTTTACCAACATAATCAATACAATCATCTACTCTGGGCAATGGATACGTATCAGATTTCGATACTGAGTTCACTTTTCTAAAATCTGTACAAAATCTAAACGAAGAATCAGGTTTTGGAACCAAAATACAAGGTGAACTCCAATTACTATCACTTTCTTCAATAATATCGTTATCCAACATGTACTGAATCTCCTCGTTCATACTTGACTGCTTATGTGGTCCTACTCTGTACGGATGTTTAATGGGTGACGCACCCCCTACATCAATATGAAATACAGCATCAGTTTTACCTGGAACATCGGGAAATAAATGTGAAAACTCTTGTATTAAATTTGACATTTCAGATTGCTGTTGGGAAATCAAATGATCTAATTTCTCACTCAAATTTGACAAAACTTGTGAGTTTTTCAATTTGAAACATGTATTCAAAATATTAGATACCGACTCATCTTCGTTCTCTGAACGATTTACAATTTTTGTATTTACACTGCAAACTAGTACAGATTCTTTTTTCACTGATTTTTCATTTCTGTCATGATATGGTTTCAACATATTAATATGGCAAACTCGTTTCTGTTTACGTCTATCAGGAGTACTAATCAAATAATCTAAATCATTAACCTTAGCATCAATGACATAAGGTCCACTATAACGAGCTTTAAGTGGTTGACCCAGTAATGGCAATAAAACTAAAACCTTATCCCCAGGATTAAAACTACGGTCTACAGACTTCTTGTCATACCATGTTTTCATGCCCTGTTGAGCGGTTTTCATACTAGATTGGGCTAACTCACATGCTCCATGCAAACGATCTTTCAACTTAATGTAATTGAGGAGATTGTCCTGTTTTTTCAGACAACCACTTCTCTAACTAATTTGAGTGGTCCTCTTACAGAACGGCCAACAACGAATTAAAAGGGGCTAAACCCCAATGATTCTTGCACCACTTCCCGTACTGCAAATAATAGCAAAGGAATACCTTCGTCCCAATCTTTCTCATTATCCATGCAATATGTTATCATCATAGATTTTAAAGTTTGGTGAAAACGCTCAAGGGCGCCTTGACTTTCAGGGTGATATGCACTGGAAGTAATCTGGTCAATGCCTAATGCATACAATTGTTCTTGAAACAATCTAGAAGTGAAATTACTCCCTTGATCACTTTGAACAACCCTGGGCAGTCCAAAACGAGTGAAAAAAACTTTTAAAAGCTTCGCCTACTGGTTTTGCTTTAATGGATCTAAGTGGCATTGCTTCAGCATATCTAGTTGACGCACACATAACTAAGTAAATACTCGTGTCCTGATCTTGTCTTAGGCAATGGCCCTACAGTCTACACTCACTTTACTAAACGGCTCTTCAAATGCAGGTATAGGCTGTAAAGGTGCACGAGGAGGTTTTTGGTTAGGCTTACCAACTACCTGACAAGTATGACATGTGCGACAATATTGGGCAACTGAATTTCGGATACCAGGCCAGTAAAAATGCTGCAAAATTCTATCACATGTTTTAGTGGCACCCAGGTGTCCAGACATAGGAATGTCATGAGCCAAACTCAAAATGTGTGTAGGGTAATATGACTAAAACTACAATTTGATACAAAACTTCCCATTCATTGTCAGATGGCACATCTGGCGGTCGCCACTTGCGCATGAGCACACCCGACTTTAGAAAGAAACAAATTGGGACATTACTTGCTTCAGTTTCAGTAACTGCTTGGTTAAATAGAGTTAACAATTCATGATCCTTACTTTGTTCGGATATAAGTTGTTCTCTACTCAAAAAGATGTCAGAATAAACGCCTAATTCACTCAATAAAGCCGAGCCCTTAGTGTTATTTTCTACATCTAAAGAATTAAAAAAATCCTTATCACAAGAAACCCCAGAGTTTTCATCAAGTAGATTAGACACAAAAAGTCTCAGAAAGGTCTACATCTACATCAGTATGAACTGGTGCCTTAAGTTTACTACTCATGGATCGAGTTGTAACACAAGCAGGGAAAATACCAGGATATTCTTCTTCTAATAGTCTAGTATTATAAGAACATGGCACACTAGTCATACAAGGTTCAACAACTACCCTAGTACCAGCTACTTGATTACCTAGCAGTAGTGTAATACCATCAAGCCCAGGAGGCAAAGTGGGGGTAATACCCACTGTAATGGGACCTGAAACTAAGTCTGACTGTAAATACAAACGATGGAGAGGCACATCAAAAGATTCATTACTAATACCCGTAATAGACACATGTGTGTGTCAAGAGAAGATCCCTCAGTTAGAGGAACCTCCCCAAGTAACAACAAACACTGAGTGGACCCTGTATCCCTCAAAATAGTTACTGGGTAATTAGGCGAATCAGAAAGCTCACTGAGCGACACAAATCCCTTTGTAATAAAAGGTAAAAATTCCTCTCGAATGTCAGACAAGGACCCTTTTAGTGGACTATTAAAATCCAAGTTTGCATCAGATACACTAGTGGTAAAGGCAACAGGTTTTTGAGTGGCTAAAGCCGCATTTTTTCTCTGCAAAGTATAACAATTGGAAATTGTATGCCCAAATTTCTTGCAGTATGAACATTGCACCGATTTGGTGGAGTCAATTGTGGTTTTAGAAATTGACTCTTTAGAACTTGGGTCAGAGGTGGACTGAGATTTTGTCTCAGTCTTGGACCTATTATCAAAATTAGACTTAGATGGAACAAATGACTTCCGATTGAATTTCTTTCAATCATGAGAATGCAAAAAACTAGTTTTGTGTGTCAAAACAGTCGTCAGCCAAAACAGCTGCTTTGTCCAACTCTAACATTCTGTTCTAAGTGGGTTTTGACAGCATAAGGCATACTACTTTTAAATTCCTCAAAGAGGATCAGCTGTCGTAACTTTTCAAAATCTTCCTCAATTTTACGTGATCTACACCACTTTCATATGCAAATTCAACATAAGTTTCGGTTTCTTTCTTTTTCAAGTCTCGAAATTTTTGTCTGTAGACCTCTGGTACAAGTTCATAGGCTTTCAAAATGGCAGCCTTAACTAAATCATAATCAGCACATTTGTCAACAGGAAAAGCAGAATAAACTTCTTGTGCCTTACCCACTAAAACACTCTGTAAAAACAAAGTATACATGTCTTTTGGTCAGTCTAATCTATCAGCTACTTTCTCAAAATGAGCAAAATATTTATCCACATCTTTCTCCTTAAAAGGAGGCACCAACTTATTGAATTTGGTAGGATCAAATTTATTTGCGGAAACAGTAGAGCTTGGTTGCTCGGTTGTTTTAGCCTGTTTTAGCTGAAACAATTCTGACTCCATTTGTAATTTCTTAGTCTGTTCCAAAATAATTTCTAACTGTAACTGTTTTAGTTTAATAGCCGTTTCATCTGAATAATCATTGACATGCATTTCTTTGACAATTGATTCTTCCAAAATTTCTTCATCAATAAGATGTTCTAAAATCACTGCCCGAATGTCAGCCTTTTTCATACTGGCAGCTACAGAAATTTTGTAATGTTTGGCAACCTCAAATAACTCGGACCTTTTTAAACCAAACACCTTGTCCCCTGAGGGACTTTCTTCAAATTTAGCAATAAAGTCATGTATTGAAAACTTTGCCATCTTGATAATTGCTGGTAAAAACTACAAAGCGAATTTTGTTCACTTGAATTTTTACAGTGAAATAAAATCACAATTTATTTTTTTGAGTGGCTAGGGAATTCACCAAATTTTGTTTAGTTCGTTCTCGGACAAGCCCCCAATTCTGTTACGTGCGCCTAATTCATGTAAATTAAAAGAAATAGAGCACGGCAGAAAGAAAATAAAAATGCTACGAAAACAACCAGCAATTATATTTACACAATAATTTAATAATTTATTTCATCACAAAATTAATTTAATACAATTTAAATACCAGGTAAGATAAAAAAAAAAAAAAAAGGTTTTTGCACGGCTGTTCTTCCCGTCGATGGACTGTCACATCGTATGGCTTGCAGATAAGGGCTCGCTTGTTCACTGGACCGGTCTGGTCTAGGACATCTAGGAAGAGCAATGAACCGGGCGTGGGTTCAGAGCCATCTACACAGCGCAATGAACCGGGCGTGGGTTCAAAGCCATCGACTGGAAGAAGAGTAATATGAACCGGATGGTTCAGGCCATCAACTAGAAGGAGACAGAGAACAGTGTAGACTCACTGTCTCATTGTAGGGCCGAAGCACCAAGGTACTGACTGAACCATGGTGTGGCAAAGGCTGAATAAGTGACACACATCTGGTAGTGTCAGATCAGAGCCTACGGCTGACCAGTTGGTGTTGCTCAGATGAATGTGTAGATCATGTGTTGTTGTTGTTAATGGCACTTCTGGCAATCTATGTGCCCTTTGTGCCAGTTGCTGTACGGTTTGAACAGCGCATGCGCGCAGAGATGCGAATGATATGAGACTGCTTTTTGAGATTATGACGTAACAAAAACGGACTCTGTAGCCTACTTAGAAGAAATCTTGATGGACAAAACTAAGAAAATAGATGATCTCAGTCAAAAAGTTGGAGAGTTATAAAAACAAACTGAAAGGAGATTAACCCAAACCCAAAAATTCAAACCCAGGTTACTATAGCACGATCTAGAAAAATGATGGGGTGGGTGCTGGTGATCCTCCAGACATAGAGCGCCGCATGTGTTCCTGCAAGCCGGTCCGTTTCCCTTGCAGTTTAAGAGCCCGTGCTCCGCCAGGTAAAATTTGCAGGGCCGCAACACTTCAGGTGATGAGGCGGCACCCTGTCCAGCCAATCACCAAAACACCCAGTCCTCTGAAAAAATTTGCTTGTGTGGAGAAAACTATGTATTATTTTAATATTTTCCGAAATTCTCTTTAATAAATTGAAGAAAATAGGCTATGTTATTTTTGAATCCAAGTAAGTCATGTATTGTCATTTGATTATCAGTATATTTTAGAGCCCTTTGTAACTTATGTCTATTATTGATATATTGAAGTAAAAAGGTGATTTACAATATCAAAACGTTACACGTATTAATAATGATCATTATTGCGTTGGGTTATTTTTTCCCTTTACTTTTTCCATTAGGTGCTGCCATATGATTTGATGAACTGGATGCCCCAGTTTCCATGGCCATTTCTCTTTGTTTAGGTTTTGATTGTGAACTCTTTCTTTGTGTATCTTGTTTTATAGGTCTGTTTGGTGATTGTGATGTATTACGTGACTTACTGATGTTTTGGTTTTTTTCTCTAGGTTTTTTCTCTTCAGTGCTATGGAGTATGTGTTCAGCCAGAGATTGAATTGCCGTTTTTTTCTTTCCTTCATTTCTAGTACTTTCCCATATTTGCAAAGCTCCAATTATTAATTCTATTAATGACTGATTTATCAAGTATTGTGGGTTAGGTTCTGTTTGGCATCCAACCGCTTCCTCTGTTTGGGTGGATGCCTCCTTTCGGTTGACAGCTGTGGGTTTATTTTGCGTAGATTCTGGATTTTGTTGGGTTTGCATATTTATCCATGCTGGTTTTGGTTTAGGGTGTGTCCGTATATTTATCTGTTTGAATTGTGATGTTAGTTCGAACCGTCTTTGCTGCTTCCGCATATGAAATATTATAGGTAACTCTGAATTCCTGGATTTTCTTTTCTTCCTTGTAGGAGTTACACCCAGCATAGGCAGAGGAGTGATTCCCACCACACCTGCTACACTTGACTTGCTCTTTTTGAGTGCACTCGTCGTATGTGTGAAAACCACTACATCTGACACCCCTCGTCTTGCTTCGGCAATTGTTTGCTGTATGGCCTAGTCGTTGACAGTTGAAACAACGTATTACTGGTGGAATGTACGGTTTTACTGTAAATGATTCATAACCCAGTTGGATGTGTGTAGGCATATGAGGGGTATTAAATGTGAGACATACCGATGAAGTTTTCCCTGTTTGTCCGTTTCTTTTATACATGAGTCTGCGCACATCTGTAACCCCAAATCTTTTACACTCGTTTTGTATTTCTTTATCTGGAATTTCTGATGGAATTCCTGAAATGACGCCTTTGCTTTGTGTTTCTGATTTAGCGTATTCAGTGACCACGGCCCATTGTCCTAATTGACTGATTCCTTTTAGTTTGTTTGCTTGAGCTGAAGTATAGCATCTGATACTAATACCTCCTTGGTTGGTTTTAGAAACATTTTTTATGTAATCTTGTCCCATTGAGTTAAGAGCTTTAGCTATTTTTATTGGATTAATTTGCGCAAGTTTTACATCTGGGGAGTTTATTATTACTATAGTAGGGTTTACTTGTGGTTCATATGTGCTAAGGTTTCTTCTTTTCTGTTGTCTTTTCTAGAGGAGCTACTTTTGTTTTGAAATGATTTTGTTCGCTTTCGAGAAATCTTTGTTGTATATTCTATATCTTCTTCATCATCTTCTTCTTGTGCCTGGCTTATTAGTCTATCTAGAGTAGATCTTGGTTGGTTACTTATTTGTCTGTTTCTTTTCCGGTTAGATAGTTGTTCTTGAGATAAACTATCCCATGTCATATCATCCTCAGATTCGTCGGACATAGGCCTATTTAGTCCAACGAAGTCCGAGGTCCCCTATGCTATGAAAAAACTAGACCGAAGATTTGAAAATGCAAAAGAAAATTGACCTTAATGGGTTGTTTATGAGTAATATAATTTGAAAAGAAAGGAGTAGATCTCACCTCTTCTTTTGCCTAAAAAGGAAAAGATTTTAAACTGTTAGGAATACCAAGATTGCCGCTCGCAAAAGCACGTCTCATCTCATTCGCGTCTCGAAGCGTTCTCCGTGTAGATCATGATGCAAAACCCAGTGTTTTATACAATTTGCACAAAAATACAATGCATGGTAGTTACATAATGTTTGTGCCAAATGCACTGAACAGGACAATAGCCATTTTGTGTACAATAATACAACGCATGGTAGTTACATAATGTTTGTGCCAAATGCACTGAACAGGACAATAGCCATTTTGTGTACACAAAGAGCACTACTGCTTTAACCACAGGTGCTTAAACATGTGCTTTTTAAATAAACCCAAATAGTTACAGCTGGCTCAGAAAAGAAAAATATGCACATAACACCCTCAAGGGAATTGTTTTTTCAGGACCTCAAGACACATCTAGGTCTTTCTAGGAATTTCTTTAACATGTTAGAACACAAATAGTACTGAGGAATTATTATATTTTTGACTGGACCCAAACATCCTCACAAATGTAGTTATTAAGCAATATCTGTTGGGTGATCTATTAAAATGTATATTGCCGACAGTGAATCCCTGGCAGTTGGGCCATATAAACATAGTAAACATACCCCCCAATCTTCATTGCATGGGTGTGTCAGCCTTGGAATACCTTTTGCCAGATCACCCAATTAAAGTTCCCATTTATTTGTATGCTCGCATTGGGATAGTACTGACCATCAATCCCATGAACACAATTGGTTAAACAGACAGTATCGTCACGATCAGAGCAGACTTTCTACAAACAGGGCATGGAATCGGTGTCATAGTTTAAGATGAACACAGTGACTGAAAATTACTGGCTCATTTATGCAGCAGAAACGCGAATATGACCTTATCATGTGAGTATTATTTTCAGTCACTGAGTTAAACTAGAACTTGAACTCTGATTCCATGCCCTGTTGATCGTGAAGATATTGCCACCTTTAAACAATAACTTTAAAATAACTATTTATGAAAATGTATTTTCAACAGTTGATGACAAATAAATACATATACATGTAACAATGAGAAGATCATTTCAGTATTGTTTTTTCTTTTCATTTTACAGTTATCATTCAAATTACATTGTGTTGTCTCTTCCCTATAAGTATTGTTTTAAAAAACTGAACCAAACATTTAAATATTATAACACTTGATCGAATTTGTCATTGTATTGTACAAGACCTGCACACACCTCACCTCGGGGGGGAAAATGTGTAATGATCAAGCTGTGATGATACAGTATTTAACTTCACCACAACGTAATTAGTGTAAAAGCTCTGTGTTCGTCCAAACGACAAACACCTAATGTCGTACAGATCGTTAATTGTCAAAAAATATTTCCAAAAAGGTGACCACAATTTGACCTTTACTTCCTGTCCAAACCGGAAGTCAAACTTTAATATTTAAAAAAAATCATATCTCAACAACCACAAGAGGTAAATTAAAATTGTTTGCACCATTGTACTGATCGTTAATTGTCAAAAAATATTTACAAAAAGGTGACCCCAATTTGACCTTCACTTCCTGTCCAAACCGGAAGTCAAACTTTAATATAAACAAAAAATCATATCTCAACAACCACAAGAGGTAAATTAAAATTGTTTGCACCATTGTACTGATCGTTAATTGTCCAAAAATATTTACAAAAAGGTGACCCCCAATTTGACCTTCACTTCCTGTCCAAACCGGAAGTCAAACTTTAATATTTAAAAAAAATCATATCTCAACAACCACAAGAGGTAAATTAAATTTTTTGCACCATTGTACTGATCGTTACTTGTCAAACACTATTTACAAAAAGGTGACCCCAATTTGAACTTTACTTCCTGTCCAAACCGGAAGTCAAAGTTTAATATTTAAAAAAAATCATCCACAAGAGGTAAATTCACAATCTTTGCACCATTGTACAGATCGTAAATTGTTAAAACAATTGTACACAAAGGTGACCCCAATTTGACCTTTACTTCCTGTCCAAACCGGAAGTCAAAGTTTAATATTTAAAACAATCTACTTCCTCCCGAACACCTAGAGTTTGTGTCAAGACAAACTCTGAATCTCTAGTTTTTAGGTGTTCGGGTATGTACCCGAAACACCTATTGTTTTTGTTCGTTTTTTTGTTTTGTTTTTACTTCTTCTCCTTCTTCTCCCCCGCGACTGTCCGGTAACAAACACATACTAGCAAACTTCACATGAACTTGAAACTTGGCATGTACTTAGAACTTAATAAGTAGATGAAACACGAGTTGTGAGTGACCCCAATTTGACCTTACTTCCTGTCCAAACCGGAAGTCAAAGTTTAATATTTAAACAAATCATATCTCAACAACCACAAGAGGTAAATTCACAATTTTTGCACCATTGTACAGATCATTAATTGTCAAAAAATATTTACAAATGGTGACCCCAATTTGACCTTACTTCCTGTCCAAACCGGAAGTCAAAGTTTAATATTTAAAAAAATCATATTTTAACAACCACAAGATGTACATTGACATTTTTTGCACGATTGTATAGATTGTTAATTGTCGAAAAATATTTACACAAAAGTGACCCCAATTTGACCTTACTTCCTGTCCAAACCCGAAGTCAAAGTTTAATATTTAAAAAAATCGTATCTCAACAACCACAAGAGGTAAATTAACATTTTGTGTACCATTGTACAGATTGTATTGTCAAAAATATTTACAAAAACATGACCCCAATTTGACCTTTACTTCCTGTCCAAACCGGAAGTCAAAGTTTAATATTTAAAAAAAATCATATCTCAACAGCCACAAGAGGTAAATTCACATTTTTTGCACCATTGTATAGATTGTTAATTGTTGAAAAATATTTACACAAAGGTGACCCCAATTTGACCTTACTTCCTGTCCAAACTGGAAGTCAAAGTTTAACATTAAAAAAAAATCATTTCTCAACAACCACAAGAGGTAAATTCACAATTTTTGCACCATTGTACAGATCGTTAATTGTCCAAAAATATTTACAAAAAGGTGACCCCAATTTGACCTTACTTCCTGTCCAAACCGGAAGTCAAAGTTTAATATTTAAAAAATTCATATCTCAACAACCACAAGAGGTAAATTCACAATTTTTGCACCATTGTACAGATCGTTAATTGTCAAAAAATATTTACAAAATGGTGACCCCAATTTCACCTTACTTCCTGTCCAAACCGGAAGTCAAAGTTTAATATTAAAAAAAAATCATATTTTAACAACCACAAGATGTACATTGACATTTTTTGCACCATTGTATAGATTGTTAATTGTCGAAAAATATTTACACAAAAGTGACCCCAATTTTACCTTACTTCCTGTCCAAACCGGAAGTCAAAGTTTAATATTTAAAAAAATCGTATCTCAACAACCACAAGAGGTAAATTAACATTTTGTGTACCATTGTACAGATTGTTAATTGTCAAAAATATTTACAAAAATATGACCCCAATTTGACCTTTACTTCCTGTCCAAACCGGAAGTCAAAGTTTAATATTTAAAACAAAATCTTCCACAAGAGGTAAATTCACAATCTTTGCACCGTTGTACAGTTCGTTATTTGTCAAAACAATTTTACACAAAGGTGACCCCAATTTGACCTTTACTTCCTCCCGAACACCTAGAGTTTGTGTAAACAAACTCGAATTTCTAGTTTTTATTTATTTTTTTTAAATTTGCTCTCGGGGTTTCGCTGGGCTGCGTCTATCTGGTTTTACGTCTGTGCATTTTAATTAATTTTCTTGTTCAATCAATCAATTTTTTTCTCCAATTTTATTGTAATTTCTGTTTTTTTTTTTTTTAACTTTGTATAAATTTGTATGCATTTTATATTTTGTATATTCTTCCGCAATTCGACCTTTGGTCGCCATGGGAGAACTGTTTTTAAAGAATAAACCATTAATGAATGAAAAAAAGTATTGTTATTATGTGTATGCCTTTGATAATACAATTTAAAAAATTATTGTAACGTACACTGTGTTCTTGACCAATTTTTACCTTGTTTTGATCTTCTCTGCGGTTCGATTATTCTGTCCGCACGATGTGATCACGTGTCATACACCTACTGTTCCATTCGTTTTCACGGTCATTACTGGATGAGCTGAGCAGAGCCGTATATTGGGCCGGCTCTAGCACCGGAGCGCGATTTTCTTTTCTGCAAACACGAATTGCCATCCCGCGATATTTCAGCCAATCAGATGTCTTATTCGTCATCTTAAATAACGTGCCATGTGATTGGCTGAAATATCGCGGGATGGCAATTCTTGTTTGCAGAAAAAAAAATCGCCTCCGGAGCGGCAAACAGCGCCCCCACCCGACACAATGCGTTAATTCGTGTTGGAAACTTGTACAATACAAACCCACGGCTGTTTCAGTTTTATTCAATATGTTCCATGGCAGAAATGCGCTATTCAATTAATGGAATTAAGATTTCCATTGGAACCATTATCATTTGTCTTTCCACATATGTTCCTTTGCATTGTCATGTACAATGCACCGTACTTTTGACCGCCTGAGGGCGCTGTAATTTACTTCCGGGGGTACAGATTCAACTTTGGCATTTTGGGGTCAATTAAATATAAATGAATTGCGCCAGGCCGGTCCTGAGTGTAAGTTGGATATGCGAACCTGTTGTGTGCCGTTGTGCCCAAACAAATCTACAAATAAGGAACAATAATTTAAAGGCAGATTCGCCTTATACTAGAATTTGTAGCGAACATTTTGAAGGCGGCAAGAAGTTGAACAACAGTGCTATTTCGACCATATTTCCATAATAAACCAAGAAAACTACCCACTGTAAGGCAATTACCTTCGACGGGAAAAGAAGTGAAAACAATCCAAGTTTCTCCATCAGATTTTGTGAAGCCCATTGACATCGGTGTCCAAACTGAGGGCCAACAATGTGGACATGAGCATACACCAAACGGGCGTGATGAGATTGGCCAACTAAAGAAAGAGCTCAGTGAGTGTCGTACCCAACTTGACCGCACAATCAAGAGTAAGCTTGGCATTGAGAAATTTAAAGCCTGTGACTGTGACATCTGTTTCTACACAGGTTTTCCAGATTTCGAAATATTCAAGATTTGTTTTGAATACTTTGAGCCATCCACCAACCACTTACCAACATGTACATTTTTGGCAAGACAGAAACTGACTCCCATGAACCAATTTTTCATGGTGATGTGCAGACTACGACTCGGTCTTCTCGAGAATGATTTAGCTGAAAGATTTGATATCAGCCAATCATCTGTATCCAAGATATTCTCGTTATGGATCAACAGTGATGTGCTACGAGTTGAAGGAGATAGACATATGGCCTTCTCGAGAACGTATCAAGGAAACAATGCCAGAATGTTTCAAGGCATATCAGTCAACGAGAGTAATCATAGATGCAACAGAAATTCAAATGGAGAAACCATCTGCACCAGACATGCAGTCTGTAAAATTCTCAAACTACAAAAGCCGTAACACAGTAAAAGTTCTCATTGGCATTACGCCAAGTGGAGCAGTGTCTTTTGTTTCTGATCTCTTTACAGGTAAGCAACACTTTACAAACTGTAATGTCAATGCCTAAAATTCTATGTGCAAGCAATATTTGTCTGCTGATGAATCAACTCCGGATGAAATTCCCGAAATGGAAAACACGCAACAACCGCCCAGTTATTTTTTAGCTTCGCACGTGTTTATTTTTTCTTCTCCTGATCGAGTTTGGGGGTTGGAACATTGAGCAATTGAGCCACCCCTATGCTATACACAATTGTACCGTGTTCACTAAGGCCGTATTCAACAAAGGAAAGTATAGAAACGTTACTAACTTTACTTACGTTTTTGAAAATTAACAAAATGAGCATTCATTTATAGGCCTATAATTATGTACTGGTGAGATTTAGAATCATTTCGTCACACAATATGATCACACTTTTAACCAAGGTGAGCCACTCATTTTCCTGACGAGTTTTTAATAATCAAAATCAAGCTTGATCATACCACAAAGTAACGTTACACTTGGTGAAATCACTTTGAAAAGCACCCGAACATGTTGCAGTCAGTAATTTGTTTTCGTGATATTGCCTCTGTTTTAGCGATCGATATAATAATGTAAACAAAAAAGAAAATGGACGGAGGACTAACTTTCATGAATGACTGCAATTTGACGAAAATAGTTACATGTGCGTTTTTTACCACCTATGGCTCAACTTCCGGACACAAAAAATTTTGATTTCTGGTGAAATTTGGACATTCGTATTATGAACCAAATGACAGTAAAGCCTTAAAAAAAAACACCTTCACCTATGCACACTACAGACTGTAATTTTAAGCATTTTTAAATTTGCTACACAAAATTCACAGATTGCTATACAAAAAAATTATTTTGCTATGCAAATTAATTTTTTGAATCGCAGTTTTGCTATGCAAAATTTTTGAACGAAATCGTTCCCTGATATATCCGGATACCCGACCGAAACTGTCATTACCCGGTTCCATTTTTCGGTTCCGACTACCCGTAAACGACTTTTTAAAATTATTGGGACTTACCATTTCAGCGGTGTGAACAGAATCTTTGACTATTGAACAATGTAATGTTTACACTTTTACATGTAGGAGCAATTTTATTTTAAGAGATTACACTCTGATAACCCTTTGTGTATTTCCATACATTTGGATACATTGTATGCAATCATAAAGACTCAAATAGCCTGGCTGTGGCATGCTACAAACAAGTATCAAAGTAGCTGCTCAGGATGGAATGTTTGCCTAGTGTTCACAGTAATTGGATTAGTGGGACAATAACTGCCCCTTTATGTCTGCACTGGAGTGTGGCCACGGAATGGACGCGCTCCTAAATAATCTATTAGTTGAAAATACGTTTATGAGGGACGGAATGCGGTTGCTGATGATGAGCTGCGAATTATGGCTCGTCAAACATTGATGGAGGGGACAAATTGGCTGAATACTAATTAAAAAGTAGACAAAACTTACACCGATACGTTTTGTTGAGTTATTTTTTTTATGAGTGCGCATCAGAATGTGGGTTCGAATCCCGGCCGTGACACTTGTGTCCTTGAGCAAGACACTTAACCATAAATGCTTATAGGGGCAGAGGCAGTTTAACAACTGCCTTGTTCTGGACTAGTTACCCCCCCCCCCCCCCCAGTCCTATTCGCACTGTGAAGAGGCTGGTTATTAACTTGTCTTGTTTCGGTGCGAGGGGCTGATTTCTCCAGTGTGGAGTTGTTGAAACAACTCAATGACTTAGTAGCCCCCACCTTGGAGTGGCCATTGGCCTTGTGTGGGGCTATTTGCATTAAAAAAAATGTAAACAATAAAAAATCCTAAATTTTAGACTCATTTCTTGACTGACCGATCAACACGATGCCACATCAACAGGAAATAGTCGCATCAGTCGCAAGGATCGCCAAGAATTATCTTGATATTCCAGCAACATCAGTTCCCTCTGAACGGGTGTTTTCAACCGCGGGAAATATCGTCACGGCAAATCGGAGCTGCTTAACACCCGATAACGTGAACATGCTGGTATTCCTGGCAATGAATGCCCGCATAACTGCCACCCCACCAAAGTGAACTTACATGTATCAATGAGTAAACCTCAACCGATTTTGAAAGAGAAATATTGGGTTCTGAAAATAATCTTAATTCTTAAAGTCATTGTTTAGCTTTATTATTAGTAGCAGTAGTAGTTGTTGTTTTTAATTATTCCTAGCTAGGTCTCATATAAATTCATTCTTTCAGAAAACGAGCTTTATTGACAGGTTTATTGACATTTAACTAAAGTTCATTGTGATAGAAATATTCAAGTTCTGATTTTAGATTCGTAATATTTGCAGTTTGTTAGTTTCATAATATTAAATATTATTTTAGTACGCAAAATCATGTCCTTAATCCAAAGCAAACATGACGTACGGGATATCCTTATTTAGAAGGCAGGGGCGCAGCAAGGCGCAAGCACATGAATTGTTTTCCCACAACGGGTTAGCTCCGCCCACATCGCCTTTGATCGACCAATGACATTATTCAACACGTGTTTTGTGACATGAACATTAAAGTCAACTTGCTATACGCATGCGCTCTGATGACAGACACACCATGCAGTGATTATTGTCTTCTTATTGGTAGTCACTCCCTGACACAGTCACGTGTGAGGCCGCTGTAGCTGTGTGTGATGCACCAGCCGTGCGTGCGCGTGTGTGATCAATTGGCCTTTCTTTTGTTCACTATTGTAACTTGGGTTAATTAAAGACAGACACTTTTGTAGCAATTTTTACGGTTTCATTACAGAAATAACTTTCAGTAAATACAATATTTTGTCACCAAAATGTTATACATTAATAAAGATCGAATTAAATATGGTATCCTCTGTATTATAAAGGTAAATTTTGTTAACATTTACATGTATTTGTTCACCAAAGGAGGCTTGTTTTCAACAAGGACGAAAACGGGTATCCGGCTATCCAAACTTTTCTGATTTCGGGTATTCGGTTCCAGAAATATTCAAAAACGCACAGCCCTAGTATATACATTGTAATACAATCTTCGAGGAAAAGATAAGTGCACCCAGCAATTTCACGACGACACAACACCGTGAAAATGCCATGAAATACTCTTGGGATTCCTTCGCCGTGAAAATGCTGTGAAAATGCCATGAAATTCTCGTGGCAGTTTTGGGGCAGCTCATTAATTCTCGAGAGCACCGTGAATTTGCTGTGAAATCACTGTGAACATTATTGCCAATATCTAAGAGGAAGAGACACCATGAAATTGCAGTGAAATTACGGTCAACTGTTATTTCAAGGCAAAACTGATTTTCAGGGTGAAGTTGTTCATAGCATGTAGTTCAAGTTTGGTTAAGTTTAAACGGTATGGGTGTTGCTTAATCCGACTCACATTGTCAACATCACAAAATAAATAAATGCATACTGTGATAAAAAAAAGGGTTATTCGTTATAGGTTTGGTTTAATTTCCACTCCATTATATTAATTAGAATTTACATAGCAGTTGATGAAAGAACAATTGTGAGCAGGGGGCCATCTAGAAACGCATAGGGCTTCTGTTTATGACCCCTTGTAGATGCCAATGGTAGGGTGGATATACACTCACTGGCCAAAAGTATTGCAACATGCTTAAAATTAGCACTTTACAGTAACAGGTGAGATGATCATTTAACCTGATTTCATCGATCGTGTATTACATAATTTCCAAGCAAGAACAGTAAAAAAGAACATTGACTTTCAAACACAGGCACTTTCAAGAAGTCTTAAGTAGTGTAAATAAAATAAAATAAATTATTATAACACAGTTCTCCAAACTGAACTTTGGTGTGTGTTGCAATACTTATGGCCAGTGAGTGTACTAGTCAAATAGGACTGTAAATAAAATATTCCTTTGGATAGAAGACCAAAACAAAAGGAAGACAGATTGAACAAGGGAGATATTAAAGGGCATTTCTAACCCTACCATTGGTAAATGGGTCATTCCGTGAAGTTGGGGGCACATAGTGTGACATTTTGCCTAAAAAGGGCAATATTTAAACCCTGAACATTTTTTAACTTCTACCTTTCTCATCAGTTTTACCTGATCTGGATATTGTTCATGCACACTTGCAATTAATATTTTCACAAGGCCAACAAAGGATTGGTTGGATTATTTTTCACACTCGATGAAGATATATTGTCAAAATGTGTGTGTGACTTTCCCCAAAATTTGGTGTCCTATTACAAGTGAAACCAGTAACTTAAATGGCATTATATTCTCTCTCTGCTTTTATTAATTTGTCTAATTGTTACTAATTTCATAAACCTATAAGTAGGTCTTATTAGGGTACAAAACTCTCGACTTTTCTAAGGAAGCTGGTAGATATATATAACAGAAATACATTTTTATTTCACGTGTATTACATGTGAAACCAGAAAACATGTTTGGGTATATTTCCATTGATATTGCCTTGAAAATGTCTGCATTTTATAAACTAGTTAAGGATATATACATGTATCTCTAATGAAATGATACGAAAATCAGACCTCTTCAGTGAATATGAGGCATACAATATGAATGTTTGTGGATTTCATGTGTAACACGGACACCGGTATCCTTGTTACATGTGAAATCCGTATCTTATTTGTGCCATATCACTGTAAGTTTCAATTGCAAAAACTCAGAATTTCATTTGTTCAATATTGCTGTCTGTAAGTGGTTAAATAAAGAAAGTGTTGAAGAAAGTTTTTAAGATATGGCAAAAGTAAGGTATTGATTTCACATGTAACAGGGACACCAACAGACTTGGTGTCCTGTTACGGTGTGACAGTTTATCCTTATCGTGTATGAAGAAAATACATTTGATTTGTAAAATTCATGTTGTGAATTAGGTATTAGTGCTGCTCTAACACACAGAATCTGTTATGGGTATATCAATTACTGTGAATGTGAAGAAATTCACAAAATTTCACACCTTGTGTAAAGTTGTGTCCCCAACTTCACTGAATGACCCAAATACCAAAAGTTAATTGAAATAGTGACTTTTTAAGGACTTTCACTGGACAGAACAACAATTTATGCATGTAGAAGATAAAATAAGTTGGTTTACAGCGAGTAATAATCATTTCAGTTTGTTAATTTGGTTAAGTGACTAAAACTTACATTTGCTATTAACACACCAGAGTTCTGTTCATAATGGAACCTCTAGACATGCTAGAACTGATTAATTCATTGTTAAATCCCTCCGTGAATTTTGAATCACTCTCAACATGAAATTATGCATGCATACTTAGGTTTATTTATACATGTGCCTGTGGCTCAGCGAGCCACCTATCATTGACCAACTTCAATGGGCCTCTGACCTTTTGAACAACAAGTTGATGGCTGGTAGTGATATCAGTCATGTCAGTCATGCAACTTTGATCTTTTGATTTAGTGTGCCTATATGTCTGACATGTTCTGCAAAATTCACCAACATCTTGATACAACTTTGGCCTAAAGAAATGACACAAGATGCCGTCTTGAGTCCCCCCCCCTCCCCCAGATAGCAACACTACAGTAACATTGGGTCAATTAACATTGGGTCAACGAAACAAATACATTGGGGTTGGCCCAATGTAAATTTGGTCATCAACGTTACGATGGGCATTAAATGCGGCCAAATGTTGGCCCAACAATCATATCAGCCCCATTTACGTTGAACATTTATGTTGAGGCAACATTGGTCCCGCATTGGGCCAATAATGTCTACATTCTAAAACAAAGAATTAGAGTTGGTCTATCCTTTCACCTAATTAGGCCCATTCTAATTAATACAAATGCTTTGTTCATTTATATTTATAACCAATTGTTATTTGATTAGTGATACCCATACACTACCTAAATTTACATGCGTCATGCACACTACACTGCAAGAACTCGGGTGTTAAATGGTTAACACTACACTGGTGTAACCGTTGTGGTGATTCTTTCAGTGTTAAAATAACACCCTTTAAATTCAATTGGGCTGGTAGAAAAAGTATTACTGTGGTGTTGATTTATAGCAGTGTTAAAAACATGAAATGCGCTTGCGCGGAGAGATCGACAATAATGATTGGTCAATTAAAAGTGACGTGTAGCGTCTTCCATTTGCACGTTAATTGTTGAAAGTCGTAGGATTCCATCGCATTTATAAGGAAAAACAATCGTATCTAATCGTTACTTTGACAATGCCAATAGTACGAATAATTACGGGTGGACGACATACGACTAAAATCCTATCTTACCAGGCGGATTTTGAAAAGTTCATCGAAAATGGTAAGTGAGTTTTCAACGTGTATTTTGCCCTCGTAAAAATACAAATTTACAGTATACTTTACGTGTACATGTACACAGGCTGTATTGTACGTATACACTGCAGGGTCCTATGTCATGGTTGAAGTGTTATCTTGTATAGGCCATGTTTAGGTTGAATTGAAAGCAGCTGCGTGCTATTAATCATTAGCCTATGCTATGGCTAAGCTACTTAAGCCTGATCTATGATTGCTATGTAGTTTTGCAATTCTTTTGCATGTACCCTTACGACGGTCCTATGTCATGTATGTCATGGTGGAAGTGTTATCTTGTAACTATACTATAGTAGGCAGCCCATGTTTAGCCTTGTACAAGTTGTAGGTTGAATTGAATTTTGAAGGCATCTGCGTGATATTAATCATTAGCCTATGCTATGGCTAAGCTACTTAAGCCTGATCTATGATTGCTGTGTAGTTTTACAATTCTTTTGCATGTACCCTTACGACGGTTACGTAGGCCTAGGCCTACATGTATTGTGGGAGAGGATTTTCAATCACTGCCTGCCATCATCTGCCACAACACCAACGGCAACGCCATCGCGTTTTAATAATATTCAGCAAAAATGTACACTAACTCAAGAAAAAAAGAAAAGAAAAAAAAACACAATAGGCCTAATAGTTTAATATTGGGTGAACCTGACCCCATTATTTAGATTTTAACACAAACATATCATAGGCCTATTTATTCTTTATGCAGTGAAAAAGAAGTTTGGCATTGCAGCTGATGATGGCTCCCTAACATTCGTTGACGAAAAAGACAGGGCAATAATTGATGAGGACGTAATGGAAGAACTTATCAAATCTGATCCCTCCCTTGTTATTATGATGTTAAAAGAAGGAGAGAAATGGGGTGAGTAACATCAGTAATTTTAAACCTGGCAAAACCTATCGGCATGTGCACTGCCAGCCAATAGTGTTTCAATTTCATTCTAAAAATACAACTTTATTCGGTTTGTTTATTTATATATAACCACTTTTGTAAACTAAGATTTCCTATTGCACTTTTTGAAACTTAATTTAATATTGATGCATGGGAGGGAGGGGTGTGCAATTCAAGTTGTGGTCTGTGGCATGCACAGCAGCTACCCTCCTCCCCCCCCCCCCCATTACAGTAGTTTGGTCGAATTCATAATGGAATGTATCAATACTTTTTTGTGTGTAAATTTTTGTTGCCCAAACATAAGGGTAGACAGACTGTTGTTGATTTTTGAAAAATATTTTAGAATGCCATTGCACATTTTTCTTGTATACTTTTTTGTGTATTTTGTATTTTTCTTGTGTACTTTTGTTGTACAATGTATGCAGGTCTTTATTATAACTCATGTTCCATGTGTGTCTTAAAAATGGATATACTTAATGGTCCTGGTCTAGCAATATTTATAAACTCAGTTTTAAAGCCTAGTTTTCAAATAATAATGAAACTTTATTGGGTAATATGTAGATTTTTACATACGAAATACAACAAATAGTTTAATATTGTTTTTATTTACCAAAACTTATTTTTATAGTTTAATTTGCCAACATACATGTATATGTAAACTGCATGCAGACAGACATCCAAATTCAAGTTTGACAATTTTGCACCATATCTCTTGTGCCTGTTAATTGAAACCCAGGAGTGGTACTGATGACACAAGTACCAGCAAAACTGTTTTTATTTCTTTAGCCCCTCTAAACAAAAACCAACAAACTTCCCCTGTTAATTATGTTTCTTAGAACACACCACTGCCATGTTTACAACTTTGGGAGGGCCTACCGACAGACTTGCGGACCCTTTTTATTCACTCTTTTTGGCTTCATTATTACAATATAATCTATTTGGGAAAGTCATTGACCATATACTTATGACATCCATATATTGCATTTATACATCATAGTTTTGCATGAGCCTAGTGCAGTACGTCCATGCATGGTACTTGCGGAGTGAAAAACCAGAGATCAAAACTCCGAAGAGAAAGTACTCTGGAAAACCCCGCAACTAGTATAGTAATAATGCTCATCTTAGGTTGGATAATTTAAAATAATAATAAAAATTGATAGTGTAATTTGTTGTCTGTCGGTACGCAGATGGCACATTCTTACCACACCCTGACTTATATACCCATCCGCGCAGCGGATTAATAGTTCCGTAAGAACTAATTTTCGTACTAATTCACTACCCCGTTCAACCGTACGAAAATATATATTAAAGCATTTTTTTCTTCTTGGTGGCTAGCATCGCTCGGTGGTGATGAATCTAAAAATCACTGGGTTATTGTAGCTTTAGCGGCTATGGGAGCTTCTGTAGATAATGAATCAACTTGCTGCTGCTCCAACACATGTTGACTATCGCCTGTCTGTTGGCAATCTAGCGGCGCAGCCGATGGTGCGATGGATTCTGAATTCGTCGCTAGATTCAATCCTAGCGACAAATCAGACGTTGCGATTAAAATATTGTTGTTGTATCCCACGTACGTACCTATTCGCATATTCATGTCGGATGGCATGAGGTATAAATTTTCTCCAATCACAAAGTTTAATTGCGATCGGGCGTATTGTAAATTATCTTGATATCGTTGAATAGAATCTTGTAAATCAACAGGAGAATCAATCTCAGCATCCACTATATTAAAAAATTCTTGCTGTGCCTCTAAACCGGTACCCGGTGTAAGAATTCCACTTGTATCTTGCACTTGAGCTCCCAATATCGCATAAACGTACGTTCTTATAGAATCACTAATTCGTTCTGTACCAACATCCGTAAAGCCTTGAGACTCATCGAGTATGTACCTAATCCAAGCAAACTCTGTAGCGTGAGATTGTGAAATGTAACTCACCGTATACGTTGATGGGTGATCACTATTATCAAAACTCATTTTTGTCGCATTTTTGAAATAATCATAATTTGTCGTCTCATGATACTCAACATTCAAGCTTGAATTATCGTAGTCATTCCCAGGTACTGGTTTGTAACCGTTGTCGTAATAATAAGCTGTTCCTAATGCTCCCGAGTTTTTATCTACTTGTTGTTTCCAATTTGATGTTGGTAAGACGTGAAATTCTTTACATAGTTTATTGTATGCCTCAATGTCTATATTGTTTTCAAATGCATTATAAACATTTTGAAATGATGTAGGACAACTCATTTCTTTGAGCAATCGTCGAATTTGATAATAAACGTGAAATAAAAAAAAACTACTAATTTGCTCGTTTGAATGAAACAAATGTTTATAACTCACACCACATCCCGTCGTACTACACCACGTTACACAATTTAGTTGATTCTGATAAAATTTTAACAGAGTAGAATTCCAATCATTTATAATATCGTCGCTATTCACGTGAGGTAACCTGTAATTTTCAAATGGATTATCGAGTTGTACGTTAAAATACTCGTTTTTGTTTATGTAAATATTTATAGTCGTTAATTCGCTTGCGCTCATATTATGACTAGACGAAAAATTTCCTGATTGCGGATACCGTTTCGATAAATTACTCTGAAACGCTAATGGAAATGACATTTTATTAATTATATTTTATAATTATAAATTATAAAAATATGCAGGACTTTATAACATTAACGAAGTTATAAACATTATCTTAAAAAACACTCCTTGGCTCAAGTTTGAAATCGATAACGCAATCGGAAAATCTTCTTTGAAAATTACTCATGAAAGAAGAAGAATTAAATTTTCATCGGGATTAGCTAATTTACTCGGATATGATAATGAATTTCTAGGTCAAGGATATCATAGGAAAAAGACTCGATTTGCAACCTTTTAAAATGTTATACATTCATTGCGATCAAATTTCTACCACCGAAAATTTTTGTGATGGTAAACCTTGTACTATTGTAAACCTTGTACTAAGATAAATCGTTGGGAGAAAGTATGTGGATGGAATTTAAAAATCCGTTGCCAAAAAATCTTCAAACTGATACGTTTAACGAAATGAGTTTTAAAATAAAAGATCCATTAGGTAGAGAAATCAATAATCACGGTTTGCCAATTTTTTTTTACTTTTGAAATTAAATAATGTTCATAAATATATAAATATGGCGAGTATTTACGGTCCTACTCGTAAAAGCAATCAAATTTTGTCTAGCAACAACGTATACAACAACACCACCATTTACGAATATCATGGCTATATCGATAGAAATGAACTAATTTTACAAACGATACCTCTTGTCGAAAAATATCAAATTATACTCGGTTGGCACGGTGTGCTTAAACTACCCTTTTACAACCCTGGGAGCAGGGAATAGGTGATTCCGGAAGGCCCTTTTTTTCCTTTTTTTAATTACTGAAAAACCTTTGGGCTAATTACGCTGAAACTACATGTAATCCTCAATGGAACCTTCTAGTTTGACATACTATAGTAACCTTTAACATCGAGTTCAGCACAGGTCACCCCCGACCGTGGGAAAGCTGGGCACCCAGCCAAAGCCGATTGAGTTGTGCACAAATCTAAGCCCATTGAGTTGTGTACACATCTAATCCTTTGAAATTTCGCCGCCTAGCCAGCCTGGCTGGCCTTATCAATATAATCTATGAATAATCCTACTGTGGAATGTGTCCAGGGGACCTACATTCATCTCATTACACAACCAACCAGTGTTTTGTGCACAAATCTAAGCCTATTGAGTTGTGCACAAATCTAAGCCCATTGAGTTGTGCACAAATCTAAGCCCATTGAGTTGTGCACAAATCTAAGCCCATTCATTTGTGCACAAATCTAAGTACACTGAGTGTCGCTGCCAAGCCTGACCTTTACAACACTGGCTATCAATCATCCTACTGTAGGAGTGTCCAGGGGACCTCCATTCATGAATTTAGACTGTTAGTGAAGGGTTAGAAAAGGATTGCGTAGTGTATTAGATCGTTAGAAAACGGATCGCGTAGTGTATTCTACGCGTAATTAAAAGTGCCTTCCGGAGTCTCCCTTTATTCCGCTTGTGGTATTTGGGGGGGGGGGGGGGGGGACGGCTTCGAGGGGTAATTACATGTTCAATCAAGCACCCGCATACTGCTCAATTTTTGTAAAATTTACGAAAGCGGAAAGTACTGATTATTCACATTCGGCGGAAGGTAGTTTTGACGCCAACGTATACCATATTCCTTCTCCCACTCGAGATAAAAAATTAGTTTTCAATAACACTTCGCAACACGTAGATTACGAAATTTGTTTCAAAACGCAAAATGAAAATGTTTTTGTACAAGGAAGCTTTTTCGGCGCGCTAAACACTAAAATCTGTTTCAATATCAAAATTAAAAGTTTACCATTAAATTAATATTAATTTTATTATCTCTTTGTATTATTAAAAGAATGAATATGGCGATTATTTACGGTCCTACTCGTAAAAACAATCAAATTTTGTCTAGTGCAGATAGCATTTCTAATAAAAACGTTTTTGAAAAAAATGGATATATCGATATGGATGAAATTCAACTTAATATAACATTGTATAAATTAAGCGATATATTTTACATTCAATGGAATGGATCATCCAACATTGGTATACCAAGATTTGCCATCTTTGAACCCATAACAAACTGTACAACTTTTTCTAAAATAATATACAACGATGAATCTTTTTATTCTAATGTTATGAAACGAGAAATAAACCCACTTCGTATACCTGATTTTTTTTTAGTTTGATGTTAGATCGCAAGATTATTTTAATGATACCGTAGCAAAGCATATAGAATGTGGAATTTGCTTCAAAATAGAAAATACAAACTACAGAAAAAAAGTTTTTGTACGAGCGACCTTTTTTGGCTCTCTAGAAACTGGAATCTGTTACGATATCAAAGTTATTACTTAGCCGTTAGATTAAAATTAAAATTTTCTTTTATTATTATTAAAATGACTACAGATAATCTCCAAGACTTAATTCGCTGCCAAGTGCATCGCTTACAAAAAGAATTACAAGCAGAAAAAATGCAACGCGAGGTTATATATAAAAAAATAAATGAAGTCAATAAAACGTGTGAAAATTTAGATGATTTCGTCCAAACTTATAACACCGTAAAAATGATAACAACGTTTGATCTGATATTTGCACTAAGCCATGCTGCTGATGTATATGTTGTGCCTTTCATTCGTGAAAACGCACGAAAACTTTTTAGAATATTTTTCGAAATTAGATTTTTTTAATCTTTTACTATTAATAGAAAACAATGAGCGTTGAAGCAACCAAGATTTATCCAGATGTACGATATATGAAAGATACCTCCGTAGCAGTATCTGACAATGTTAAAACCTTTCGCTTACAAAAAATCGATAACATTCAAACATAAATTTTAAAAGAAAGAAACGAACGCGAAGCCACGTATAAAAAATATAATAAAATCATTAAAACTTGTTCCATCGTTGAATGGATGGCAATATTTGGCGCTATCGGAGCCGGAGGAACTGGATTCGCAAGTATTACCAGCGTTATAGGAGCGCCGATCGGACTAACTCTCCAAGGACTAGCTGTAGGGTTATGCCTCTCGACCGCTGCGATTAAATACGCAAAATCTAAACTTAATAAAAAAGCTAAAAAACATAACGAAATTAGAGGTTTAGCCGAGAGTAAACTCAACACCATCGATAGCCACGTTTCAAAAGCGATCGAAGATGGTATCGTTTCGCAAGAAGAATTTGTACTCATCTGCGAAGAACGAGATAAATATTCTCAAATGAAAGAAAATATTCGTACAAAATTCGCCGTCAATACTGCCTCTGTTTTAGCCGCTAAGGCTAGCGGAGCTACAGCTAAAACAGAGGTCAAAGCCGTTGATCTAGATAAACAAAAAAGATCTTATAGAAAAACTTTTAAGTTTACTTTAAACTTTACTGTACAAAAATCTTATTATAATCAAAAACAATCTGTAGCAGAAAATATAAGACCTCCACCGTATAATTATAATTTCTAGCCTTAGCGGCTACACTAATTTTTAATTATAGTCACTATAAACAAGTTGTCTTTTCAACCAACTCCATCATCACTAAATTATAATGTCGTCTAGCTTTCCCTTCAACACGCTTTAACAAAATTAATTCTAATACATTACCGCATTTCGTACATAAATTAGCTTTTGATTTTGTACCAATTTTACATCTTCGACACGGAACGGGTATACTTCGTCCGTGTCTTACGCGCCACTGATGTTGTGCGCAAAACACGTCACCACCCACACTTGGTATACAACACTTGGATGTTGTACCTATTAAAAGCCATTCGCACGGAATAATCCTTTTCGTCGTCATCTTTACTATATAAATTCATTTCCGTAATCAGTTTTTTTCAGTTTTTTAAGTACGATTTTCAATATCTTTTTTCTGGGGGTTTCTACATTTTTTTCTCAACTCTAATTTACCTATTCACCTCTTCACCTCTTCACCTTTTCACATCTTGACCTCTGACCTCTTAACCTTTTCACCTCTTGACCTTTGACCTCTGACATATTGACCTTTGACCTATTGACCTTTGACCTCCAGTAGTATATCAGATGAGAGAACGGAGCGCAGCGAAGTGGTTCTGGATCACGAACGGAGCGCAGCGGAGTGAAGTGAGCCAGAACTCTCATCTGATATACTACTTAACCTTTGACCCTTTTGGAAGCATGACTCGCAAGAACGTATTTCGAACAGCCGCATTGCTGTGTACCTACATTCTCGTACTGACGTGGATCACGCCATCCTGCATGGTTTTGAACACAACAATGAATACATAGAAATCACTCCACTTGTCAGACCCGCCACTCGTATTGTTTTTTCAATGCATATCCAGAAATCCCCAACACCGTTCTTGCGAGTAATATTTCTGATTTTTGCAAACTGGTGTCCCCGATCCGACCCATTCCCTGACTCTAACTTGTCTCATGTTATGTCCTTCAGGAGACAAACTTCCTCATTAACCCTAATATAACCCTTCCAGGCCATTTTAATCTGTCCAACAACGGCGTGAACTACCGGGAATTCATCTCTACTGAGTCAGCAAAGTGCTTCAACTGTGGTGAAATTGGTCATCTAAGTAAAGTCTGCAAAACAAGTAATGCCTCTCAGTCCGACACTCAAGAGCTTCCGGCCGAGGACAGTAACCCTCTGAATCCAAAACCAACGTTCGTACACTCCAAAAATAAATCTGATCCCAAACATCCTGCCAAAAACTCCAAGCCCTCTAACACCCCGAAAAGAACACGTTCTTTCGATTCACCATCCACCTCCAAACCACCCACTCCCCAGCGAAACCCCTCGTCTTCCTCCCAAAACACCCCCGTACACCCCACCCCTCCTCCCCCAAACCAACAGTCGTCGGCTGTTTTCAACCCTTTGCCATCCGCTCAATCACCGCTACTTTCCCAACCAGCCGCTGCTGATGCCATTCCCCCTAGTACCAAACCCACTGAACCCACTGGGGCCTTTTGGTCACCCCCGGTCCCTTCCCGGCAAACTTCCCCTCTTTTTTCCACTGTCGTTTCTAAGAAGAAACAAACCATGTCCCTGGCCAAGGCTACGGAGGTCCCCGCTCCCTCACCACCGGTAAATACCGCTACCCGCCTCTCCCAATCCCCCCGCCCTCCTACTCCTTCTACACCGATGGACGACCAGGATGGCAGCGACAACGAATCCGTCTCGTCTGACATGAGCCAATTCGACGGAATTCGCCCCGGAATTCGACGAATTCTCTACCCTCCAGTTTCCCAAAGGCCCCTCAAAAATGAGGAAATGATCAAATTCCTCAAATGTGTGAAATCCAGCAAAAAAGCGTTGTTAATTGCCCGTAAATTCACACCCGATATTCCCGGGCTGGTTAAACAGCTCAAACCCCTCAGAAATAGCCCCCTTCTTCAGAAACGCCAGCAGCAGAGGGTTAGACTTTTAATTAGAAGACTTGACCCTGATGAGCCCCTCCTTCTTCATAAACAATGAATAGTTTCCTTTTTTATTTTGTCATGGCACTAAGCTTTGCCACGCTGAACACCGGTGGGTGTTCAGAAAACTTGAAAAATCTCAGTGTCAAAACATATGTTGATTTAACTCTTCATAACCCGGATGTTGTTCTCCTGCAGGAAACCTATAACTTGACCGAAAATTCTTTGTGTTGGGAACATTGGCCTTATCGCGTCCACTGCGCACAGGGTGAATCCACTGGGACGGGTGTTACAACTTTGTTTAAAAAAACTGTGACTTTAATATCATTACCTGCTGTACTATTTTCAAAAATTATCTTCTGTATCTTAAACTCGACGTTCATTCCACTATCTATCATGTTTATAATTTTCTCATTCCTCAGAAATACAATCTAGCCTTTGAGTGCATTAATTATTTTCTTGCTCACTGTACCGAGCACAATGACGGGTTTTTTGTTCTTGGCGGTGATTTTAATTGCACTGCTAATGCCTTTCTTGACCGTTTCTGTAACACTAACGAGAGAAGATATAAAGTCTCTCATGCATTAGAAAACTCTTTTAATGAGCTGAGTGTCAGCGACGTCTGGCGGAGACAAAATCCCACTAAGTGCGAATATACCTGGTTCCGAAATAATCCTGCCAAAGCTTCAATGTCTAAAGCCAGACTGGACAAAATCCTAATTTCTGATGCTCTTTTGCCTTCTGTTTCTCCCTGAAAAATTTCACCATGTGCCATTTCCGACCACAGTGCCGTCTCCCTCAACCTTAAAATCGCGTCTTCCAGACAAAGAAGGAGTACCACTGGCATTTCAATAATTCTCTCTTTGAAAATAAAGAATACACCGACAGCATTTTTCTTTTTCTGAAACAATGGCAGTCTCAAAAGCTTAACTACGGTAATATTCGCACTTGGTGGGACGTTGGCAAATGTCACATCAAGAGCCTCTCTCAGATGTTTGGCTCAAAAAATGCCGACATCAAGAGGCAAACCATCAAAAATCTGAACGATAACATAGAGCTGCTTCAGTCCTCGCCAGACTTGTCCCCTGACACTCAGCAGGTTCTCAGAGAACAACGAAACGCTCTGAGATCATTATACGAACAGGAAGCCCGGGGCGCCCTCATCCGAGCGCGCTTCATGTATACAAATGAAGTGGACGCTTCGTCCTGTTTTTTCTTCGGTATGGAAAAATCAACATCCATGGGAAAACATCTTTCTAAAATTCGGCTCCCCTCTGGAACTGTCACTGACAACCCAAGTAAAATCAATTCCCATGTCCGCAATTTGTATGAGAACCTTTACAAACGAGTCCACACCGAAGAGCGGGCTGGCGAGCGCCTTTTTCAAAACATCCCAACTCTTGATCCCTGTGACGCGGAGGACTGCGATAGGCCGTTCACACTCGAAGAATTCGACGTTGCAGTTAAACAACTCAGCCATAACAAATCTCCCGGTCTGGACGGCTTAACGTCGGAATTTTACCAGTTTTTCTGGCCGGCCCTAAAAAACGATATTTTGTCTGTTTTTAATAATTCTATTTTGTCTGGCTCTCTACCGGTTTCCTGCAGGAGAGCTATAATCACACTTCTTCCCAAAAAAGGGGACCTCCTCGATATTGCAAACTGGCGCCCCGTATCTTTACTGAATACGGATTACAAGATCTACGCTAAAGTCGTAACGAACAGACTAAAAAATGTCATTGACCAAGTTGTTCACCGTGATCAGAGTTACTCGGTGCCAGGGCGCTCTATCTTTGACAATATTAATCTCATCAGGGACAGTCTTTTGTTTTGTAACTCCAATAAGTTATGTATTTTAATACCCAGAGTCTAATCAAAGTGGGCAGATCGCTCACCTCCCCCTTTCTTTTGAAAAGGGAATCAGACAAGGGTGCCCACTCTCAGGCCTACTTTATTCGATCGCCATCGAACCTTTCCTACACACGCTCCTCATCAAACTTAACGATTTCTGCCTAAAACTCCCTTGCGACAGTGAAATTCCCTGGTTGTCTCCGCGTACGCGGATGACATTACTATTTTTTTAAACTCACGATCGTGGTTGACATTACTATTTTTTTTAACTCACGATCGTGGTTTCGACATTGTCAAAGACGTTTATTCTTTGTACAGTCAAGCCTCTGCTGCCCAGCTAAATTATATCAAATCCCAGGGTCTGTGGGTCGGTTCGTGGACATCCAGATCTGATCAACCCCTCCATTTCCAGTGGAATAGTGAGGGTTTGATTTTCCTTGGAATTCACCTTGGCAATTCTAATAATTTCATTCAAAGAAACTGGCAAGCATGTCGACAAAAGCTTGACAAGTGTCTATCGCGCTGGAAGCGCCTGTCTTTTAAGATGTCCATCAAAGGCCGAATTCTCATAGCCAACCAACTCACCGCTTCCAAACTTTTTCACACTCTCGCTACACTGAGCCCCCAGAACATGTTATACGTGAATTCCAAGGAAAACTTATTAATTTTATTTGGAATAATGGCAAGCACTGGTTAAAGAAATCTATTTTATATCAAAATCCAGACAGAGGGGGCTGGGACTTTCCTTTCTCCAGGCACGCGTGCTCACTTTCCGATTCAATTTATTACTTTCTTTTCTCAAGCATCCCCACCATCACCTATCGTTTGATTTCATAAGGTTTTATTTTCGCCAATATCGAAAACTCGGGTTCGACCACGAACTCTTCACCTCTGTTATCGATTCCCATTTTTTCTCTCACCTACCCACATTCCACAGTGAGCTACTGTGTGCCTGGGTAACAATTAGGAGCTCGAATTACAACACTGCCTGTCGAATTTTCTTCTTTTGTAAACTTACCTCTTAATAGTTCTTTTTTCAATGAGACTGACAGGGATGGATGGCCTCCTGCCCAGCGACTTATGGCGCGTGGGATCCGACTCATCAGAAACCTCGACGAAAACAGTGGTGCATGGCTTCCCCCTGAACACTACCTGGAATCGACACTGCTTAGGATATCCACCCGATGTCTCTCCAGCAACTTTGAAAAAATACACAGTATCATTTGTAAACTCTCCAGCGACTTTAACAAAAAAGGATGCCGTCCCGGTCGGGTAAATCTTCTAGTCTCAACCTCCCCCACCGGACATCACAATTGGGGCAGATATTGACGGTCTGATCGCTCCTACGAAAACTATCTACAATAGCATCAACGTCACTATCAACTCCCTTCCTGCCACGACAATCACCCATTGGCACAACATCGGCTACGTCGAGGACAACAGCAATTTTAAATGGAAGGAAACACACCGTCTCCGTACCTAAAAAGAAGGTGACATCCAGTTCAAACTGTTTCACAACATATTGCCATCCCTACCGGAACTCCACCACATCGACCCAAATCATTCTCCTGAGTGCGGGTGGTGTGGGCAAAAAAGCACAATCGTCAATCTTTTCATCACCTGTCCGGCTATACAACCATCCCTGAATCTTCTACACACTCTTCTCCAACGTCTTCTTCCACAAGCAACCTTGACTTTCGACTCCTACTGGACGCTTATCCCACACGTCAAGGGTCGCGGAAAGGAGGTCGTCCGTCTCTGCAATTATCTTATTATTAGTCTTAAATCTGTTATTTACTGGCTTTATCTTAACTCTTTTTTTGTAGATCCCTTAATTGTTTGGCGAAATCGCGTCAAACACAAAATTCTGTCCGACTACTTTTACTACAAATATTCCAATAACTTCTCCGCTTTCAAAAAAACATGGTACATCCATGACGCTATTTTCACTTTAACCGAAAAGAAAATCACTTGGTTTATTTAAAACACGATTTCGCCACTTTTTTCCATTGTTTATGCGCTTAACGCATTTATCTTTTTGTATAAATCAAATATGATGACTTATGTACTCAATTGAAACTGTCTTCTTTTAATTTGTATATATTGTTTTAATATTGTTTAGACAATAAAGTTTCAGTTGAAAAGTCAAAAGTCTTCTTCTTCTTCTTCTTCTTCTTCTTCTTCTTCTTCTTCTTCTTCTTCTTCTTCTTCTTCTTCTTCTTCTTCTTCTTCTTCTTCTTCTTCTTCTTCTTCTTCTTCTTCTTCTTCTTCTTCTTCTTCTTCTTCTTCTTCTTCTTCTTCTTCTTCTTCTTCTTCTTCTTCTTCTTCTTCTTCTTCTTCTTCTTCTTCTTCTTCTTCTTCTATGTTCGAGCTATAGCGCAAACACCTCTTGTTATTGTTCGTTTTTTACCTATTGATATTGTTCGGGTTTTTTAGGTGTTTGGGTTGGTGCCCAAACACCTCTTGACATTGTTCGTTTTTTCTCCTTCTCAATAAGACTTATCCAGAACCTTAAAACTTCGCACATAGTTAAGCCCTTTTCACACGAGCACCGATAACAAAGGTCCTTGGTAATGGGCGCCAGTTGTCTGTCACCTCGGTCGTTTGCGATTTTTTAACAAACTTTCACACGACTTCCCACTCTCGCCAAAACGAACGTCCCTCGTTTTCCATGGAGGGTCAAAAGTCATGATTGTGCATCCAATATTTCACTGGTACCGCGCAGAGAGCTTATTCACTGAACGCTTTCTTCTACGTTACCAGTGGTTTTCCCGTGAAGATATACGCGTTGTGCGAAGTCAAACGTTACTTTCTCCCACATTTTGTTTTCATTTCCTTCCCATTTCCCGACAATTTTATTCTCATTTTATTATGGATATTGAATCAAGTATACTTGCAACAATTACGACGGATTCACAGAGCCAGATTTCTAACATAAGGCCATCCAACGAGAAAAATAAACAGTTGTAAGAATTCTTCTTCTGGAATCCTTTGCTCTTTTCGACGATTTCATGGACTCAAATTCTTTCATGAAATTCGAGAGTAGCACGAACGTTATTTCTTCGGATGTGTCGCAATCTTGGAAGGACGTACAAGTTGTTTACCCAACACACATCCGGGATTTATTGCAAGCTGATTTAGTGACGCGTTCTGCGCATGCGAAATGATACCGCCAAAGCAAGGGTGCCCTGTTTGGGCCCACTGCGTTTCACACGACCTATCGTGGCGATTTTAACATCGTTGCGATTTTTTGGAGGAGATCTCGATCTCTGTTATAAATAACGAGGGTCCGTGGTAATTATTTAACAAGGATAGCTTTCACACGACTGGGATTTGCTATTTTTTAACATGGATGCGATTTATAGCCAAGGTCCCTTGTTAAAACGGTTTCGTGTGAAAGGGCCTTTAGACCTTAACATGTAGTTTTACACTATGTTATGACGTCATAGTGAGGTCATCAGATATCGAATTACACTAAATCAAAGTTTAATATTTTCAAAAAATCATATCTCATGAACCACAAATATATTTTCACAATCTTTGCACCATGTTATAGATCTTTAATTATGTGATTGTTCGTACACAGACGTGACCCCAATCCTACCTCTCCTTCCGGTCGAAACCGGAAGTTGAAAATTTCAAAAAATCATATCTCATGAACCACAGAAAATATCTTCACAATCTTTGCATCATCTTAAAGACCTTGAACTATGTCACATTTCTTACACAGACATGACCTCAATTTGACCTCTCCTTCCCGTCGAAAACAGAAGTTTAAATGAACAACTTTTCAGAAGTAGCACTGTTTAAGCCATACAGCCATACAGCCACACTGTGTGAACGGCCTTGACGTTCTCTTAGGCCTGGGCTAAACGTCGCACTTTTGCCGTGTCGAACTCAAATGATTTTCGTGCGGCAACACCGCGGCAAAAATACAAATTGGTGACAGACGTCGAATTTAAAACTGCCGCACTTAATAGATACAAGATGGCGGACCCCGATGAAAACCATCGTAACGTTAGATTCATGTTTTATTCTGCAATTAGATCTGCAAGACGAAGGCGGTTGGTGGAACAGTCGTACCTCTGTCATAATGTGCTGATGAAGAGAAAAACAATCGCGCTTTGTTTTGTTATTCTTGCGTTACTTTCTGCAAGACAAAATGCAACAATTCCAGAACGTCCGCAATCATGTCGAAGACTGACAAGAAACACTAGTGCTTGCGCTGTCAGACACATTTTTGGTGCGGGTCGCCATTTTGATTGTGATTCATTTGTTCGAAATTGTTTTCTCGAACTATTGTGCGCATGCGTATTCCAAATTAGTTATCCCGAATGAGAATTCTATTTTGATTCGACACGGCAAGAGCGCGACGTTTGTCACCATGTCGTGCAACTGCCGTGTAGCACGGCAGAGCTTGCCGTGCTACACGGCAGTGCCGAACTTAAATCAAAAGTTTGCCGAATTAATTCAACATTTTCCAATTATTTGAGTTCGACACTGCAAAAGTGCGACGTTTAGCCCAGGCCTTACACACAGATATATAGGCCTACAGTGTGTGTATATGCCTCGTAAACACATTCACTGCAGTATCTAATTAGAATATAATACCTTCGTTTCAACAGAGTTTACGAAGACCGCACAGCGACAGCGGTGGTAAATTAACCTATAGCTAGAGCTGTTACACTTGTAAGGTCATGTATGCGCAGCATGCGCCATGTATGCGCAGCATGCAGCAGCAACAATGGCTTCCTGTCGGGCCCGTCTGCAGAAAATGCGTCGCTGAAAATGTATTATGCATTTGTTCAGCATGGAATCCAAATTGTTATCATTTTCGGAAATGAGTTGGACAAAGTTTCTTTCATGGGCAAGTGGATGGAAGAAATAGATGGTATGGTTGAGTGTGATATTGCCAATAAACCATGTCTAACCATGGAGCAAGGAATGGTCTAACGTAAGGGCTGGAGCTAACATACACAACATATGTTAATATAAGCGATCGCCACGTCGCCGGTAACGAACAACTCTCAGAATCTCTGTTACAGGTAACGTAGGAATTATTTTTAAATGAATTTGAAAAATATCTGGACCTAATCAGACTACATATTTTTTGTAAAATAGTTGGACTCATATGAAAGATATCCTTGACAATTTAACATGTGTCGTCAGACTTTTAATATCTCATTCTCGTCTGTCCCTCAATATCTTGTCTATTGTTGACATATTATTTTCATACTTTTTAGAAGTGACAGTTTCAAAAAAGATCATTCCTGGTGATTATTTTCAATAGTTACCATGTTAATACCTTGACCAACAAAATAAACTATAACCCTAACCACCCCAAATCCATCAAAATCCTCAAAGAGGCACTTTTTCGTGAAAAAATCAGCACTGTTGAAAATGGGATCTTTATACTGGAGTTTTATCAGATACTTAAAAGTAATACTTGTATGTAGTTGCACAAACATAACTTTGTACATGGGCCAAGAATATTCAACCTTTGGCGGTGTGAATAAGCATGGAAATGATGCTTGATTTGGGGAACTTAAGTAAATTTTTCATAGTGTATACAATGAAGATGGATGCTGACCAATTTATTTTTTAGTTTCCATGTATGTATGAATGGATGAATAGCCGACATTCCTAAAATTAATTACCATTTGATTTACAGATTTATGGGTACCACTCTGAGTGGTACAAATGCTTCCATGCCATTTGCAGGGCTGAGAAAAGAAATGAAAAGAAACAGAAACATGAAGGTAGGCAAATATTGAAAAATTTAATCAAGTTTGAAGTATGCAGTAAGCTTGGGCGATATCGATTTTTTTTTCATCCACGATATATCGGCAAACATATATCGCGATTTTCGATAATATCGCAATTCTTTTTTTTGCATTCATGCATGATTGCTTTAGAGCCGATAACCACAGGTATGTACCCCTCTACAAGTGTCACAATAAATTGCAAATTTTGCAGAGCGTGTATGTACTTCTGAAGTAGTTTGCTTTTGTTTCTCATTTCTAAAAGCTCAAAAGACTGTTCTGATTTTGTTTCCATGGAATTTCTGACTTGACTCACAATGTCGATTTATTTTTTATCGTGATATATTTTTATTCGCGATTCGCCGATATGCCGATAACTTAAAAAGGTTCTCGATATTGTAATCGAATAACAAAGGATCGGCCAAGCTTAGTATGCAGTAAAATTGTTTCTAGTTATATGTTGCTTTTTCGTTTCTTTCTATCTGTTTACCTTGTCTTGTGTGTGTACTTTTGTTAATAGTCCCTCTCTTTCTGTCTACAATGCCCATTCCCCTTACTCCGTTATTCCTCTATTTCTATTAAATATTTATCATTCTTTCTTCATACATATTCAGGTCAAGATGAGGTTAAGCGGTCAGAATGCAGCACTGAACCCCAGAGAAGAAAACCGTGGTCTTCATCAGAGTTCCTCCCTGACAAACCGAAAAAAATTGAGGAGAAAAAACTGTGATAAGTATTCACAGTGCCAAACCTTGATTGCATGCCAACTGTTTGAAGCAGCCCAACGGAAGGATGAGAGGTTACTTTTGCAAATCGAAGATAAAGATCTTGTGGGTTTAGAAGTTTGCTATCATTGTCTTTGCTATAATGAGTATGTACCCAATTCTTGACAAGGCCAGATCCATCAGATGAAATACCTATTTGGTACAATGATGCATAAATAACATTCTGTGAAGAATTCATCCAGAAGAGAATAATACAAAAAATGATTTTTTTTTCACAAAGTCATTACATCCTAACTTCATCAAGTGCGTACAAGAAGTGGAGGGAGTTGACTGCAGGTCCCACAATCTGAAAACACATCTAAACAGTACATTTCCTACGCTGGTAATTCATAGATCATTTACTAAGAATACAATTGACTTGATGTACAGCCAATCTCTTGCTGCAAAAGAACTGGTAGAGACTGCAGTTGGCTCAGATACATTATGTATTGATACTGATATAGACAGCAGTGAAAGTGCTGGAGAGGCAGAGAGATTTTCACATGAAAGTGCATATCTTCACACACTCTTCAATGCATCAGCTGTACTATATAATACACTTATAATGAAGAAATGACATTGCATTATAGCTGCCCTGGCCATCAACTTCAGATGACTTATCCTTGCAGACTGCTTAACAAATGAGCCAGTAATTTTCAATTGCCTGCTTTGTTCATCTTACACTAGGACACTGATTCCATGACCCGTTGAAAGTCTACTCTGATTGAGATAATGTTGCCCCTTTAACCATTATCTTTAATTTAAAAATGATGTTGACTTTCTTTTCATGCACCAGTAAAGGTTTTTTTAAGTGCTAAAGATTTAACAACACTAGCCAAATCCAATTAATGCTAGGGACTACAGTTTCACTTATTTTGTATTTTGTACTTTAGAAAAAAATATTCTTTTCATTGCAAAATTAGACCTAGAAGTTTGGATAACCTTTATCCTGTATGAAATGGATTATTATTGATAGGTGCAAAAAATGGATGGAAAAGGAGTATCATGACCATGACAAAATAAAGCAGAAGTGTCATTCAAAAGATAATGTTGTTTCACATTTCCTTTATTTAAATATCTGTGTATTAACGAAGAATGTGTTTTATCAATTTAAATATTTACACAAAACGTTGACAATTAATAACCAATAATTTACTTTTTAAAGATGAGAAAAGATTCACAAATTGGTCTTTGATGTAGGCAGGGCTTGATCCAGGGTTGCCTAAAGAGGGTAAGGAGATGGGGGATGGAAAAAGAAACCCCAAAATATTGAAATGTATGGACAATTTAGAAGTTTTTCACATGATCGATTAAATTGGAATACTACCCCACGACACCATAGATCCTACCCTGGGAGTAATGGGTAGAGGACTGGGGGGGGGGGGGGGGGTGATCAGACGTTCATTTAGCAGTCGGGTTCAGACCTTTTATTCAAGGCAATGTTTTTTTAACTGGTTCATTTCTTTACAATGACATCATCAAATATTTTAACTGGTTCATTTCTTTACAATGACATCATCAAATATTTCCCAAATACGGAATCCCCTTTCCAAACTCTTCCCTACCTCACTGGACCGATTTGACAGATTAGGGTAGGGGAAACATTAAAAAAACAGCCCATGTGAACTATTCAATTATACAAAAATCCCCATTGAAATGTACAGTTTTCTATGAATGGCCAAAAGAGGGCACTATTTTCATGTCATAGTTCAAATGCAAATATCTGCCAAACTGGCAAGTTTTGTGAGTGTGGATTTATATATTACATGTAGAATTTACATGTAATTATCTATTAAACTGTTTCTACGCTCACGCCTGATATGCGTCACGAAACACAATTTCATTGCACGCTCCGTGGTCTAGTAGTCTGAAGTCAAGTCACATGCTGAACTCAACTCTTGTCAAGTCGCACTTAGCACCATTAAGTTCAGACTTAATTAATGTATTTTTAAACAACTTTATGTGATGACGTCATAACATGATGAACAACCAAACACCTTGAGAACGAGCATTCTACTCACTAGACTAACATGGTCGTGCAAGTTGTTGGTGAATGAACTATTGAAGAACCTTTGTAACATTAGATTTTTATGGGAATTTGTAAGTGAATGAGGAATTGTACTGCAGAAAAAATAGCTGCCTGGCTTGGCTCGTACCTGTAATGTCTCCCCATCTTAACTGCCATGTTTAAATTATACGTGGCGTAAAAAGCACATCTACACCGTGTAGTAGGTTGTAAAATCGTTAATTACATGGGTAAATGAACTGATTTTCCCAATGTTAACAATTTTAACTTGTTTCAGAGGGTCTAGAGATGTTTTCTATCAAAAATTGTTGTTTTAATTTTATGTTTTTCTTAGAAAATTAATTACTTAATTAACACTAAAAAAACTCATTTTTCCTTTAAAAAAAACTAATTTGTAAACACAAAATCTGTACTTTGTTCACTCAATAGTAGTCCAGTCTACAAATACAACACCCTGCCATGTTTACAAACCCATGGCCCATTCATAAAAAGCCACTTGCTATCGAAGAACCTCATCAATCACTCAGATACCGCCATCATCCGACCCCCCCTGCCAACAACCATCCCCCAATATCAACCCCCCAACATAGACGTTTTTATTGGTCTAAATACCTCAGAGCTGTCAAACAGCCATCACAGAAGCCTTTGAGATGTCTCCCAGACCGCCGCAGGCATGTAATCATCCTGTGTTTATGACCTCGTGAACCCCAACGCTAAGCCAGTGTGTTCACAAATCCCATAGGGACCCCTCAGGCATGGTAGTTGTGGCTGACTTAAAGGGGTGAACGAACGTCCCCAGTACTTTAAGCTTCTAACATATTATTTCCAATGGTATGCACTTGGAACTTGCGAATAATTAATTTTTTTGATCCTTTAATTTAGGAGTAAATTACAGAAAGTTCGTTAACATACTACACCGTGTAGATGTGCTATCTACGCGCAGAGTTAGGATTAGATTTCTTAAATGTTTTGTTTATCATAACTGGGAGTAAGACAAATTATCTGATAATCAAAAGCTCTTTAATTCATACTACACTTAAACTAGACTGTTTATTTCTGCAATTACTATTTCATTTCATTTCATTTATTGATTTCACAGGTAGAAAAAAACAAATAAACACAAATTTACATTAGATTAACAGAAACAGAAACAAAGGTAGCACCCCTGTAGGATTACAAAAAAGTAAACTAAATTACTGTCGAGTTGATCTCCTGATACTACCACTTAGGAAGTAAACAAACATTGAATCACACAAAGAACGATAAATGGCTTTAGGCACACTTTGAGATATAAAAATAATATTATAATAAAAATATAAAAACTTAAATACTACAGTTTGAGTTAGGGCATCTGCTAGGCCAGGGACTAATAAATGTTTTCTAAGTGAATTAACAAATAAAGATAAACTATAAATAACTGTTTCTTTAACATCTGTTGGTAGCACCTCCAATAATCTAGGGAATCTATAAAAAAGAGAATGATGAGCAGCATTGGACCTTGCCATTTGATGAGAAAATTTAATAACTTCAGTATGTCTACGATTAACATGGATTAGATCAATAGGAATGTCAAATTTATTATATAAACATTTAATAGCAAACACAATTGAAAGGAAATGAATTCTATTGTTTAAAAAGGGAAGACCCAACTTGACACACCTGTCAGAATACACAATTTCACTATTGGAATTAATTAAAGCCTTTCTCGGCAGGCCTAAACAAAAACGGGTGAAACGTCTTTGTACCTTCTCAAGCGTTTCTTGCTGGGTAGTGAGGACAGGGCACCAGACGGGGGCTGCATACTCAAGTATGGGTCTGCTAATTGAGCGATAAAGTGAAATAAGAATTTTAGGGTCCCTAGTTTTAACTACTCTACCAATAAATCCATTTAGCCTTGTGGCTTTTGAAGCAACATTGCTAATATGGGTTTTCCAGCTTAAGTCCCTAGAAATAATAACACCAAGGTATTTGTAGTTATCAACATTTTCCAAAGTGTAATCACCAATATTATACAGTGGTTTAGCAGGATTTCTAGAACGGGTCACAGTCATTAGCTTACATTTATTTGGGTTTAAAGCCATACAGTTTAAATTACACCAGGTGTTTATGTGCTGCAGATCATTCTGGAGTGTCACTTCATCATCTGGAGTTTTAATAACTCTATACAAAACAGTGTCATCTGCATATTGACGAAGATTCGACTGAACACAAAATGGCAGATCAAAAGCAAAAATGTTGAAAAGTAAAGGTCCAAGAACAGATCCCTGTGGCACACCAGAATGAACTTCAGCCCAGTCAGATGATGATCCCATAAACTGAACCCGTTGAGACCTATTTGTAAGATAAGACTTAAACCAGTCCAACATTGAACCACAAACGCCATATTTATGTAATTTGTTCAAAAGAACTTGATGACTCACACGATCAAATGCTTTAGACCAATCTAAAAATATGGCATCAATGCGGGAGGGTTTCGGAACATCAAGTGCATTAGCCCAGCTATGATAAAGAGTTGTCAATTGAGTAACACAGGAGCGCTTAGGCAAAAACCCATGTTGAGTAGGTGAGATTATCCCCCCTCTATACATATGATTAATGAGATGTTTACATACAACCCTTTCAAGAATCTTACCAACAACAGAACAGAGTGAGATGGGTCTATAGTTTGACATAACATGAGCATCACCAGTTTTAAATAATGGAACAACATTCGCTAGCTTCCATTCATGAGGAACTACACCAGAGGCAAGCGAAAAGTTAAACAGTTTAGCTAATGGCTGGGCTAAACTATCACAAGTTAGTTTAAGCAACATTGGAGATATGCCATCAGGACCACAAGATTTATGCATGTTAAGTTCAGAAAGGAGTTGTTTAACTTCAGCCGGAGTAGTTGAAATGTTACAAAGACGAAAATCAGTAAAAGTGTGATCACATGAGATATCAATGATATTGTTAGAGTCACTACTAAAGTTTCTCTGGAAAATAAGGTTGAAATTTTGAGCAATATTGACCGGATCATTAATAACGCCATTTTCAGTTTGAAAACTTGTAATTGTACTCTTTCGACGCTGGGTACTAACAAACGACCAGAACCTTTTAGGATTAGATGGAGAATTCATGGCCATGTCCTTGATATAACTACAATATGATTGTCTAACTAAATATTTGACCTCATTCCGAAGCTTTTTGTATTTGTTCCATAAATTATGATTATCCTTGTTACGGATAGCTGCTTTGTAAGCTTTGTTTTTCTTTTAGACAAAATAATGATATCTGCAGAAATCCAAGGATGTTTCTTTTCTACCTTACATTTGGCAATAGGAACAATATCTTTCACAGCAGCAAACAATAGGTCTTTAAAATAATCCCATACCACATCAATGTTGTTCTGAAGAAAAACAGGTGTCCCAAGGCACCATGCAAAGAGTGTCACATAAAGTATTTATATTAGCTTTATTATATTGGTAAAAAGACCTATTCATAGTTTTTGATCATGAGAGGTTAACAAAGTTAAAATAAACACTATTATGATCACTGTTACCAAGACCAGAATGTTGGGTAACGATTGAAAATAAGTCAGGTCTGTTGGTAAATAACAAATCTATAACTGAGCCAGAATTGGTAGGTGAATTTCCATCACAGAGTGGTGAATGTAACTAATTGCTGTAAATTGAGAATATCGGAAATATTATGGAGACGTTGTACTGAGGATGATTGTATATGGGAGTTATTTGTTGACACCTTAAAATCTATGTTGAAATCACCAAGTATAGCAATGGCAACGTACTGTTGGGAAAATGCCAATATATTTTCAAGAACAGATTGATAATCCTCAAAAAATTTAACAGTGGCACTCGGAGGCCTGTACAAACATCCCAATAACACTTTACCATGTTTAGTATGTATATCAACCATAATTAATTCTAGGTCTACATGTTCAAACTCATATTTACGAACCGGAGATAAATGTTTAGCAATAGTGACAAATACGATCTTTTCTAAAAATAGCATAATTACAGTTAGAAGTGAGTTCTCCATCATGTATCGAGTTGTCCATCTAGGATTCCGTGATAAAAGCTAAGTCAAGCTTGTAGACATCTAGTTCCGTTTGAAAGAGAAGCAACTTGTTGACGATACTTCTTGCGTTGAACAGAACTGCGCTAATAGTAGACTTGGATGAAAATCCCAAAGCAGTCTGAGATAATGGTTGAGATATTGGTCGACACTGTGTAGGCTGGGAAGATGACGATGACGATGACGATGATGATGGTAAGAGCTTTGTAGATGGACCAGGATTACTTTCAATATCACCACAGACATCCAATACAATGTTAAATGAAGCAACACAGTTGGAATAATAACTGATTGGGGCATTTCCAAACTTACAGTTTCTTGGAGGTCTTGGTTTGTACTTGTATATAGTCAGCCATGATGAATTGAAGAAGCCACAAAAGGGTGCTTGGTCAGAACATGGGCTTGATTGTGTTGTACAATAGCAGGCATCAAGGAGTTGAAAAACTTGAAGTTGAAGACGTGAATAGGGCCAGGATGCATGTATGTGTATTTGTACACAGTTCCACCATGATGGTTGCATTGTGAAGATAAACCATGCTTGCTCAGAACAAAGGAGTGTGAAAGCAGGATGCCAACTGCTGGGATGACCATAATGGGGTTGGTCAAGCGTAACATGAAGAATGCAGCAATGACTTGATACAGTGCAATATTCTGGCTGAAAATACTGAGAATCCATGAAGAAAACTGGCCAGGAATCATTCCAGAAACATTGAGAATGTACATATCTTACATCAGAAGAAACAGTAGTCAAAGCCCCATCAGCTGGTATGAAATTCATACAGTATGTGAAGCTACAAATGGCAAAAATAGTACATATTGTCAGAGCCCAGCAAGGAGCATGCTGACTGACCGCCATCTTATCAGAGGATTAAATACAAACTATTAAATACAAACTTATACAATGTCCATAACTTAACATTTTGGATTCATTTTGCATTTTTAAACAACTTTAGGTGATGACGCCATAACATGATAAATAACCAAACACCTTGAGTTTGTTTTTTACAAACTCTATACCTCTAGTTCTTCTCCTCCTCCTCCTCCTCCTCCTCCTCCTCCTTCTTCTTCTACTTCTACTAAATAAGACTTATACAGAGACAAAAATATAGTTGCAGAGTTCACAGAACCTTAAAACTTCACACATAGTTAGACCTTAACATGTAGTTGTACCTAAACCTTAACATGTAGTTGTACACTAAGTTGTGACGTCATAGTGAGGTCATCAGATATCGAATTACACTAAATCAAAGGTTAATATTTTCAAAAAATCATATCTCATGAACCACAAATAATATTTTCACAGTCTTTGCACCATGTTATAGATCTTTAATTATGTGATATTTCGTACACAGACGTGACCAATCCGACCTCCTTCCGGTCGAAACCGGAAGTTGAAAATTTCAAAAAATCAAATCTCATGAACTACAGAAGATATTTTCACAATCTTTGCATCGTCTTAAAGACCTTGAAATATGTCACATTTCGTACACAGACATGAGTGTCGTGGCCGAGCGATCTAGCTTACCGGACTCAAGTTCTGGTGTTAGCAGCAGAATGTGGGTTCGAATCCCGGCCGTGACACTTGTGTCCTTGAGCAAGACACTTAATCATAATTGCTTCTCTCCACCCAGGGGTTAAATGGGTACCTGTGAGGGCAGAGTTGGTTGATTAGCCCTATATGCGCTGTAATGGCAGCAATTGAGCTGTATACTCCCCAGGGAGCTGAGATGGTTTCAGGAATGATTTATGAGCCTTATAAGCAGGGGTAATGATATAATGCGCCTTGAGCACCACTTAGTTGGTGGATATGTGCGCTATATAAGTCCACACATTATTATTATTATTATTATTATTATGACCCCAATTTGACCTCTCCTTCCGGTCAAAACGGAAGTTTAAGTGAACAACATTTCAGAAGTACTATATCTGCACGGCTCATTGCGTGTGAACGGCCTTGACACACACACACACAGACAAGAGTCATATACAGTGTTTAAACTGTATACACTGTATTACATTCACTGTAAACAGCAGTATCTAATTAGAATATAATACATCGCCTGCACATTCGTGTCAAAACAGTTTACAGTAATTTCACTTATCGTTGTCCTTTATTTCAAGCTGTTATTTTGTACACAGTTTTGGAATTGTTAATGCTTGTTTTTAAATCTAATGAATTCTAACAGATCGTTTTTGGCATTCATGACTTCAATTACCTTATCTTGATGTATGAGGTTTCACATCTTTTCGCGATTGATGCAGTCAAATTAAAATTTATTTTCTCTTTATTATTTTATCAACTTAATTAAATTTAATTTTGCAAATGAAATAATGTGTACAGTTTAAAACGAAAACATACCAACAACTTCCAACAATGATTGTTTAATAACCAATGTGGCAGAAAAAGCGTCTAGAATAACAAAATGGTTAGTAACTTTTCCCAAAATTGTTGGGTATTTATTTTTAAATATTGGTTTTGGTTAGCCGGCTAGCAAAGCTCTAAATGGTTAGTGCAGGTTTTTTCATTTTAATTTATGCAATAACCAAATGATATGTTTCATTATATTTTTAGTCTTTGATATTTATATAAAACAGCAAAAATAAATAAATAAAAAGATTAAGGCCTAAACATTTAAGTATTATTGTGGTAAAACTTGTAGCTTTGCATGGTGAGGATGATAAGTAAGACTAATTGCGGTGACACCATGTGGAATCTCAATTGAGTAGTAATTAGTTCTGAAAAGAACTGGAGGTACAACTCGACGTTTCGATCAGTATGCTCTGATCGTCCTGAGGGCAATTCCTTGAGGAAATGTTAACTAACAAAGCATATAAAACATAAAACATATGCATATATCAGAATATCAGGGATAAATGACAGGCGTATATTGCATGTTCTAACGTTGCGATTGGTAACTTGTGATAGGTGGCCAAACCCCAAATTCTGAAAATCATCTGCAGAAACCTAACTTTATTGGCTCCAAAAATCGAGTTCTGCAAGGATTTGTTCACCATAGTACAACAGTTACTGTATGCTGTAACATGCGTGAGACTGTATAATAGATTCTCGCTGTGTTTCGATCAACCACTTTGACAGCGAAAATATTTCTGAGTTAAACTACGCCACAAGATCACAGTTTCCTGAACTTCACCAAGCTTCATGGAAGCTTTAGTTGGACGACGACAGACACGCAATTCTCTTATCAGCTGTTGGGTCTTGTAAAGAGCTACTGCAAGCTGCTGCAGGCCAGATCTCCAGCGGTGTCTATACTAATATTTCTACT
>CM055816.1:99629697-99646529 GCA_029582265.1 Zoroaster sp. YZ-2022 | reverse complement strand
CATTTAGGGGGTTTCAAAATTTTGGGCATTTGTGAATACTTATCACAGGTTTTTTCTCAATTTTCTTGGTTTGTCAGGGGAGGAACTCTGATGAAGACCACGGTTTTCTTCTCTGGGGTTCAGTGCTGCATTCTCACCGCTCAACCTCATCTTGACCTGAATATGTATGAAGAAAGAATGATAAATATTTAATAGAAATAGAGGAATAAGGGAGTAAGGGAATGGGCATTGTAGACAGAAGAGAGGGAAAATTAACAAAAGTACACACACAAGACAAGGTAAACAGATAGAAACGAAAAAGCAACATATAACTAGAAATAATTTGACTGCATACTAAGCTTGGGTGATAAACACGATAATATCGAATATCGCGATACCTTTGTTATTCGATTACAATATCGAGAACCTTTTTAAGTTATCGGCATATCGGCGCATCGCGAATAAAAATATATCACGATAAAAAAAAAATCGACATTGTGAGTCAAGTCAGAAATTCCATGGAAACAAAATCAGAAGTCTTTTGAGCTTTTAGAAATGAGAAACAAAAGCAAACTACTTCAGAAGTACATACACGCTCTGCAAATGAATTTGCAATTTATTGTGACACTTGTAGAGGGGTACATACAGTGTACCTGTGGTTATCGGCTCTAAAGCAATCATGCATGAATGCAAAAAAAGAATTGCGATATTATCGAAGATCGCGATATATGTTTGCCGATATATCGTGGATGAAAAAAAATCGATATCGCCCAAGCTTACTGCATACTTGAAATTTGATTGAATTTTTCAATATTTGCCTACCTTGATGTTTCTGTTCCTTCTCATTTCTTTTCTCAGCCCTACAAATGGCATGGAAGCATTTGTACCACTCAGAGTGGTACCCATAAATCTGTAAATCAAATGGTAATTAATTTTAGGAATGTCGGCTATTCATCCATTCATACATACATGTAAACTAAAAAATAAATGGGTCAGCATCCATCTTCATTGTATACACTATGAAAAATTAACTTAAGTTCCCCAAAACAAGCATCATTTCCATGCTTAAAGTTATGTTTGTGCAACTACATACAAGTATTACTTTTAAGTATCTGATAAAACTCCATTATAAAGATCCCATTTTTAAACAGTGCTGATTTCCCCCCCCCCCAAAAAAAAGTGCCCCTTTGAGGATTTTGGGTGGTTAGGGTTATAGTTTATTTTGTTGGTCAAGGTATTAACATGGTAACTATTGAAAATAATCACCAGGAATGATCTTTTTTGAAATTGTCACTTCTAAAAAGTATGATAATATATCAACAATAGACACGATATTGAGGGACAGACGAGAATGAGATATTAAAAGTCTGACGACACATGTTAAATTGTCAAGGATATTTTTCATATGAGTCCAACTATTTTACAAAAAATATGTAGTCTGATTAGGTCCAGATATTTTTCAAATTCATTTAAAAATAATTCCTACGTTACCTGTAACAGAGTTTCTGAGAGTTGTTCGTTACCGGCGACGTGGCGATCGCTTATCATTATAGTATTAATTAGTATACATATGTTGTAGGGGTGTGGGTATTTTGCAGAACACGCGGAACTCTGCAGAACCCTGCGGAACGCATATAAAACAACAAATACAGAGATACATACGCAGCCTAATAAAGAAGAAACCTTCCAAACTTGCTTCCATTTACCAATATCTGCAAAATCGGCCCATATTAATAGACTTTTATAGCCTTCAGTCATGTTAATGCTTGCAGAACGCTCTTCGTTTGTTAAATTTGTACTGTTGTGCAGAACACAGCAGAACACATGCTGTTTGGGGATCTGCCATTTACGAATCGGTGCATGCAGGCACTTCGTTCGTCTCCATCACCCTATTCGAACGGCGTTAGTTGCCAAAAAAATTTGCGAAGAAAATCGATACAAAATCTGCCCAAGCATTGTGGGGTTAGACGAGGTATAAATCTGTCATTCAGTCGTTGTTACGGAGAGTAAAAAGTTTATAAATGTTTTTCTGTCCACGACGGACAGTTTTTTTTTATATCCTCAACTGCCCATATTTTAATTTTTGTTTGAAAATTCGCCTTTGGTTTTTAAATTTTTAGTGTTCTGCAGTTTACCCAGATAGGGGGATGTTTACAGTTGCGGAACGTAGACTAAAACGTTTCCAAATGTTTTTATTTTACTATGATCAGCAGGTGTCTTATATCCTCAACTGCCCATGTTTTCATTTTCGTTTGAAAATTCGCATGTTAAGGTTTTTTAATTGTCGGTGATCCGCAGTTTACCCAGTTACAGTAGTTATTTGAGATCGAGTGTTATGCGTGTTCAGATCGAGTGTAATACGTGCATACAGCACGGCAGTGGGAAAGTACCCGTGAGAGGGGGCATGTTTACAGCTGCAGAACATAGACTAAAATATTACCCAATGTTTTTATTTTACCATGGACAAGTTTGTTATATCCTCAACTGCCCATGTTTTCATTTTCGTTAGAAAAATTGCCTGTTAAGGTTTTAAAACTGTTAGTGTTCCGCAGTTTACCCATTTAGGTATTTGAGATTGAGTGTAACACGTGCATACTGCATGGCAGTGGGAAAGTACTCGTGGGAGGGGGATGTTTACAGCTGCAGAACGTAGACTCCAATATTACCAAATATTTTTATTTTACAATGGACAAGTTTGTTATATCCTCAACTGCCCATGTTTTTTTTTTTATTTAAAAAAATCGACTGTTAAAGTATTATAATTGTTAGTGTTCCGCAGTTTACCCATTTAGGTATTTCAGATCGAGTGTAATACGCATACTGCATGGCAGTGGGAAAGTACTCGTGGGAGGGGCTGTTTACAGCTGCAGAACGTAGAACTAAAATGTTACCAAATGTTTTATTTTACCATGGACAAGTTTGTTATATCCTCAACTGCCCATGTTTTCATTTTCGTTAGAAAATCGCTTGTTAAGTTTTGTAATTTTCGGTGTTCCGCAGTTTACCCATTTAGGTATTTCAGATCGAGTGTATTACGTGCATACTGCATGGCAGTGGAAAGTACTCGTGGGAGGGGTCGTGTTTACAGCTGCAGAACGTAGACTCCAATATTACCAAATATTTGTATTTTACCATGGACAAGTTTATTATATCCTCAAGTGCCCATGTTTGGATCACTTAACCAGCATTCTGAAATACCTATAACTGAAAAATATAAATTGGGCAAATAAATAAATTGATGAATAGCATGGGCATTTATAGGAAGACTACGTGCATTTGTGGTCTAGTATTAAATAGTTTTACAGTTGACTTGCGCAATATTTGATTATTTAAAAATTTTACTCGACAGTGATCATGATAGTAATAACAATTTCTTTCTTGTTCAATGAAATTTTTTTCATAGAAGTTTTGTTTAAATGATCCACTTGTTAAATACAAATAGTAATATAAATAAATTTAAAAAACTACTATTCATAATGCTGTCCAATCAAGTTTTCAACTTTTCTTATATTTCTGCAGTGGGATGTATGTGAAAGAACCGCGGTGTACTTGTACATATTTAGCAAAATTGGTGTTGTCGGGTGCATTATTTTTTTTTTCTCTCTGATGGAGCAAAAAGCTCCTTTTATTTCTCATTCACATATTTACAATTAACAATCAATTAATCACAAACAAATAAAGGAACGTATTTACAAAACTCGGATTAAAATAAAAAATAAACATTCAAATAAGCCAAAAGGGAGAACAATAAAAATATGTTATACACACATACGTATATGAAAGAAAAACGATCCTGTTTAGAAATTAAAAAACAATTTATCCCCTTCAAAGTAACATAAGGCTTTATTCTCCGTCGCTGATCCTAGCTCGCTCCGTGTGAATTTGCCTCTTGACGCTTCTTTTGTATCTCTAGGATATGAAAACGCCCAGTTTGGCACTCCCCATTAACTAATTCACATCTTATAGCCCAGATAATACGGTGCAGCCTAGCGACTAGTAACAATGGCACATCACACATCTGTTTTCCATGCCCTAAGATTCTATTACAATCATTTAAGAAAAACAAACTGTTAGGGGCTCACTGTATATTTTTTACATAAATTCTCTTCGAAAAGCCAAGCTTCTAAATGTTTAGAACAATAAATAAAAAGATGTTCAATACTTTCCTTTTCTACGCTACTCAATGGACATTGATCATTATGACTATGAGTAATCTTCATTTTGTACAAAATGTCTTTGGTAGACAAAATTCTATGTTTTAACCTGTACTAATGGTCTTTATCTCCATTGTCTAAAATATTACTTTGAATCTTCTTCCAAATACTTTCCCAATTGAATTTGGTGCTACGATTAAATATTATGTTGTCAATAAAAACAAACAAGGAAGCCATAAATACCCTTGTCACAATACGCTAAACGCATAACACATCTGTACAAAACTGCACTCCATTAACCATATAATACCAATAACCAACAAATTTACACATTGAACTATTATTAATGGCAAGGCACTCAGTATCAGTCCAGCGCCCTGGCGCTCGCAGGTCACGAAAAACCACATTTTGGTAGTGAAAAATGTGGATGCGTCTTGTATTTACTACTGATGGCACTATATTGTTTTACTGCCCATTAATATTGTGCCTATTCACCACTACATGTACATATAGGTCAATGGTCACTCCTTTGTTTGAGAACCTTCCAATATGGCAGCTCTCTGTGTGCAATTATCATGTCATTAATCTATTGTAATAGATGTAATAATTGCATCGGGGATAAATTATATTAATTTAGTTTTACCCTTACACAACAAAAATAATACACCACACGTCCAAGGATAACGATTGAGGGCGCATTCCCTTTGTCCTAGTCTTGGTGCAAGACGTTATTATGCGGTTTCTTGTTACACGACTACCTTTGTCCTTGCGAATTAATTAATTCGTGGGCGGGAGGGATATGAAGGGAAAATAGAAAGCAAGGTTTAATTGCTGAACAGAGAAGGAAGAATTGACAGTAGGACAAGGTTTATACGTGGCATGGAGTGAATACTAACAAAAGATGTTACGTACGGTATATTGCTCACTGAACGTGCATGTCGTTCGCGTAACGAAAACAAGCTCCTGCTTACATCACGGACATGATCAAAGTTAGTCCTCACCGGAGACGACTTCGATCTTCCTCCTGTTCACTTAACTTTGTAGAGCCAAGAACACATTGCTTATCTTTTGCTGACCGAGCATTCTCCGTCTATGGCCCAAAAATCTGAAACAAGCTTCCGTTTCACACCAGAGACGCCAGATGATTCCATACTTAAAGTCACCCTGGAAGCTCACCTGATGCAGGACGTTTATTAATAAACTAAATTCTGTGCCTCAGCGCCTAGAGCAAAATATTGATTTGTGTGCTTTATAAATTTATTTTGATTGATGGATTGGTCAGAACCACCTCTTTGGTAAAATTTAAACCTACGTTCTGCAGCTGTAAACATAACCCCTCCCACGAGTACTTTCCCACTGTCATGCAGTACACACGTATTACACTCGATCTGAAATACCTAACTGGGTAAACTGCGGAACACTAACAATTATAATACTTTAACAGTCGATTTTTTTAAATAAAATAAAAACATGGGCAGTTGAGGATATAACAAACTTGTCCATTGTAAAATAAAAATATTTGGTAATATTGGAGTCTACGTTCTGCAGCTGTAAACATGCCCCCTCCCACGAGTACTTTCCCACTGCCATGCAGTATGCACGTATTACACTCGATCTGAAATACCTAACTGGGTAAACTGCGGAACACTAACAATTATAATACTTTAACAGTCGATTTTTTTAAATAAAATAAAAACATGGGCAGTTGAGGATATAACAAACTTATCCATTGTAAAATAAAAATATTTGGTAATATTGGAGTCTACGTTCTGCAGCTGTAAACACGACCCCTCCCACGAGTACTTTCCCACTGCCATGCAGTATGCACGTGTTACACTCAATCTCAAATACCTAAATGGGTAAACTGCGGAACACTAACAGTTTTAAAACCTTAACAGGCAAGTTTTCTAACGAAAATGAAAACATGGGCAGTTGAGGATATAACAAACTTGTCCATGGTAAAATAAAAACATTGGGTAATATTTTAGTCTACGTTCTGCAGCTGTAAACATGCCCCCTCTCACGGGTACTTTCCCACTGCCGTGCTGTATGCACGTATTACACTCGATCTGAACACGCATAACACTCGATCTCAAATAACTAACTGGGTAAACTGCGGATCACCGACAATTAAAAACCTTAACATGCGAATTTTCAAACGAAAATGAAAACATGGGCAGTTGAGGATATAAGACACCTGCTGATCATAGTAAAATAAAAACATTTGGAAACGTTTTAGTCTACGTTCCGCAACTGTAAACATCCCCCTATCTGGGTAAACTGCAGAACACTAAAAAATTTAAAACCAAAGGCGAATTTTCAAACAAAAATAAAAATATGGGCAGTTGAGGATATAAAAAAACTGTCCGTCGTGGACAGAAAAACATTTATAAACTTTTTACTCTCCGTAACAACGACTGAATGACAGATTTATACCTCGTCTAACCCCACAATGCTTGGGCAGATTTTGTATCGATTTTCTTCGCAAATGTTTTTGGCAACTAACGCCGTTCGAATAGGGTGATGGAGACGAACGAAGTGCCTGCATGCACCGATTCGTAAATGGCAGATCCCCAAACAGCATGTGTTCTGCTGTGTTCTGCACAACAGTACAAATTTAACAAACGAAGAGCGTTCTGCAAGCATTAACATGACTGAAAGCTATAAAAGTCTATTAATATGGGCCGATTTTGCAGATATTGGTAAATGGAAGCAAATTTGGAAGGTTTCTTCTTTATTAGGCTGCGTATGTATCTCTGTATTTGTTGTTTTATATGCGTTCCGCAGGGTTCTGCAGAGTTCCGCGTGTTCTGCAAAATACCCATCGCCATGTTGTAGCTCCAGCCCTACCGTTAGACCATTCCTTGCTCCATGGTTAGACATGGTTTATTGGTAATATCACACTCAACCATACCATCTGTTTCTTCCATCCACTTGCACATGAAAGAAACTTTGTCCAACTCATTTCCGAAAATGACAACAATTTGGATTCCATGCTAAACAAATGCACAATACATTTTCTGCGGCGCATTTTCTGGACGGGCCAGACCGGCAGGGAAGCCATTGTTGTTGCTGCTGCATGCGCAATGCGCATGCATGGCGGGTCATGACCTTACAAGTGCAACAGCCACCACTGTCGCTGTGCGGTCTTGTAAATGAATTTTTGAAATATTAAACTTGCGGTTTCGACCGGACGGAGAGGTCGGATTGGGGTCACCTCTGTGTACGAAAAATCACATAATTAAAGATCTATAACATGCTGCAAACATTGTGAAAATATCGTTTGTGGTTCATGAGATATGATTTTTTGAAAATATTAAACTTTGATTTAGTGTAATTCGATATCTAATGACCTCACTATGACGTCACAACTTAGTATAAAACTACATGTTAAGGTCTAACTATGTGTGAAGTTTTAAGGTTCTGTGAACTCTGCAACTATGTTTTTGTCTCTGGATAAGTCTTATTGAGAACAAGAAGAAGAATGATACCCCAGACAAAGAAACCAACAGACAACTAGAGGTATAGAGTTTGTAAAAAACAAACTCGAGGTGTTTGGGGGATTCATCATGTTATGGCGTCATCACCTAAAGTTGTTTAAAAATACATTCATTTAGTCTATTGGCTATGGCTGTCGCTCGAACACCTAAAAAAAACAAGAGTTACTTCAGGAGATATGTGTTTTTTTTATGTATATAATGAAAATAACATATAATGTGCTGAATACATTAACTTCCAGTTCAGTCATCCCATATAATTTTAAATTCCTCCAACCGAATTAAGTCTGAACTTGGTAAATATGGTTTTCTCTTCAGAAAGGTTTCATGACAAAACTCGCATCCGTGGTGCGAAGTGCGACTTGACAAGAGACTATGGCTACGGGAGTTAAGTTCGGCGTGTGACTTGACTACTAGACCACGGGGTGTGCAATGAAAATGTGTTCAGAAATTGAGTTTTGTGACACATATCAGGCATGAGCGTGGAAACAGTTTAATAGATCATTACATGTAAATTGCTAATATATAAATCCACAATCACGAAACTTGCCAGTTTGACAGATATTTGCATTTGAATGACATGAAAATAGCGCCCTCTTTCGTCCATTCTTAGAAAACTGTATAATTATTTCAATGTGGACTTTTGTATAATTTGAATAGTTCACATGGGCTATGTTTTTTTAGTTTGGAAAGGGGATTCCATATTTGGGGAATATTTGATGATGTCATTGTAAAGAAATGAACCAGTTTAAAAAAAAAATTCCTTGAATAAAAGGTCTGAACCCGACTGCTCCCTGAACGTCTGATCCCCCAGTCCTCTAGCCCTTACTCCCAGGGTATGATATATGGTGTCGTGGGGTAGTATTCCAATTTAATTGATCATGTGAAAACATTCTAAATTGACCATACATTTCAATATTTTGGGGTTTCGTTTCCCATCCCCCATCTTCTTGCCTTGAGCCCCACCCTCTTTGGGCAACCCTGCCTACATCAAAGACCAATTTGTAAATCTGTTATCATCTTTAAAAAGTTCAGTATTGGTTATTAATTGTCAATGTTTTGTGTAAATATTTAAATTGATAAAACACATTCTTCGTTAATACACACAATTAATAAGTTATTTAAATAAAGGAAATGCAAAACAAATGTATCTTTTGTATGACACTTCTGCTTTATTTTGTCATGGTCATGATACTCCTTTTCCATCCATTTTTGCACCCATCAATAATAATTCATTTCATACAGGATAAAGGTTATCCAAACTCAAGGTCTAATTTGCAATGAAAAGAATAAATTTTGTCTGAAATACTAAATATTCCAACAAGTGAACCTGTAGTCCCTGGCATTAATTGGTTTTGGCTAGTATTGTTGAACCTTTAGCACACTTTAAAAAAAACATTTTACTGGTGCATGAAAAGAAAGTCAACAGAATCTTTCAATTAAAGATCATCTCAATGAGTCATGGAATGAGTGTCCTAGTGTAAGATGAACAAAGCAGGCAATTGAAAATTACTGGCTCATTTGTTAAGCAGTCTGCAAGGATAAGTCATCTGAAGTTGATGGCCAGGGCAGCTGTAATGCCATGTGATTTCTTCATTAAAAGTGTATTATATAGTACAGCTGATGCATTGAAGAGTGTGTGAAGATATGCACTTTCATGTAAAAATCTCTCTGCTTTTCCAGCACCTTCACTGCTGTCTATATCAGTATAAGTACATAATGTATCTGAGACAACTGCAGTCTCTATACCAGTTCTTTTGCAGCGAGAGATTGGCTGTACACCAAGTCAATTGTATTCTTAGTAAATGATCTATGAATTACCAGCGTAGGAAATGTACTTTTCAGACGTGTTTTCAGATTGTGGGTCAACTTCAGTCAACTCCCTCCACTTCAGTTTCATTTTCAGTTTCAGTTTATTTTCCACTCAATCAGAACACAACAAATTGAGATATAAGGCCAATAAAAAATACAAAATCAGTTAAACAATAATACATGTAATTAAAAACGAAAGGCCAATGTGACTAAGTGATTAAGTGGTGGAGGTCTCCAAAAAGCAAGCTTGTCGAGTGGAGACCCCCAAAAATAATGTGTGTAGAGATTTATCTGAGCTAATACAACTGTAAATACAACTAGATGCATAAATTACACACACAGAGAAATATATTAATGTTACCTACACATAAACAAGACAGGACAAACACTAATGAGACAAGGCAGCATGGTGTAACTGCACAGCAGTAAAATATAATGAAAGATCAGGAGGGCATTATTAATATATGAGTAAGGAGTAAATTATACAATTAATTAAAATTAGCTGAAATTAAATGTTACAGTATTTTTCCAACAAGCTATACTTAAGCTTCCTTTTAAATACGGGGCAAGTTTTAAGAATTTTAAGGTTAATGCCTAAAGAATTCCAATTAGGTCCCTGATAACTGACAGTTTTACGAGCTTGAGAGGTACGCACATATGGAATATGAAAGTCATCAGAATGTCTAGTTTGATGAAAATGAATTTGAGTATTTAAGGTAAACATACTCTGAAACAAGTTTGGTAAATCATGTGAAATAAATTGATACATGAAAATACCAAGTTGAAGCAAATAAATATCATTGAGTTTAAGAGTCTATTATGATTAAAAAATAGAAGATTGGAATGCGCCCGAAAATCAACTCGATCGATAATTCTGAGGACCCTTTTTTGCAAAATATGGATTCTATTTAACAGGTTGGCACTAGTATTACCCCAGGCAAGAATACCATATGATAGATAAGGCAAAATTAATGCATTATAAATATTAAACAATATTCCAGAAGGAAAAAAATGTTTTAATTTGTTAATAATTCCTATATTTCTGGATAACAGTTTACATAAATAGTTCACATGATGATTCCAAGATAATTTAGAATCAACATATAAACCTAAAAACTTTATACAATCTACTTGATTAATAGATATATTATCAAATAAAATATCACAAGGAAGCTTAACTTGGCCGTATTACTAAATAACATTAAATTGTTTTTTGTTATATTGTACATACTTGATGAACTTACGATGTAATGACTTTGTGAAAAGAATTTCATTGTTTTTATTATTCTCTTCTGGATGACTTCTTCACAGAATTTTATTTATGCATCATTGTACAAATAGGTATTTCACCTGATGGATCTGGCCTTGTCAAGAATTGGGTACATACTCATTATAGCAAAGACAATGATAGCAAACTTCTAAACCCACAAGATCTTTATCTTCCATTTGCAAAAGTAACCTCTCATCTTTCCGTTGGGCTGCTTCAAACAGTTGGCATGCAATCAAGGTTTGGCACTGTGAATACTTATCAGTTTTTTCTCAATTTTCTCGGTTTTGTCAGGGAGTAACACTGATGAAGACCACGGTTTTTCTTCTCTGGGGTTCAGTGCTGCATTCTTAACGCTCGACCTCATATTGACCTGAATATGTATGAAGAAAGAATGATAAATATTTAATAGAAATAGAGGAATAAGTGAGTAAGGGAATGGGCATTGTAGACAAAAGAGAGTGAAAATTAACAAAGTAAACACACAAGACAAGGTAAACAGATAGAAAGAAACGAAAAAGCAACATATAACTAGAAACAATTTTACTGCAGACTATAAGCTTGGGCGATAAACACGATATCGAATATTGCGATAACTTTTTTATTCGATTACAATATCGAGAACCTATTTAAGTTATCGGCATATCGGCGAATCGCGAATACAAATATATCACGATAAAATATAAATGTCCATCATCATCCATATGTTCTCCACCTTACCAGGTAGGTAAGATTACTTTATTGGTTATATTGAATGAGAAAAAGTGGCGGTCGGATACGACATTCTACCCGAATTGTTCAATATTTGCCTACCTTGATCATGTTTCTGTTTCTTCTCATTTCTTCCTCTCAGCCCTGCAAATGGCATGGAAGCATTTGTACCACTCAGAGTGGTACCCATAAATCTGTAAATCAAATGGTAATTAATTTTAGGAATGTTGGCTATTCATCCATACATGTAAAATAATAAATAATTGGGTCAGCATCCATCTTCATTGTATACACTATGAACAAATAACCCAAAACTTTAGTTCAGCTTGAAGTTCATTTCCATGCTTATTCACACCGTCAAAGGTTGAATATTATTGGCTCATGTACAAAGTTATGTTTGTGCAACTAGTATTACTTTTAAGTATCTGATAAAACTCCATTATAAAGATCCCATTTTTCAACAGTGCTGATTTTTTTTCCCAAAAAAGTGCCCCTTTCAGGATTTTGATGGATTTGGGGTGGTTAGGGTTATAGTTTATTTTGTTGGTCAAGGTTATTTTGTTGGTCAAGGTATTAACATGGTAACTATTGAAAATAATCACCAGGAATGATCTTTTTTTGAAATTGTCACTAAAAAGTATGATAATAATGTCAACAACAATAGACACGATATTGAGAGACAGACGAGAATGAGATATTAAAGTCTGACGACAAATATGTTAAATTGTCAAGGATATTTTTCATGGGCCTAAGTCCAACTATTTGACCAAAAATGTGTAGTCTGATTAGGTCCAGATATTTTTCAAATTCTTTTAAAAATAATTCCTACATTACCTGTAACGTTAGCTGTAACAGAGATTCCGAGAGTTGTTCGTTACCAGCGATACATTATTTATACATATGTTATGTACGTTACTCGTTAGCTCCAACAGCCCTAACGTTACTCGTTAGACCATTCCTTGCTCGATGGTTTATTGACAATATCACACTCAACCATACCATCTATTTCTTCCATCCACTTGCACATGAAAGAAACTTTGTCCAACTCATTTCCAAAAATTATAACATGCTAGACAAATGCATAATACTTAATAGTACATTTTCTGCGACGCATTTTCTGCAGACGGGCCCGACAGGGAAGCCATTGTTTTTGCTGCTGCATGCTGCGCGCGCATGCATGGCGGGTCATGACCTGCGCGGTCTTCGTAAACTCGAAGTATTATATTCTAATTAGATACTGCATATACACACACTATAGGCCGATATGTCTGTGTGTAAGACAACGTCAAGGCCGTTCACGCAGTATGCCTGTGCTTCTGAATAGTTGTTCATTTAAACTTCTGTTTTCGACCGGAAGGAGAGGTCAAATTGGGGTCATGTCTGTGTAAGAAATGTGACATAGTTCAAGGTCTTTAAGATGATGCAAAGATTGTGAAAATATTTTCTGTGGTTCATGAGATATGATTTTTTGAATGTTTTTGAAATTTTCAACTTCCGGTTTCGACCGGAAGCAGAGGTCGGATTGGGGTCACGTCTGTGTACGAAAAATCACATAATTAAAGATCTATAACATGGTGCAAAGACTGTGAAAATATCCTTTGTGGTTCATGAGATATGATTTTTTGAAAATATTAACCTTTGATTTAGTGTAATTCGATATCTGATGATCTCACTATGACGTCACAATTTGACATAAAACTACATGTTAATGTCTAACTATGTGTGAAGTTTTAAGGTTCTGTGAACTCTGCAACTATGTTTTTGTCTCTGGATAATTCTTATTAAGAAGAAGAAGAAGAAGAAGAAGAAGAAGAAGAAGAAGAAGAAGAAGAAGAAGAAGAAGAAGAAGAAGAAGAAGAAGAAGAAGAAGAAGAAGAAGAAGAAGAAGAAGAAGAAGAAGAAGAAGAAGAAGAAGAAGAAGAAGAAGAAGAAGAAGAAGAAGAAGAAGAAGAAGAAGAAGAAGAAGAAGAAGAAGAAGAAGAAGAAGAAGAAGAAGAAGAAGAAGAAGAAGAAGAAGAAGAAGAAGAAGAAGAAGAAAAACGAACAATATCAAGAGGTGTTTGGGCACCAACCCAATCACCTAAAAAAAACGAACAATATCAAGAGGTGTTTGGGCACCAACCCAAACACCTCACAAACCAAATTTCCCCTTTTTTGCACGAATTATTCGCTTATTATATTTTTTACCACATGACAAATTCTGGGAGGATGATCCTATGGACCATCCCCCTCTCAAGCCAAAAAATGGAGGGATTTATGCCCGTGGGTGAGGTAGCTTATTTGCCAACTGACTTCAGTGGCAGCAACAAATTTAGCACCTTCAAAAATCGCTGGAAGAGGGCGGGGGATAAGTCTGAGAAATTTTATGAGGAATAGGGGCAACAGAATTGTTAAGGGGGTACGGGCAGGCATGAAAAATTGGGGCAAAAATTACATTATGCTGATGACAATCAAAGCGTACTGATCAAAACGTCGAGTTGTAACCTCCAGTTTTTCATAACTAATTACTACTCAATTGAGAATTTCACATGGTGTCACTGCAAATAGTCTTTACTTATCCTCTTCACGATGCAAGGTTACATTATGTTAATTCATGTACATCATTATTTAATTGTTTCATGTTTTTGTGCCACAAAACTCCATTAATCCTAACCCACTAGGTATTCTGGCTAGGAACATTCCTGAAATCCATCAGTGCACTTTAGGAAACATGCCCTTAACTTGGCTAATTCCAAAGCTCGCAATCTTGGTATTGTTTTTGATGACGAAATGTCCATGAAATCACATGTTAATAAAATTTGTCAAACTGGTTATTTTCATCTCCGGAATATTAACAGTATATGCAAACTTCTGTCAAAAGAGAGTACTGAGAAATTGATTCATGCTTTCATATCATCTCGTTTGGATTGTGGTAATGCTTTGCTCTATGGAATACCTAAAAACCTCATTCACAGACTTCAATTAATCCAAAATGCTGCGGCAAGGACTATATTTATGATTCATAAGTCAGATCACATAAAATCCTCACTGAAGCAATTACACTGGCTCCCAGTTCATGGCAACTCACCTTCATATATCAAGATCTTCTGACCATTCACAACAAACCAAAACTTCCCGTGTACCACATGGAACTTGTAAAACTTTTGGGGATAGGGCTTTTTCTGTTGCAGCCCCTTCCCTTTGGAATATGCTTCCACAAAGTTTAAGACTGTGTGACAATTTTAATTCTTTCAAAAAATACTAAAACATTAAAAACAATTGCTTTGACAGTAATTTCTGGCCTATTTGTAACATTCAGACAATAAACAAACACATACATTAAGCTCTTTCATGCCTGTTGTTTTTTCTTTATTTCTTGCAAAATTGTACTCGAAATAATACATTTTCGTAAGTGAAAATCCAATCGCCGTCGAGTTATTACTCTGGCAGCATGGGAAACTTCCAGCACAAATTAGCATTAACAGTGCACATTGAGCACATGCTAAGTCACGCGCAGTTACGTTCATCCCATGTCAACAGAGGGAAGTCCACCTAAACCCCATAAAATGAACGCATTGAATAGATCTTGTTTATATTTAAGTCGCCGTTAAGAAATACCAATAAGTTGACGTTCACCCCTGTTATTTCAAATCGATTAGCCTAGTCCTATACACAAAATAAATAACCATGCAAGCAGTACGTGTTTATGCTCATGCAGGGGCCACTTTTTAGACGTGTTCGTTGTTTACGTCCAAAGCTAGCTTCCACAGTGTGCCCCGCACTATGCTTAAAAACCTTTGGTTCAGGCACGCACGTGGTGAGTGTACCCTGAACTGATTTTGTACGACGGCCTATGCGTTTTGTGATTGACTTGTGCTCACCGCAAATTACGTTATCATTATTGGATCGGTGGGATTTATCATTACTCATCAGTAGACCTACGTTACCTGCAAGTGCAAAGGCAATTACACCAGCAACGCGAAAGACAGTGACCAAAGACCATGCTTTTCGTAGTTAATATTTATGAAAATAAATTGACATATTTCAAACAAATCGATGTGTAATAAATAAACAACATGAAACATTAATCGCAGTTGTTTAATCAATAATTCATCATCTCTAGCTTTTCTTCAAAAACAAAAACGTTACATGATTTTGTAGTGATCAAATTTAATTAGTAATTACCTTCAGTTTATGCTACTTTTAAGTTTATGCTACTTTTACAGTTGATGCAGTCACAGCCATCCAGGCTGCCCTGTCGGCTCCCTCAAAGGCACTACTCGTGAGTCGTGAGTACTATTCGCGAATACTACAATGCGTACAACTACCAGCAGTGCCTGGACAGAACAGTACAATTGGCAGCATTGCTCGCGAATAGTATTCGCGAATAGTTCACGAACAGTTCACGACCGCAATTTTTATGTTGTGTAAAGGCAATGCATTATTGCAGGTAACAGTCGCTGCAGTCACAGCCAGCCAGCCTGACTTGTCGGCTTCCTCAAAGGCATTACTAGTTACAAACACTACAATGCTTACTCCCATGACTAGACAAAAACTGTATTGCCAGCTTAAATAGATTTACTCACAAATAGTCGTTGCGAATAGTTAGCAAACACTTCACGACCACAAGTTATGGATGGTTTGGAAGGCAATTGGTCATTACTCGCGAATAGTTGCCAGGTATTCGCGCCTGCGCGATTAATCGAATAATTCAAATACCGCGAATACGAGTACGATTAGCAACAACTATTCGCGAATATTCGAATTATTCGCACAGGCCTAACCCTAACCACCCCAAATCCATCAAAATCCTCAAAGGGGCACTTTTTTTGGGGGGGGGGGAGGAAATCAGCACTGTTTAAAAATGGGATCTTTATAATGGAGTTTTATCAGATACTTAAAAGTAATACTTGTATGTAGTTGCACAAACATAACTTTAAGCATGGAAATGATGCTTGTTTTGGGGAACTTAAGTTAATTTTTCATAGTGTATACAATGAAGATGGATGCTGACCCATTAATTTTTTAGTTTACATGTATGTATGAATGGATGAATAGCCGACATTCCTAAAATTAATTACCATTTGATTTACAGATTTATGGGTACCACTCTGAGTGGTACAAATGCTTCCATGCTATTTGCAGGGCTGAGAAAAGAAATGAGAAGAAACAGAAACATCAAGGTAGGCAAATATTGAAAAATTCAATCAAGTTTCAAGTATGCAGTAAGCTTGGGCGATATCTTTTCTTTTTTTTCATCCACGATATATCGGCAAACATATATCGCGATTTTTGATAATATCGCAATTCTTTTTTTGCATTCATGCATGATTGCTTTAGAGCCGATAACCACAGGTACACTGTGTATGTGTACCCCTCTACAGGAAGTGTCTACAATAAATTTGCAAATTCATTTGCAGACGGGGGTTTTTT
>CM055816.1:99597819-99629197 GCA_029582265.1 Zoroaster sp. YZ-2022 | reverse complement strand
GGCTCCCCCGGGCCCAGAGGACGAGTCCTCGTACGCTGGCCTCGTTTCCCCCAGACGGGAAATTGGTGCCGGAGTCCAGGGGGCGATTGCCCGAGGAGCACGGGCGGAGCTACTTCGCATTCGAATCGACCCGTCTGCGGGGACCGCGAGCCAGCGTGGGGATCATTCCTTGGGGAAAATAGCCACGGCTCGAGCTAGTCCCGACCTCACGGTAGCCGACAAAGTTAACGTACCGAGATATCATTCTGGTGGTGTTACGTTATATGGTCTGGGTTCGGAACAAAATCAGCGTCCAGTGATAGGGGACCACCCCTGTGATATTAGGATGGCGGCGAGCCTCGCGCCTGCCGGGACGTCAGAAGGCTTGCGGTCCTTCAGCAGCGGGCGCCGCCACCACTGGGGGTTTCCGCGGCCCAGAGGACGAGTCTCGCATCGCTGGCCGGTGCAGCCCGCAGACGGGTCGACCCGATGGCAGCAGCGTGGCATCGCCCAGCCCCGGGCGCGAGGCGGGAGGAGTCCCGCACGCCAGCCTGCCGTCCACGCAGACGGATCGACCAGTCGGAGTCCGGAGGGACGACCGCCCCGAGGAACACGGGCATCCCGCTGCCGTGCATTTCTCCGGATCTACCTGCCCGGGGACCGCGAGCCGCGTAGTTAGCGGGCTCGTCCTCGGCCGGTAGCCACGGCGCGAGCTGGCGGGGAATCCACGAAGCTTTAGACAGTTAACGCATTGACAGAGGCAGCCAGAATTGTCGGGTGGGTGTTACTTGGCATGGTGGTAGGTCCTCGGAGCTGAAATTGGAAAATCAGAGTCCAGCGGACGGACCTGGACTCTGGACGGCTATAGAGGGGATGGCGGTTGGCCCCTCATGCCCAAAGTTGGGAGACGCCGTAGGCCCCCGGTGTCCTCCAGGCAGGCGGTGCCGGCTCGTCCCACCGTGGCTTGCGGCCCAGAGGATGAGTCCCTGCATCGCTACCATGATACCGAAGACGACGACCCGAAGGCAGCAGCGGGCATCGCCCGTGCCCTCGGGCGAGAGAGTAGTCCCCGCATCGCCGCCCCTGTCCTCGCAGACGGGTCAACACCACCCGAAGTCGGAGTCCGAGGGGCGACCCCTCGCCCGAGGCAGGGCACGGGGCGAGCCCACTTCACTTGGACGACCTGTTCAGGGGGACCGCGAGCCGCAGGGGACTGTCCTCTGCTGGAATGGCCGGGCCGAGGTGCCTGAAAACCACGTAGCGCCAACAGCCAAACGCACCGACAGGTAACTATAACATTAACGGTCTACGTTAAAAGGGGGCTCGAGTTAAATCGAAACAGAGTCTGAAGTGATAGGGACTAGACTTTCTGGGACGGTTAAGGGGACGGCGGCTGGCCCCGCGCCCAGCTGGGAGAGACGTCGAAGGCCCTGTGGTCTCCAGCAGTGCGGCGCCGGCTCGGGCCCCACCGTGGCTCGGCCCAGAGGACGAGTCCCTGCACGCTGGCTCGCGGTACCCGCAGACGGGTCGACCCGAAGACAACAGCGGGCATCGCCCGTGCTCCTCGGGCGAGAGGAGGAGTCCATGCACGCTGGCCCCCTGTCTCCGCAGACGGGTCGACCCGAAGTCGGAGTCCAAGGGGCGACCTCTCGCCCGAGGAGAACGGGCGGTGCCCACTGCTGCATTCGGATCGACCAGTCTGCTGGGACCGCGAGCCAGCGTGCAGGGACTCGTCCTCTCGCCCAGCAGCCACGGCCCGAGCTGCTTCCAAACCACAGTGTTTCAGTTAATGTAAATTGGACAAGTACACCAACGGGTGGTGTTACGTCTATTATAGGGTGTAGGTGGTCCTCGAGCCCGAAATCGGAAAAAAAATCAGAGTCCAGCGGACGGGACCCGACTCTGGGACTGGCTAGAGGGGAAAGGCGGTTGGCCCCCGCGCCAGCTGGGAGACGTCAGGAAGGCCCCCCGTGGTCCTCCAGTAGCAGCGGGCGCCGGCTCAGGCCCCACCGTGGCTCGCGGCCGAGAGGACGAGTCCATGCACGCAGGCTCGCGGTCCCAGCAGACGGGTCGATCCGAATGCAGCAGTGGGCACCGCCCGTGCTCCTCGGGCGAGAGGTCGGGTCCCGTCCGCTGGACTCTGATTTTTTTCCGATTTCGGGCTCGAGGACCACCTACACCCTATAATAGACGTAACACCCACCCCGTTGGTAGTACGGAACACCTCTGTCCAATTTGCGTTGAAAACTTGTCGAAGAAACACCGTGGTGTTCGCTCGCCCGTCATACCGGCCGAGTACGAGTCCCTGCACACGGGCTCGCGGTCCCAGCAGACGGGTCGATCCGAATGCAGCAGTGGGCACCGCCCGTGCACCTCGGACTTCGGGTTGACCCGTCTGCAGGGACAGGTGGCCAGCGTGCAGGGACTCCTCCACTCGCCCGAGGAGCACGGGCGATGGCCGCTGCTGTCTTCGGCTCGACCCGTCTGCGGGTACCGCGAGCCAGCGTGCAGGGACTCGTCCTCTCGGCCGCGAGCCACGGTGGCCTGATCCGGCGCCCGCTGCTGCTGGAGGACCACGGGCGGCCTTCCGACGTCTCCCAGCTGGGCGCGGGGCCAACCGCCATCCCCTAGCCCGTCCCAGAGTCGGGTCCCGTCCGCTGGACTATGATTTTTCCGATTTCGCTCGAGGACCACCCACACCCTATAATAGACGTAACACCCACCCCGTTGGTAGTACCCTCTGTCCAATTTGCGTTGAAAACTTGTCGAAGAAACACCGTGGGTTCGGGCCCGGCTCAGCCGTGGCTGCCGCCGAGGACGAGTCCCTGCACGCTGGCTCGCGGTCTCCGCAGACGGGTCGATCCAAATGCAGCAGCGGGCGCCGCCCGTGCTCCTCGGGCGAGAGGTCGCCCTTCGGACTCCGACTTCAGGTCGATCCGTCTGCGGGGCCAGGGGGCCAGCGTGCAGGGACTCCTCCTCTCGCCCGAGGAGCACGGGCGATGCACGCTGCTGCCATCGGGTCGACCCGTCTGCGGGTACCTGAGCCAGCGTGCAGACTCGTCCTCTGGGCCGCGAGCCACTGGTGGGGACCGCCGGCGCCCGCTGCTACTGGAGGACTGGGGGCCTTCCTGACGTCTCCCAGCTGGGCGTGGGGCCAACCGCCATCCCCCCAGCCCGTCCCAGAGTCGGGTCCCGTCCGCTGGACTTCTGATTTTTTTCCGATTTCGGGCTCGAGGACCACCTACACCCTATAATAGACGTAACACCCACCCGTTGGTAGTACGGGAACACCCTGTCCAATTTGCGTTGAAAACTTGTCGAAGAAACACCGTGGGTTCGGGCCCTGCTCGGGCCGTGGCTACCGGCCGAGAGGACGAGTCCCTGCACGCTGGCTCGCGGTACCAGCAGACGGGTCGGTCGGAATGCCGCAGTGGGCACCGCCCGTTCTCCTCGGGCGAGAGGTCGCCCTCGGACTCCGACTGGGTCGCCCCGTCTGGGGGGACAGGGGGGCCAGCGTGCAGGGACTCCTCCTCTCGCCCGAGGAGCACGGGCGATGCCCGCTGCTGTCTCGGGTCGACCCGTCTGCGGGTACCGCGAGCCAGCATGCAGGACTCGTCCTCTGGGCCGCGAGCCACGGTGGGGCCTGAGCGAGCGCCGCTGCTACTGGAGGACCACATGGGGCCTTCCCGACGTCTCCCAGCTGGGCGCGGGGCCAACCGCCATCCCCTCAGCCCGTCCCAGAGTCGGGTCCCGTCCGCTGGACCTGATTTTTCCGATTTCGGGCTCTTGGACCACCACCTATAATAGACGTAACACCCATCCCGTTGGTAGTACGGAACACCTCATCCAATTTGCGTTGAAAACTTGTCGAAGAAACACCGTGGGGTTTGGGCCCCGGCTCGGCCGTGGCTACCGGCCGAAGGACGAGTCCTGCACGCTGGTTCGCGGTCCCAGCAGACGGTCGATCCGAATGCAGCAGTGGGCACCGCCCGTTCTCCTCGGGCGAGAGGTCGCCCCTCGGACTCCGACTTCAGGTCGACCCGTCTGCGGGGACAGGGAGCCAGCGTGCAGGGACTCCTCCTCTCGCCCGAGGAGCACGGGCGATGCCCGCTGCTGTCTTTGGGTCCACCCGTCTGCGGGTACCGCGAACCAGCGTGCAGGGACTCGTCCTCTGGGCCGCGAGCCACGGTGGGGCCCAGGCCGGCGCCACTGCTACTGGAGGACCACAGGGGCCTTCCCCGACGTCTCCGAGCTGGGCGCAGGGGCCAACCGCCATCCCCCTCTAGCCCGTCCCAGAGTCGGGTCCCGTCCGCTGGACTCTGATTTTTTCCGATTTCGGGCTCGAGGACCACCTACACCCTATAATAGACGTAACACCCACCCCGTTGGTAGTACGGAACACCTCTGTCCAATTTGCGTTGAAAACTTGTCGAAGAAACACCGTGGGGTTCGGGCCCCTGCTCGGGCCGTGGCTACCGGCCGAGAGGACGAGTCCCTGCACGCTGGCTCGCGGTCCCAGCAGACGGGTCGATCGGAATGCAGCAGTGGGCACCGCCCGTTCTCCTCGGGCGAGAGGTCGCCCCTCGGACTCCGACTTCGGGTCGACCCGTCTGCGGGGACAGGGGGCCAGCGTGCAGGGACTCCTCCTCTCGTTCGAGGAGCATGGGCGATGCCCGCTGCTGTCTTCGGGTCGACCCGTCTGCGGGTACCGCGAGCCAGCATGCAGGGACTCGTCCTCTGGCCCGCGAGCCACGCTGGGGCCCGAGCCGGCGCCCGCTGCTACTGGAGGACTACGGGGGCCTTCCCGACGTCTCTCAGCTGGGCGTGGGGGCCAACCGCCATCCGCCTCTAGCCCGTCCCAGAGTCGGGTCCCGTCCGCTGGACTCTGATTTTTCCGATTTCGCCTGAGGACCACTCACACCTCTATAACAGACGTAACACCACCCCGTTGGTAGTACGGGACACACTCTCTGTCCAATTTGCGTTGAAAACTTGTCGAAGAAACACCGTGGGTTCGGGCCCCGCTCGGGCCGTGGCTACCGGCCGAGAGGACGAGTTCCAGCACGCTGGCTCGCGGTCCCCGCAGACGGGTCGATCCGAATGCCGAAGTGGGCTCCGCCCGTGCTCCTCGGGCGAGACGTCGCCCTCGGACTCCGACCGGGTCGACCCGTCTGCGAGGACAGGGGGGCCAGCGTGCAGGGACTCCTCCTCTCGCCCGAGGAGCACGGGCGATGCCCGCTGCTGCCTTCGGGTCGACCCGTCTGCGGGTACCGCGAGCCAGCGTGCAGGGACTCGTCCTCTGGTCCGCGAGCCACGCCAGGGGCCCGAGCCGGCGCCCGCTGCTACTGGAGTGACCACGGGGGCCTTTTCGACGTCCCCCTGGCGCGGGGCCAACCGCCATCCCCTCAGTCCGTCGCAGAGTCGGGTCCCGTCCGCTGGACTCGATTTTTTTCCGATTTCGCTCGAGGACCACCCACACCTATAATAGACGTAACACCCATCCCGTTGGTAGTACGGAACACCTCTGTCCAATTTGCGTTGAAAACTTGTCGAAGAAACACCGTGGGGTTCGGGCCCCGGCTCGGGCCGTGGCTACCGGCCGAGAGGACGAGTCCCTGCACGCTGGCTCGCCGGCACACCGCCCGTGCTCCTCGGGCGAGAGGTCGCCCCTCGGACTCCGACTTCGGGTCGATCCGTCTGCGGGGACAGGGGGCCAGCGTACAGGGACTCCTCCTCTCGCCCGAGGAGCACGGGCGTAGCACGCTGCTGCCATCGGGTCGACCCGTCTGCGGGTACCGCAAGCCAGCGTGCAGGGACTCGTCCTCTGGGCCGCGAGCCACGGTGGGGCCCGAGCAGGCGCCCGCTGCTACTGGAGGACCACGGGGGACCTTCCCGACGTCTCCCAGCTGGGCGTGGGGGCCAACCGCCATCCCCCTCTAGCCCGTCCCAGAGTCGGGTCCTGTCCGCTGGACTCTGATTTTTTTTTCCGATTTCGGGCTCGAGGACCACCTACACCCTATAATAGACGTAACACCCACCCCGTTGGTAGTACGGAACACCTTTGTCCAATTTGCGTTGAAAACTTGTCGAAGAAACACCGTGGGTTTCGGGCCCCGGCTCGGGCCGTGGCTACCGGCCGAGAGGACGAGTCCCTGCACGCTGGCTCGCGGTCCCAGCAGACGGGTCCGATCGGAATGCAGCAGTGGCACCGCCTGCCCTCCTCGGGCGAGAGGTCGCCCTCGGACTCCGACTTCGGGTCGACCCGTCTGCGTGGACAGGGGGGCCAGCGTGCAGGGACTCCTCTCGCCCGAGGAGCACGGGCGATGCCCGCTGCTGTCTTCGGGTCGACCCGTCTGCGGGTACCGCGAGCCAGCATGCAGGGACTCGTCCTCTGGCCCGCGAGCCACGCTGGGGCCCGAGCCGGCGCCCGCTGCTACTGGAGGACTACGGGGGCCTTCCCGACGTCTCTCAGCTGGGCGTGGGGGCCAACCGCCATCCGCCTCTAGCCCGTCCCAGAGTCGGGTCCCGTGCGCTGGACTCTGATTTTTTCCGATTTCGGGCTCGAGGACCACCTACACCCTATAACAGACGTAACACCCACCCCGTTGGTAGTACGGAACACCTCTGTCCAATTTGCGTTGAAAACTTGTCGAAGAAACACCGTGGGGTTCGGGCCCCGGCTCGGGCCGTGGCTACCGGCCGAGAGGACGAGTTCCAGCACGCTGGCTCGCGGTCCCCACGGCCGTGCATCCAAAAATAAATAGCGCCCTCTTTAGCTTTCTTAGTGCCAGGCGCTCGAACTGTGCCCTGTATGCAAATTAGGCTATTGAATTCGTCCGTGTTCGTAGAATTGCGTAGACCTTTTGGCTGTCTGTGATTGGTTCATAGTAAAATTAATATTTAAATGAAATGAATAGGGTTATTAAACATCATATGTAAAATGGAAATACATGCAAATTAGTAAAATAAATTATTCATGAGAGAACGAAAGCAGACTCGCCATGCCCAGTTTCGTGAAGGTCATTATTTTAGCGAGTCACGTGCGAAAATTAAGTGCCGGAAAAATTGCCTTTTCTCTGAAAACGAAGTTTTTGCTGCTGTAAAACAGATACCTACTTTGAATTCAACTGTCTGTCCATCACCCATGCTGATTTTTGAGTTAAGGGAGCGGTAACGTTTTAGTAATAAGGTGATTTCCACGGGAACAATTTTGTGTTTACAATCGTACACATCGTGAAAGCCGCATAGTACATGTATATGTACAACACACGTGTGGGTGAGTACAACGACAACGTGTACTGTGTAGTAAGTTATGTATGTGTACATATGTACAGATGGTGTCAGGTCAATTCGGACCCAAACCAACTCGGACCCACGCCAACTCGGACCCACTACCAACTCGGACCTATGCCGACTCGGACCCACTACCAACTCGGACTCATGCCTACTCGGACCCACTACCAACTCGGACCCAAAACCAACTCGGACCCACTACCAACTCGGACCCAACCAGTACCAACTCGGACCCAACCAGTACCAACTCGGACCCAACAATGACTGAATCAGTTCTTGTTGGTAGTTTCAGGAATATTTAGGTTTTGACCTGGAAAGCTTTCGCCGGTGGATGTTTTTGTTGTTGGCCCAAACCAATCTCGGAAAGATTAAAACATAAACTGTTTTTTTGTTTTGTTTAATACAGACGTGCAGTTTTTGGATCGAAGTTTTTGGATGTACAAACATTCACAATGCGACAGACACAAAATAAAATTCTAATCAATATCTTTTAAAATTTGCCAAACATTGTCAAATGGAATAATGGGTCCGAGTTGGTAGTGGTTGGGTCCGAGTTGGTAGTGGGTCCGAGTTGGTAGTGGGTCCGAGTTGGTAGTGGGTCCGAGTTGGTAGTGGGTCCGAGTTGGTAGTGGGTCCGAGTTGGTAGTGGGTCCGAGTTGGTAGTGGGTCCGAGTTGGTAGTGGGTCCGAGTTGGCAGTGGGTCCGAGTTGGCAGTGGGTCCGAGTTGGCAGTGGGTCCGAGTTGGCAGTGGGTCCGAGTTGGCATGGGTCCGAGTTGGCATGGGTCCGAGATGGTTTGGGTCCGAGTTGGATCGAAACCGTACAGATCCCTGTGTACATTGTACTTGTATTTTATAGTTTTAGTACAGTTGTGTCTTTTTTCACTTATAGTTATACCGCAGAAAACACTTGCATTTCTAGATTTGTTGTGCCTAAACCCTGATATAAGTTGCATAATCCTACCTTTCAATTTTACACAAACACCAGTGACAGTGACAAACTGATTGAGAATCAGATTGAGAAACGTGAAAAACAGGATTGATCCATTTTATTGACATACCATCATGACCATAGACTGGGTCTACCTCCAACTGGGTTAAGTACTGTACTTCACATTTTTTTTCATATCATTTCCTCCTGCATGATCTGATAATGCATGTTTACTATGTTAGGCAAGTGTATGTAGACCATTTTCAATAATCAGGTTTGCACTTGCCTATTTACAATTTTTCTCGTACATGTATCTATAGTTATAGTATAATATATACACATTTTAGGAAAAAAAATTTTTCATGTCATTACAGGTCTTAGTTTACACCTTGGGTCAAATTTAGAGGTACGTTGGATCAAATTCAAAGGTAGTTGCGACAATCGTAATCCTCCATCGTCCCAATGGTTGTAGACCGGAGGGTTACGACGGAACACATGTACACTTTTGGTAAATATTTTTATTTTAAATGTACACAATTGCACTGTCATTATCAGAAAAGTGTTCTTTCATATTTTAAATATCAAAAAATTAAAAGTAAAGTGTAACTAGAGAAAAAAGTACGTTACCAGATTTTCATGCATTGGTTGTACCACAGCAGAGCGGTGAGTTTCACACATGCGCATGCACACACACGCATCCCGTCGCATGGACCTTGCACAGCACTCATGCCATCACGTGACCGTAGGCCTGACAAATCGGGTTGTCAGGCCAAGTGAGTGCGTGCGTGCTGTGCAAGGTCCATGCGACGGCATGCGTGTTTCACACGGCTTGATAGAATCGCAACCTTTCAATGCACGTAAATCTGGGTACTGTAGGAATTTGTTTTATTTTTTACACTTTACTTTAATTTTTTCGATATTTAAAATACGAAATACTTTTTTTGTGATAATGACAGTGCAATTGTGTACATGTTGAAAAGAAAAATGGACAATTTACCAAAAGTGTACATGTGTTCCATTGTAACCCTCCGATCTACGACCATCAGGAGAATGGAGGGTTACAATTATCGCAAGTAATCCAAAGGTACCCTTACGAATTGACTGAGAAGTGTCCTTAAAGTGGCTGTTGATATGAAAGCATTATTCTTCGATCTTGCGAGACTTGGTAATTGTACACTTTTGAATTTCAGGAGTGGTACTGAGATGGTGTCGCCGCACAATTGTGACAAGACGTTGAAGGGGGTCCCTCATTCCACACACTACCCTAGCTGTTCGGTTAAACTCCGTGTGAATGAGCTCGCCGCCCTGCTCATTTAAAAGAGCAAATCCAACTCCAAATCTCTGCAGTTGCTGGACTGCGTGATCTTCTAGAAGATGCAGCTTAGGAGTGATTGATGCTGTTGGGAAGTGCCTTCTGTAGCACTCCATGAAGCTCTTGATACAGGTATCTGCAGCAACATTTTATAATATAAAAAAAAAATTCATAGGGTTAGAAATTTTCAAATTGAAACAAATTGAGCTGCTGTAAGAAAACTGTTTAAAGTTTTTTGGCATTGAAAATAAAATTGATTGAACAATGCATACGTTCATTGTTCACATCATTCTAATATTTTGTTGACATCAATCTAGAAATATTGAACCCATAAAATGTAGCTATTCAGACTTTTGTTAACCTATTTTCTTTATGTCGTCTTGTGTGACTGGCTTAGCATGATTGATCGCATGATGGACATCGGCAAACATCATGAAAGTTTCCTGAATTTTGTCCAATTTTAGCAGCTTGTCTGACGAGTTCCAGATGCTGACAGACTGGGATGTTATCATAGGACATTCCTTCAAGAGTATGTCTGGGAGCTTCTGTGAGAGCCTGATAACATCGGCCTACATATAATGGTAAGTAAAATATAACATTAACATATTTGCTTTTTTATAATACAAATATAATATTATTTAAAAGAAAAAACTCCTGAAAGGATATAAGAATAATGTTTTCTTTATAACCTGACAGCATCTGTGAACATGGTTCCCGACAAAGGACTTTCCATGGTATGCCTGGCGATTCACTTTAAATTGTTTAAGGACATCGTCCAAACAGCCAGCTACTGGTCCTGTCCCCAACTGTGGCCTGACATCTGTATTATCCTGCATAAAATGAAAGCATGTAAATACATCACTGTTGAGAATAGAGAATTTTGTAATAGGCACTTTAGTTTCATTTACATGTCATTAAATTTAAAGAATTATATTTATGTACCAGTATTTGGAGCTCATGTCTTAGATTGAATGCTCTTTTCGCCATATCTTGGAAGGTGTTATCAACCACCTGGAGGTCATTCTGAATTATATAAAGAGGCAGTTCTTCCTCTACTTCCTCCAACTCTGACTGAAGTTTTTGACGATTTTCTTTGAGGGCTTTCTGCTGCTCTACTGCAGCATTCACTTGCTGCTCAAAGTTACACTGAGGTGGCATATTGTCCTCTTCGTCATTAGTGATGCCAGTCACACACAAGGCAAAGAGCTTTGAATCCAGCCTTTCACATTCTTGCTCCAGCATGTCAAACAGTTTCTTGAAGATTCCTAATGACATATGAAGACTTGGCAATACAACCTGATTGTAACAAAAAACATGACAAGGTAAATAAATATACATGTGCATGTAATTTCATATTTTGTTGTTACAGGGAATTCAGTGTCAGCTTTCACACAGTACACTTTACTTACATAGTCAAGAGGAATGTCAAGCATTGGTAGTGAGATGATGCTGTGAGACACATCTTTGGCACGGGTTTTTCGCGCTCCATCTTGGCAGTAGGTTGCATAGTCCTCATGGATCATCTGCAGTGTGCGAGGATGGAAGTTGCCCCTGTCTGAATGTGAAGACTGCATTGACTCTCGTGTAGCCAGACAATACAGGCAGCAGTAACGTGCTGTAATAAAAACGTAAGGTAATAAAAAAAACTTTAAGACAGATTCAAATTTTTTATTTGTATTATATCTACATGCTTTCTTCTTAAATGCTTTAGAAGCAATTGAAGATGAGTATGCTTTGGTTACCCTTACATTTAATGACTTAAGGAAAGAGAAAATCAACTGCTGAAAGACAGCGACAGTGCTTTTTTTTTAACATACCGTTACAACTGCACAATCCATAGACCTTAGTGAGGATTTCATAATCTCCAAAGAACAATAATCTGATGGACTTCCCTCTGAAAGAAAACCAAAACTTGTTATAATGTTGCTAATCATTCACTGATGGTATTGATTGACCTCAACGAATGATCAACAAATTTTCATAAATTGCAGTTCAAACAAACACAATCTGTAAATAACACTTGACTTTGTCTATTTTTGTCTGCAGAAGAATAGCGTCAAGGTTTCTGCAGCTTAAGGACTCTACAGAAGGTATGTGGCTAAGAAGACAGGAGTTTAAGATTCCCCTATGACTAGTTTTCCCTCCATTTAAAATGTGTATTTTCGCCCGTTTAACCAAACAAACTTCTGTGACAAAAACTTTTTTTTTAATTTTTTTTTTTATACCTTATCATTTAATTATTTGGCTCCTTACCTCCATGTCTGCTTACGCAGCTTGGCTAGCTGCTCCATAACAGGGGGGAGTACTTTGCGTAGGTTTGCAGCAGAATCATTGCCTTCGTAGCAAAGAAATACCACTGTGTTGCTCTTCGAGTTGGGATGGTGGGTGTTTGCTATCTGGAAGCACATTTTGAAGGAATCTCCCCCCTTGTCTCCTCCAATTTTAATCCATACTTCATTTGTCGGAATTATGTTATTGTGCCAAGTTAATAAGCCATTTCTACAATAAATTACATAGGAAAAATGCACAATAATTAAATTATTTTTATTTTTATTTTTTGTTTTACCCATACACCCAATGTGAAATGCACTGTACGTATACACAGTGCTATGTGAGTCCGGCAGACAAAATCTAAGTGCTGACCACTTGGGATTCAAACCAGGCCCTGCATTCTAGAGCAGATTTCTTAACCAGTAGTGTTGAACTGGCCTCTCGGTAGCAGGCACACTCTGCTGTGTAATGGTTAAGACGTCTGCTCTATAATGCGGGGGTTGTCTACTAATCCCACTCGAGTTGTTAGCTTGTGGATTTTTTTCTCCAAGGGACTCAGAAGCACTGTCAGAGTAAACTGCCTATTACACATCAGTGTTTAGGTATACAAAATAATATATTCTTTATCCCTGATGCAAATTATCACATCTTTTGGGGGAAAAAAGAAATTGATTTTATTAACTCTGTTACAGTTTCAGAATCACTACAGGGAACATCAGCAAATCAAAGTCATCCAACAACACTCACACTTCATGCCGATCAAGATAGTCAAAGATCATCCTGCTGAGGTCAACTACTGTTACACATGGTACTTCTCGTATTTCCATCCCATCCATTCCTTTGGCACTTGAGCATTTAAAAAGCAGAGGGATCATCCTCCCAACAACATTATCTTGGAGTAGTGCTGCTTGTTGTTTCCTCATTGAATATTCAGAGGGTATGGGCATTCCAGCAAAGTTGAGGTATCTGAAAAAAGGAAAATCCCATACCAAGTCTGCCTTGAGCTGCACTGCAAATTTTTGTCCACAGTGATGAGGCTAAATGTCACCTTGTTTGAGAGTTTACAACTTGAATGATCACTGCTTTGAAAACTGTTCACAGAATGAGCCCTTGTACAGAGTATCTAATGATGGAAATCATCCAGGCGAAACAATTGAACTTTATTCACTGTATTGAGAATGAACTATTTAGTGTAAATTTGACTGACACAAATTTTATCTTTGTGTAATATTGGTTAGCTATTTTTCATATCAAGTTTTGAATAATTATTTACCTGCGGAGCTTCCTTAATTGCTCCCATGCCAACTGGCAGTCCCTCATCATTGCTAGTGACTGATTGGCACTCATTGTGTCTCCAGATTTAGGGTCACTAGATGGATGATTAGAGTCTTTGGCTTGTTCTTGACTTATGAGCTTGACATAAGCTGCCTATGATTTTTCATAAACAAATATATAAATATACATAAAATTGAAATGAGCAAATTTAATGTGAAGTCTTCAGAAATTAAAGGTAAATTACATCATTGGTTTTGGATGAATACATTCATTTAAATCATCTATTTTTCAAAATATACATCATAAAACTATCCTGTGAAAATTTTTGCAAAATCTGTCTTCACGTTTTTGAGAAATCAATGAACAACGGTTTCTGTTTTGTCAGTTGTTTTGTGCATGTTATTAAATAGAATTTTCCTTCTCATGAGAAGAAAAGTATTTGTTTTACCAGTTTTAACAAAACTAGAGCACTTCAGGTAGAAATATTTCAAGGAAAGTTTTCTACCATGATCATCCTTATACCATACAATTAATGTGTAAATCTGTGAACTTTAGATTTTTGATCTTACCAATCCTGTGATATATCTTTAAAAGGAGACCTGTTTGATATATTCTCAAATTATAATCATAAGATTGATAGCACTATTTTCTGTGTTCTTTTTCATACCTACAGTAATTTCTATATGTATTAAGCAACCAAAGTGATTTAAATACTAAGATCTGAAGTGTTTTAAATTTACTACTTACCCTGCCAAGAGTTTTAAGTCTAGCATTTTGTGTTTGCTTGAGCTTCAACCAGGTCCATCTATCAGCCGCTTCTTCAATCTCTGGGGGAATTGGAGCTCCTCTTGTGTGCTGTGATGCTAGAGATTTGAGTAAGCGCGCTGCTTCAATGGCCTGATTTGAATAATTTTGGTGGCTTTTGATGGGGAATCTGGCATAATAAACTGCAGACTTATTTGAAGGTTTGGAGCTTTTGGGGCATATATGACATTTCATCTGCTCCAGCTTGCCCAGTGAGCCACACTGGATGCAGACTGTTTGAAGTGATTGGAGTTGTACTGTAATACCCTTGGAGATACAGTTACGTCTTGAATGTTCACTGCTACATTGCAGACTGGGCATTTACAACCTTACTATTCACATGGTGAAACCAACCAAGCAGATATTCTGCACAAAAGTTATGTTCACAAGTAGTTTGAACAGCAGGTGAACCTAAGACGCACTGACAAATGCTACAAAACAAACAAACTCTCCTCAGTTGTAGAATGAAGGATGTCTAAGTTCAATGGTACAAGGTCAGATTCAAACGGACCTATGTTGAAAGACAGTGGACCGGTCTCAACCTCACTGACTTGTTTCCATGTTATAGCCATATTTGGCAAGCCGTATCCACTTCTTTTACGCTTAACTGGTCGACCACCTCTGCAAAATTTGATGTACAGTTCACAAGTTTTACATGTCCCAGTTCTTGAGTGTTTTCCCAAGTAATGGAGGAAGTTTCTCTATGCTCAGCTTTTTCAAGACATTCCTCCCTCAAGAACCTTGTGCACCTCCAACATAAATTTTGGGATGAACTTGATCATCATCAAGCCACACGCTTAGTTGTAGCAGTTCATACATTTTCTTTGAGTAGGTTTTTACAGGAACTGTTGTATTTTGTTTTATATTACTGGTAGACGACTTTGAAGCTAAACGCCCACACAGTCTGCAAAGTTTGTTAAGTGCTTCTTGATGAAGATTGAAACTCATGATTTTACATGTTGTCAATAACAACAAAATAATAAACAAAGGAGAACATCACTTATGTTTTATGGCATGCTTACTTAGTTGATGTCCACTTGTTTGATGTAGACGAGTACAAGAGTAGAGTGTCTCAGAATTTTGTAATTCCCGCCACTAGTAGTACACTTACGCATATGGGCGCTGTTGCGCGAACGACTGGCAAGTAGTTTAGTTCCCGCCGCTAGGTACACTTTTCCGCATGTGATATAGCTCGAACGACTGGTAACGAGTTTATTACTACTATCTCACCCACGTACACGCGTACGTTGTTTACACAAAACTCGCGAAAACCTTGTACTTCACTGTCAAATTACATGAAATTTACCGCTCCCCTCTCAACCAAACATGGACATTATTTTGAGAAAAAATTTACTTTTATTAAAAGTGTCTAGTGTAAATTTGGGAAAACCTAATCTTTTATGTGACAAGGGGGGAAACATGTAGGTCGCCCGCATCATAAAAACGTATACATACGGACTTTCGCTCACGCATACGGCGCAAATAAATCAAGATTTCAAGCTTTTTGGAACACAAAAACCGAATTAAGTGTGGGGAAGCTTGAGATCCAACATAGACTGGCAAATATAAAGGCCAAAATTTAACTTGTCTATATCGATGGTCTTCTTATTTGATTTTTCCTGACTATTTGTACGGACGGATATTTTTACTGTAGCTAGGACGCCATGTTTGTTTTTACTTTCAACCATGACGTCACGTCCATTCATTACTGGAGTAATGAAAACTCGCTCGAATAAATACGACCAGCTTTTTATTGCACGCACAATGGCAAGTGAACGGCCGTGTCCCCGCAGACGGGTCGATCCGAATGCAGAAGTGGGCTCCGCCCGTGCTCCTCGGGCGAGAGGTCGCCCCTCGGACTCCGACTTCGGGTCGACCCGTCTGCGAGGACAGGGGGGCCAGCGTGCAGGGACTCCTCCTCTCGCCCGAGGAGCACGGGCGATGCCCGCTGCTGCCTTCGGGTCGACCCGTCTGCGGGTACCGCGAGCCAGCGTGCAGGGACTCGTCCTCTGGGCCGCGAGCCACGGTGGGGCCCGAGCCGGCGCCCGCTGCTACTGGAGGACCACGGGGGGCCTTTCTGACGTCTCCCAGCTGGGCGCGGGGGCCAACCGCCATCCCCCTCTAGCCCGTCGCAGAGTCGGGTCCCGTCCGCTGGACTCTGATTTTTTTCCGATTTCGGGCTCGAGGACCACCTACACCCTATAATAGACGTAACACCCATCCCGTTGGTAGTACGGAACACCTCTGTCCAATTTGCGTTGAAAACTTGTCGAAGAAACACCAGGGTTCGGGCCCCCGGCTCGGGCCGTGGCTACCGGCCGAGAGGACGAGTCCCTGCACGCTGGCTCGCCGTCCCCGCAGACGGGTCGATCCGAATGCAGCAGCGGGCGCCGCCCGTGCTCCTCGGGCGAGAGGTCGCCCCTCGGACTCCGACTTCGGGTCGATCCGTCTGCGGGGACAGGGGGCCAGCGTACAGGGACTCCTCCTCTCGCCCGAGGAGCACGGGCGATGCACGCTGCTGACATCGGGTCGACCCGTCTGCGGGTACCGCAAGCCAGCGTGCAGGGACTCGTCCTCTGGGCCGCGAGCCACGGTGGGGCCCGAGCCGGCGCCCGCTGCTACTGGAGGACCACGGGGGGCCTTCCCGACGTCTCCCAGCTGGGCGTGGGGGCCAACCGCCATCCCCCTCTAGCCCGTCCCAGAGTCGGGTCCTGTCCGCTGGACTCTGATTTTTTTTTCCGATTTCGGGCTCGAGGACCACCTACACCCTATAATAGACGTAACACCCACCCCGTTGGTAGTACGGAACACCTTTGTCCAATTTGCGTTGAAAACTTGTCGAAGAAACACCGTGGGTTTCGGGCCCCGGCTCGGGCCGTGGCTACCGGCCGAGAGGACGAGTCCCTGCACGCTGGCTCGCGGTCCCAGCAGACGGGTCGATCCGAATGCAGCAGTGGACACCGCCCGTTCTCCTCGGGCGAGAGGTCGCCCCTCGGTCTCCGACTTCGGGTCAACCCGTCTGCGGGTACAGGGGCCAGCGTGCAGGGACTCCTCCTCTCGCCCGAGGAGCACGGGCGATGCCCGCTGCTGTCTTCGGGTCGACCCGTCTGCGGGTACCGCGAGCCAGCGTGCAGGGACTCGTCCTCTGGGCCGCGAGCCACGGTGGGGCCCGAGCCGGCGCCCGCTGCTACTGGAGGACCACAGGGGCCTTCCCGACGTCTCCCAGCTGGGCGCGGGGGCCAACCGCCATCCCCCTCTAGCCCATCCCAGAGTGGGGTCCCGTCCGCTGGACTCTGATTTTTCCGATTTCGCTCGAGGACCACCTAAACCCTATAATAGACGTAACACCCACCCCGTTGGTAGTACGGAACACCTCTGTCCAATTTGCGTTGAAAACTTGTCGAAGAAACACCGTGGGGTTCGGGCCCCGGCTCGGGCCGTGGCTACCGGCCGAGAGGACGAGTCCCTGCACGCTGCCTCGCGGTCCCCGCAGACGGGTCGATCCGAATGCAGAAGTGGGCTCCGCCCGTGCTCCTCGGGCGAGAGGTCGCCCCTCGGACTCCGACTTCGGGTCGACCCGTCTGCGAGGACAGGGGGGCCAGCGTGCAGGTACTCCTCCTCTCGCCCGAGGAGCACGGGCGATGCCCGCTGCTGCCTTCGGGTCGACCCGTCTGTGTGTACCGCGAGCGAGCGTGCAGGGACTCGTCCTCTGGCCCGCGAGCCACGGTAGGGCCCGAGCCGGCGCCCGCTGCTACTGGAGGACCATGGGGGGCCTTCCCGACGTCTCCCAGCTGGGCGTGGGGGCCAACCGCCATCCCCCTCTAGCCCGTCCCAGAGTCGGGTCCTGTCCGCTGGACTCTGATTTTTTTTTCCGATTTCGGGCTCGAGGACCAGCTACACCCTATAATAGACGTAACACCCACCCCGTTGGTAGTACGGAACACCTTTGTCCAATTTGCGTTGAAAACTTGTCGAAGAAACACCGTGGGTTTCGGGCCCCGGCTCGGGCCGTGGCTACCGGCCGAGTGGACGAGTCCCTGCACGCTGGCTCGCGGTCCCAGCAGACGGGTCGATCCGAATGCAGCAGTGGGCACCGCCCGTTCTCCTCGGGCGAGAGGTCGCCCCTCGGACTCCGACTTCGGGTCGACCCGTCTGCGGGGACAGGGGGCCAGCGTGCAGGGACTCCTCCTCTCGCCCGAGGAGCACGGGCGATGCCCGCTGTCTTCGGGTCGAACCGTCTGCGGGTACCGCGAGCCAGCGTGCAGGGACTCGTCCTCTGGGCCGCGAGCCACGGTGGGGCCCGAGCCGGCGCCCGCTGCTACTGGAGGACCACAGGGGGCCTTCCCGACGTCTCCCAGCTGGGCGCGGGGGCCAACCGCCATCCCCCTCTAGCCCGTCCCAGAGTGGGGTCCCGTCCGCTGGACTCTGATTTTTTTCCGATTTCGGGCTCGAGGACCACCTACACCCTATAACAGACGTAACACCCACCCCGTTGGTAGTACGGAACACCTCTGTCCAATTTGCGTTGAAAACTTGTCGAAGAAACACCGTGGGGTTCGGGCCCCGGCTCGGGCCGTGGCTACCGGCCGAGAGGACGAGTTCCAGCACGCTGGCTCGCGGTCCCCGCAGACGGGTCGATCCGAATGCAGAAGTGGGCACCGCCCGTTCTCCTCGGGCGAGAGGTCGCCCCTCGGACTCCGACTTCAGGTCGACCCGTCTGCGGGGACAGGGGGCCAGCGTGCAGGGACTCCTCCTCTCGCCCGAGGAGCACGGGCGATGCCCGCTGCTGTCTTCGGGTCGACCCGTCTGCGGGTACCGCGAGCCAGCGTGCAGGGACTCGTCCTCTGGGCTGCGAGCCACGGTGGGGCCCGAGCCGGCGCCCGCTGCTACTGGAGGACCACAGGGGGCCTTCCCGACGTCTCCCAGCTGGGCACGGGGGCCAACCGCCATCCCCTCTAGCCCGTCCCAGAGTCGGGTCCCGTCCGCTGGACTCTGATTTTTTTCCGATTTCGGGCTCGAGGACCACCTACACCCTATAATAGACGTAACACCCACCCCGTTGGTAGTACGGAACACCTTTGTCCAATTTGCGTTGAAAACTTGTCAAAGAAACACCGTGGGTTTCGGGCCCCGGCTCGGGCCGTGGCTACCGGCCGAGAGGACGAGTCCCTGCACGCTGGCTCGCGGTCCCAGCAGACGGGTCGATCCGAATGGAGCAGTGGGCACCGCCCGTTCTCCTCGGACGAGAGGTCGCCCCTCGGACTCCGACTTCGGGTCGACCCGTCTGCGGGGACAGGGGCCAGCGTGCAGGGACTCCTCCTCTCGCCCGAGGAGCACGGGCGATGCCCGCTGCTGTCTTTGGGTCGACCCGTCTGCGGGTACCGCGAGCCAGCGTGCAGGGACTCGTCCTCTGGGCCGCGAGCCACGGTGGGGCCCGAGCCGGCGCCCGCTGCTACTGGAGGATTACGGCGGGCCTTCCCGGCGTCTCCCAGCTGGGCGCGGGGGCCAACCGCCATCCCCCTCTAGCCCGTCCCAGAGGTGGGTCCCGTCCGCTGGACTCTGATTTTTTCCGATTTCGGGCTCGCAGACCACCTACATCCTATAATAGACGTAACACCCCCCCCCCCCGTTGGTAGTAGGGAACACCTCTGTCCAATTTGCGTTGAAAACCTGTCGAAGAAACACCGTTGGGTTCGGGCCCGGCTCGGGCCGTGGCTACCGGCCGAGAGGACGAGTCCCTGCACGCTGGCTCGCGGTCCCAGCAGACGGGTCGATCGGGAATGCAGCAGTGGGCACCGCCGTTCTCCTCGGGGCGAGAGGTCGCCCTCGGACTCCGACTTCGGGGTCGACCCGTCTGCGGGGACAGGGGGCCAGCGTGCAGGGACTCCTCTCGCCCGAGGAGCACGGGCGATGCCCGCTGCTGTCTTCGGGTCGACCCGTCTGCGGGTACCGCAAGCCAGCATGCAGGGACTCGTCCTCTGGCCCGCGAGCCACGCTGGGGCCCGAGCCGGCGCCCGCTGCTACTGGAGGACTACGGGGGCCTTCCCGACGTCTCTCAGCTGGGCGTGGGGGCCAACCGCCATCCGCCTCTAGCCCGTCCCAGAGTCGGGTCCCGTCCGCTGGACTCTGATTTTTTCCGATTTCGGGCTCGAGGACCACCTACACCCTATAACAGACGTAACACCCACCCCGTTGGTAGTACGGAACACCTCTGTCCAATTTGCGTTGAAAACTTGTCGAAGAAACACCGTGGGGTTCTGGCCCCGGCTCAGCCGTGCCTACCGGCCGAAAGGACGAGTTCCAGCACGCTGGCTCGCGGTCCCCGCAGACGGGTCGATCCGAATGCAGAAGTGGGCTCCGCCCGTGCTCCTCGGGCGAGAGGTCGCCCCTCGGACTCCGACTTCGGGTCGACCCGTCTGCGAGGACAGGGGGGCCAGCGTGCAGGGACTCCTCCTCTCGCCCGAGGAGCACGGGCGATGCCCGCTGCTGCCTTCGGGTCGACCCGTCTGCGGGTACCGCGAGCCAGCGTGCAGGCACTCGTCCTCTGGTCCGCGAGCCACGGTGGGCCTGAGCCGGCGCCTGCTGCTACTGGAGGACCACGGGTGGGCCTTTATGACGTCTTACAGCTGGGCGCGGGGGACAACCGCCATCCCCCACTCGCCCGTCGCAGAGTCGGGGCCCGTCCTCTGGACTCTGATTTTTTTCCGATTTCGGGCTCGAGGACCACCTACACCCTATAATAGACGTAACACCCATCCCGTTGGTAGTACGGAACACCTCTGTCCAATTTGCGTTGAAAACTTGTCGAAGAAACACCGTGGGGTTCGGGCCCCGGCTCGGGCCGTGGCTACCGGCCGAGAGGACGAGTCCCTGCACGCTGGCTCGCGGTCCCCGCAGACGGGTCGATCCGAATGCAGCAGCGGGCGCCGCCCGTGCTCCTCGGGCGAGAGGTCGCCCCTCGGACTCCGACTTCGGGTCGATCCGTCTGCGGGGACAGGGGGCCAGCGTACAGGGACTCCTCCTCTCGCCCGAGGAGCACGGGCGATGCACGCTGCTGCCATCGGGTCGACCCGTCTGCGGGTACCGCAAGCCAGCGTGCAGGGACTCGTCCTCTGGGCCGCGAGCCACGGTGGGGCCCGAGCCGGCGCCCGCTGCTACTGGAGGACCACGGGGGGCCTTCCCGACGTCTCCCAGCTGGGCGTGGGGGCCAACCGCCATCCCCCTCTAGCCCGTCCCAGAGTCGGGTCCTGTCCGCTGGACTCTGATTTTTTTTCCGATTTCGGGCTCGAGGACCACCTACACCCTATAATAGACGTAACACCCACCCCGTTGGTAGTACGGAACACCTTTGTCCAATTTGCGTTGAAAACTTGTCGAAGAAACACCGTGGGTTTCGGGCCCCGGCTCGGGCCGTGGCTACCGGCCGAGAGGACGAGTCCCTGCACGCTGGCTCGCGGTCCCAGCAGACGGGTCGATCCGAATGCAGCAGTGGGCACCGCCCGTTCTCCTCGGGCGAGAGGTCGCCCCTCGGACTCCGACTTCGGGTCGACCCGTCTGCGGGGACAGGGGGCCAGCGTGCAGGGACTCCTCCTCTCGCCCGAGGAGCACGGGCGATGCCCGCTGCTGTCTTCGGGTCGACCCGTCTGCGGGTACCGCGAGCCAGCGTGCAGGGACTCGTCCTCTGGGCCGCGAGCCACGGTGGGGCCTGAGCCGGCGCTGCTGCTACTGGAGGACCACAGGGGCCTTCCCGACGTCTCCCAGCTGGGCGCGGGGCCAACCGCCATCCCCCTCGAGCCCATCCCAGAGTGGGGTCCCGTCCGCTGGACTCTGATTTTTTTCCGATTTCGGGCTCGAGGACCACCTACACCCTATAATAGACGTAACACCCACCCCGTTGGTAGTACGGAACACCTCTGTCCAATTTGCGTTGAAAACTTGTCGAAGAAACACCGTGGGGTTCGGGCCCCGGCTCGGGCCGTGGCTACCGGCCGAGAGGACGAGTCCCTGCACGCTGGCTCGCCGTCCCCGCAGACGGGTCGATCCGAATGCAGCACCGGGCGCCACCCGTGCTCCTCGGGCGAGAGGTCGCCCCTCGGACTCCGACTTCGGGTCGATCCGTCTGCGGGGACAGGGGGCCAGCGTACAGGGACTCCTCCTCTCGCCCGAGGAGCACGGGCGATGCACGCTGCTGCCATCGGGTCGACCCGTCTGCGGGTACCGCAAGCCAGCGTGCAGGGACTCGTCCTCTGGGCCGCGAGCCACGGTGGGGCCCGAGCCGGCGCCTGCTGCTACTGGAGGACCACGGGGGCCTTCCTGACGTCTCCCAGCTGGGCGTGGGCCAACCGCCATCCCCCAGCCCGTCCCAGAGTCGGGTCCTGTCCGCTGGACTCTGATTTTTTTCCGATTTCGCTCGAGGACCACCTACACCCTATAATAGACGTAACACCCACCCCGTTGGTAGTACGGAACACCTTGTCCAATTTGCGTTGAAAACTTGTCGAAGAAACACCGTGGTTTCGGGCCCCGGCTCGGGCCGTGGCTACCGGCCGAGAGGACGAGTCCCTGCACGCTGGCTCGCGGTCCCAGCAGACGGGTCGATCCGAATGCAGCAGTGGGCACCGCCTGTTCTCCTCGGGGCGAGAGGTCGCCCTCGGTCTCCGACTTCGGCTCGACCCGTCTGCGGGGACAAGGGGCCAGCGTGCAGGGACTCCTCTACTCGCCCGAGGAGCACGGGCGATGCCCGCTGCTGTCTTCGGGTCGACCCGTCTGCGGGTACCGCGAGCCAGCGTGCAGGGACTCGTCCTCTGGGCCGCGAGCCACGGTGGGGCCCGAGCCGGCGCCCGCTGCTACTGGAGGACCACAGGGGCCTTCCGACGTCTCCCAGCTGGGCGCGGGGCCAACCGCCATCCCCCTCTAGCCCATCCCAGAGTGGGGTCCCGTCCGCTGGACTCTGATTTTTTTCCGATTTCGGGCTCGAGGACCACCTAAACCCTATAATAGACGTAACACCGACCCCGTTGGTAGTACGGAACACCTCTGTCCAATTTGCGTTGAACAATTGTCGAAGAAACACCGTGGGGTTCGGGCCCCGGCTCGGGCCGTGGCTACCGGCCGAGAGGACGAGTCCCTGCACGCTGGCTCGCCGTCCCCGCAGACGGGTCGATCCGAATGCAGCAGCGGGCGCCGCCCGTGCTCCTCGGGCGAGAGGTCGCCCCTCGACCTGACTTCGGGTCGATCCGTCTGCGGGGACAGGGGCCAGCGCAGGGACTCCTCTCGCCCGAGGAGCACGGGCGATGCACGCTGCTGCCATCGGGTCGACCCGTCTGCGGGTACCGCAAGCCAGCGTGCAGGGACTCGTCCTCTGGGCCGCGAGCCACGGTGGGGCCCGAGCCGGCGCCCGCTGCTACTGGAGGACCACGGGGGGCCTTCCCGACGTCTCCCAGCTGGGCGTGGGGGCCAACCGCCATCCCCCTCTAGCCCGTCCCAGAGTCGGGTCCTGTCCGCTGGACTCTGATTTTTTTTTCCGATTTCGGGCTCGAGTACCAGCTGCACCCTATAATAGACGTAACACCCACCCCGTTGGTAGTACGGAACACCTTTGTCCAATTTGCGTTGAAAACTTGTCGAAGAAACACCGTGGGTTTCGGGCCCCGGCTCGGGCCGTGGCTACCGGCCGAGTGGACGAGTCCCTGCACGCTGGCTCGCGGTCCCAGCAGACGGGTCGATCCGAATGCAGCAGTGGGCACCGCCCGTTCTCCTCGGGCGAGAGGTCGCCCCTCGGACTCCGACTTCGGGTCGACCCGTCTGCGGGGACAGGGGCCAGCGTGCAGGGACTCCTCCTCTCGCCCGAGGAGCACGGGCGATGCCCGCTGCTGTCTTCGGGTCGAACCGTCTGCGGGTACCGCGAGCCAGCGTGCAGGGACTCGTCCTCTGGGCCGCGAGCCACGGTGGGGCCCGAGCCGGCGCCCGCTGCTACTGGAGGACCACAGGGGGCCTTCCCAAAGTCTCCCAGCTGGGCGCGGGGGCCAACCGCCATCCCCCTCTAGCCCGTCCCAGAGTGGGGTCCCGTCCGCTGGACTCTGATTTTTTCCGATTTCGGGCTCGAGGACCACCTACACCCTATAACAGACGTAACACCCACCCCGTTGGTAGTACGGAACACCTCTGTCCAATTTGCGTTGAAAACTTGTCGAAGAAACACCGTGGGTTTCGGGCCCCGGCTCGGGCCGTGGCTACCGGCCGAGAGGACGAGTTCCAGCACGCTGGCTCGCGGTCCCCGCAGACGGGTCGATCCGAATGCAGAAGTGGGCTCCGCCCGTGCTCCTCGGGCGAGAGGTCGCCCCTCGGACTCCGACTTCGGGTCGACCCGTCTGCGAGGACAGGGGGGCCAGCGTGCAGGGACTCCTCCTCTCGCCCGAGGAGCACGGGCGATGCCCGCTGCTGCCTTCGGGTCGACCCGTCTGCGGGTACCGCGAGCCAGCGTGCAGGCACTCGTCCTCTGGTCCGCGAGCCACGGTGGGGCCCGAGCCGGCGCCCGCTGCTACTGGAGGACCACGGGGGGCCTTTCTGACGTCTCCCAGCTGGGCGCGGGGGCCAACCGCCATCCCCCTCTAGCCCGTCGCAGAGTCGGGTCCCGTCCGCTGGACTCTGATTTTTTTCCGATTTCGGGCTCGAGGACCACCTACACCCTATAATAGACGTAACACCCATCCCGTTGGTAGTACGGAACACCTCTGTCCAATTTGCGTTGAAAACTTGTCGAAGAAACACCTTCGGGCCCCTGCTCGGGCCGTGGCTACCGGCCGAGAGGACGAGTCCCTGCACGCTGGCTCGCCGTCCCCGCAGACGGGTCGATCCGAATGCAGCACCGGGCGCCACCCGTGCGCCGCGGGCGCGAGGTCGCCTCGGACCTGACTTCGGGTCGATCCGTCTGCGTACAGGGGCCAGCGTACAGGGACTCCTCCTCTCGCCCGAGGAGCACGGGCGATGCACGCTGCTGCCATCGGGTCGACCCGTCTGCGGGTACCGCGAGCCAGCGTGCAGGGACTCGTCCTCTGGGCCGCGAGCCACGGTGGGGCCCGAGCCGGCGCCCGCTGCTACTGGAGGACCACGGGGGGCCTTCCCGACGTCTCCCAGCTGGGCGTGGGGGCCAACCGCCATTCCCCTCTAGCCCGTCCCAGAGTCGGGTCCTGTCCGCTGGACTCTGATTTTTTTTCTTCCGATTTCGGGCTCGAGGACCACCTACACCCTATAATAGACGTAACACCCACCCCGTTGGTAGTACGGAACACCTTTGTCCAATTTGCGTTGAAAACTTGTCGAAGAAACACCGTGGGTTTCGGGCCCCGGCTCGGGCCGTGGCTACCGGCCGAGAGGACGAGTCCCTGCACGCTGGCTCGCGGTCCCAGCAGACGGGTCGATCCGAATGCAGCAGTGGGCACCGCCCGTTCTCCTCGGGCGAGAGGTCGCCCCTCGGACTCCGACTTCGGGTCGACCCGTCTGCGGGGACAGGGGGCCAGCGTGCAGGGACTCCTCCTCTCGCCCGAGGAGCACGGGCGATGCCCGCTGCTGTCTTCGGGTCGACCCGTCTGCGGGTACCGCGAGCCAGCGTGCAGGGACTCGTCCTCTGGGCCGCGAGCCACGGTGGGGCCCGAGCCGGCGCCCGCTGCTACTGGAGGACCACAGGGGGCCTTCCCGACGTCTCCCAGCTGGGCGCGGGGGCCAACCGCCATCCCCCTCTAGCCCGTCCCAGAGTGGGGTCCCGTCCGCTGGACTCTGATTTTTTTCCGATTTCGGGCTCGAGGACCACCTAAACCCTATAATAGACGTAACACCCACCCCGTTGGTAGTACGGAACACCTCTGTCCAATTTGCGTTGAACAATTGTTGAAGAAACACCGTGGGGTTCGGGCCCCGGCTCGGGCCGTGGCTACCGGCCGAGAGGACGAGTCCCTGCACGCTGGCTCGCCGTCCCCGCAGACGGGTCGATCCGAATGCAGCACCGGGCGCCACCCGTGCTCCTCGGGCGAGAGGTCGCCCCTCGGACTCCGACTTCGGGTCGATCCGTCTGCGGGGACAGGGGGCCAGCGTGCAGGGACTCCTCCTCTCGCCCGAGGAGCACGGGCGATGCACGCTGCTGCCATCGGGTCGACCCGTCTGCGGGTACCGCGAGCCAGCGTGCAGGGACTCGTCCTCTGGGCCGCGAGCCACGGTGGGGCCCGAGCCGGCGCCCGCTGCTACTGGAGGACCACGGGGGGCCTTCCCGACGTCTCCCAGCTGGGCGTGGGGGCCAACCGCCATCCCCCTCTAGCCCGTCCCAGAGTCGGGTCCCGTCCGCTGGACTCTGATTTTTTTCCGATTTCGGGCTCGAGGACCACCTACACCCTATAATAGACGTAACACCCACCCCGTTGGTAGTACGGAACACCTTTGTCCAATTTGCGTTGAAAACTTGTCGAAGAAACACCGTGGGTTTCGGGCCCCGGCTCGGGCCGTGGCTACCGGCCGAGAGGACGAGTCCCTGCACGCTGGCTCGCGGTCCCAGCAGACGGGTCGATCCGAATGCAGCAGTGGGCACCGCCCGTTCTCCTCGGGCGAGAGGTCGCCCCTCGGACTCCGACTTCGGGTCGACCCGTCTGCGGGGACAGGGGCCAGCGTGCAGGGACTCCTCCTCTCGCCCGAGGAGCACGGGCGATGCCCGCTGCTGTCTTCGGGTCGAACCGTCTGCGGGTACCGCGAGCCAGCGTGTAGGGACTCGTCCTCTGGGCCGCGAGCCACGGTGGGGCCTGAGCCGGCGCCCGCTGCTACTGGAGGACCACAGGGGCCTTCCCAAAGTCTCCCAGCTGGGCGCGGGGCCAACCGCCATCCCCTCAGCCCGTCCCAGAGTGGGGTCCCGTCCGCTGGACTCTGATTTTTCCGATTTCGCCTGAGGACCACCTACACCCTATAACAGACGTAACACCCACCCGTTGGTAGTACGGAACACCTCTGTCCAATTTGCGTTGAAAACTTGTCGAAGAAACACCGTGGGGTTCGGGCCCGGGCTCGCCGTGGCTACCGGCCGAGAGGACGAGTTCCAGCACGCTGGCTCGCGGTCCCCGCAGACGGGTCGATCCGAATGCAGAAGTGGGCACCGCCCGTTCTCCTCTGGCGAGAGGTCGCCCCTCGGACTCCGACTTCAGGTCGACCCGTCTGCGGGGACAGGGGGCCAGCGTGCAGGGACTCCTCTCGCCCGAGGAGCACGGGCGATGCCCGCTGCTGTCTTCGGGTCGACCCGTCTGCGGGTACCGCGAGCCAGCGTGCAGGGACTCGTCCTCTGGGCCGCGAGCCACGGTGGGGCCCGAGCCGGCGCCCGCTGCTACTGGAGGACCACAGGGGGCCTTCCCGACGTCTCCCAGCTGGGCGCGGGGGCCGACCGCCATCCCCCCTCTAGCCCGTCCCAGAGTCTGGTCCCGTCCGCTGGACTCTGATTTTTTTCCGATTTCCAGCTCGAGGACCACCTACACCCTATAATAGACGTAACACCCCCCCCGTTGGTAGTACGGAACACCTTTGTCCAATGTGCGTTGAAAACTTGTCAAAGAAACACCGTGGGTTTCGGGCCCCGGCTCGGGCCGTGGCTACCGGCCGAGAGGACGAGTCCCGCACGCTGGCTCGCGGTCCCAGCAGACGGGTCGATCCGAATGGAGCAGTGGGCACCGCCTGTTCTCCTCGGACGAGGTCGCCCCTCGGAGTCCGACTTGGGGTCGACCCGTCTTCGGGGACAGGGGCCAGCGTGCAGGGACTCGTCCGCCCGAGGAGCACGGGCGATGCCCGCTGCCGTCTTTGGGTCGACCCGTCTGCGGGTACCGCGAACCAGCGTGCAGGGACTCGTCCTCTGGGCCGCGAGCCACGGTGGGGCCCGAGCCGGCGCCCGCTGCTACTGGAGGACCACGGGGGCCTTCCCGACGTCTCCCAGCTGGGCGCGGGGGCCAACCGCCATCCCCCTCTAGCCCGTCCCGGAGTCGGGTCCCGTCCGCTGGACTCTAATTTTTTTCCGATTTCGGCTCGAGGACCACCTACACCCTATAATAGACGTAACAACCACCCCGTTGGTAGTACGGAACACCTCTGTCCAATTTGCTTTGAAAACTTGTCGGAGAAACACCGTGGGGTTCGGGCCCCGGCTCGGGCCGTGGCTACCGGCCGAGAGGACGAGTCCCTGCACGCTGGCTCGCGGTCCCCGCAGACGGGTCGATCCAAATGTAGCACTGGGCACCGCCCGTTCTCCTCGGGCGAGAGGTCGCCCCTCGGACTCCGACTTCGGGTCGACCCGTCTGCGTGGACAGGGGGCCAGCGTGCAGGGACTCCTCCTCTCGCCCGAGGAGCACGGGCGATGCCCGCTGCTGTCTTCGGGTCGACCCGTCTGCGGGTACCGCGAGCCAGCATGCAGGGACTCGTCCTCTGGCCCGCGAGCCACGCTGGGGCCCGAGCCGGCGCCCGCTGCTACTGGAGGACTACGGGGGCCTTCCCGACGTCTCTCAGCTGGGCGTGGGGGCCAACCGCCATCCGCCTCTAGCCCGTCCCAGAGTCGGGTCCCGTCCGCTGGACTCTGATTTTTTCCGATTTCGGGCTCGAGGACCACCTACACCCTATAACAGACGTAACACCCACCCCGTTGGTAGTACGGAACACCTCTGTCCAATTTGCGTTGAAAACTTGTCGAAGAAACACCGTGGGGTTCGGGCCCCGGCTCGGGCCGTGGCTACCGGCCGAGAGGACGAGTTCCAGCACGCTGGCTCGCGGTCCCCGCAGACGGGTCGATCCGAATGCAGAAGTGGGCTCCGCCCGTGCTCCTCGGGCGAGAGGTCGCCCTCGGACTCCGACTTCGGTCGACCCGTCTGCGAGGACAGGGGGGCCAGCGTGCAGGGACTCCTCCTCTCGCCCGAGGAGCACGGGCGATGCCCGCTGCTGCCTTCGGGTCGACCCGTCTGCGGGTACCGCGAGCCAGCGTGCAGGGACTCGTCCTCTGGGCCGCGAGCCACGGTGGGGCCCGAGCCGGCGCCCGCTGCTACTGGAGGACCACGGGGGGCCTTTCTGACGTCTCCCAGCTGAGCGCGGGGGCCAACCGGCATCCCCCTCTAGCCCGTCGCAGAGTCGGGTCCCGTCCGCTGGACTCTGATTTTTTTCCGATTTCGGGCTCGAGGACCACCTACACCCTATAATAGACGTAACACCCACCCCGTTGGTAGTACGGAACACCTCTGTCCAATTTGCGTTGAAAACTTGTTGAAGAAACACCGTGGGGTTCGGGCCCCGGCTCGGGCCGTCGCTACCGGCCGAGAGAACGAGTCCCTGCACGCTGGCTCGCGGTCCCCGCAGACGGGTCGATCCAAATGTAGCACTGGGCACCGCCCGTTCTCCTCGGGCGAGAGGTCGCCCCTCGGACTCCGACTTCGGGTCGACCCGTCTGCGGGGACAGGGGCCAGCACAGGACTCCTCCTCGCCCGAGGAGCACGGGCGATGCACGCTGCTGCCATCGGGTCGACCCGTCTGCGGGTACCGCAAGCCAGCGTGCAGTGACTCGTCCTCTGGGCCGCGAGCCACGGTGGGGCCCGAGCCGGCGCCCGCTGCTACTGGAGGACCACAGGGGGCCTTCCCGACGTCTCCCAGCTGGGCGCGGGGGCCAACCGCCATCCCCCTCTAGCCCATCCCAGAGTGGGGTCCCGTCCGCTGGACTCTGATTTTTTTCCGATTTCGGGCTCGAGGACCACCTAAACCCTATAATAGACGTAACACCCACCCCGTTGGTAGTACGGAACACCTCTGTCCAATTTGCGTTGAAAACTTGTCGAAGAAACACCGTGGGGTTCGGGCCCCGGCTCGGGCCGTGGCTACCGGCCGAGAGGACGAGTCCCTCACGGCCGTTCACTTGCCATTGTGCGTGCAATAAAAAGCTGGTCGTATTTATTCGAGCGAGTTTTCATTACTCCAGTAATGAATGGACGTGACGTCATGGTTGAAAGTAAAAACAAACATGGCGTCCTAGCTACAGTAAAAATATCCGTCCGTACAAATAGTCAGGAAAAATCAAATAAGAAGACCATCGATATAGACAAGTTAAATTTTGGCCTTTATATTTGCCAGTCTATGTTGGATCTCAAGCTTCCCCACACTTAATTCGGTTTTTGTGTTCCAAAAAGCTTGAAATCTTGATTTATTTGCGCCGTATGCGTGAGCGAAAGTCCGTATGTTTACGTTTTATGATGCGGGCGACCTACATGTTTCCCCCTTGTCACATAAAGATTAGGTTTTCCCAAATTTACACTCAGACACTTAATAAAAGTATATTTTTCTCAAAATAATTTCCATGTTTGGTTGAGAGGGAGCGGTAAATTTCATGTAATTTGACAGTGAAGTACAAGGTTTTCGCGAGTTTTGTGTAAACAACGTACGCGTGTACGTGGGTGAGATAGTAGTAATAAACTCGTTACCAGTCGTTCGAGCTATATCACATGCGGAAGAAGTGTACCTAGCGGCGGGAACTAAACTACTTGCCAGTCGTTCGCGCAACAGCGCCCATATGCGTAAGTGTACTACTAGTGGCGGGAATTACAAAATTCTGAGACACTCTACTTTTGTACTGTCTACATCAAACAAGTGGACATCAACTAAGTAAGCATGCCATAAAACATAAGTGATGTTCTCCTTTGTTTATTATTTTGTTATTTATTGACAACATGTAAAATCATGAGTTTCACTCTTCATCAAGAAGCACTTAACAAACTTTGCAGACTGTGTTGGGCGTTTAGCTTCAAAGTCATCTACCAGTAATATAAAACAAAATACAACAGTTCCTGTAAAAACCTACTCAAAGAAAATTTATGAACTGCTACAACTAAGCGTGTGGCTTGATGATGATCAAGTTCATCCCCAAAATTTATGTTGGAGGTGCACAAGGTTCTTGAGGAGGAATGTCTTGAAAAAGCTGAGCATAGAGAAACTTCCTCCATTACTTGGGAAAACACTCAAGAACTGGGACATGTAAAACTTGTGAACTGTACATCAAATTTTGCAGAGGTGGTCGACCAGTTAAGCGTAAAAGAAGTGGATACGGCTGCCAAATATGGCTATAACATGGAAACAAGTCAGTGAGGTTGAGACCGGTCCACTGTCTTTCAACATAGGTCCGTTTGAATCTGACCTTGTACCATTGAACTTAGACATCCTTCATTCTACAACTGAGGAGAGTTTGTTTGTTTGTAGCATTTGTCAGTGCGTCTTAGGTTCACCTGCTGTTCAAACTACATGTGAACATAACTTTTGTGCAGAATGTCTGCTTGGTTGGTTTCACCATGTGAATAGTAAGGTTGTAAAATGCCCAGTCTGCAATGTAGCAGTGAACATTCAAGACGTAATCTGTATCTCCAAGGGTATTATGAGTACAACTCCAATCACTTCAAACAGTCTGCATCCAGTGTGGCTCACTGGGCAAGCTGGAGCAGATGAAATGTCATATGCCCCAAAAAACTCCCCA
>CM055816.1:99359964-99597319 GCA_029582265.1 Zoroaster sp. YZ-2022 | reverse complement strand
GCCCTCTAAACAAAAACCAACAAACTTCCCCTGTTAATTATGTTTCTTAGAACACACCACTGCCATGTTTACAACTTTGGGAGGGCCTACCGACAGACTTGCGGACCCTTTTTTATTCACTCTTTTTGGCTTCATTATTACAATATAATCTATTTGGGAAAGTCATTGACCATATACTTATGACATCCATATATTGCATTTATACATCATAGTTTTGCATGAGCCTAGTGCAGTACGTCCATGCATGGTACTTGCGGAGTGAAAAACCAGAGATCAAAACTCCGAAGAGAAAGTACTCTGGAAAACCCCGCAACTAGTATAGTAATAATGCTCATCTTAGGTTGGATAATTTAAAATAATAATAAAAATTGATAGTGTAATTTGTTGTCTGTCGGTACGCAGATGGCACATTCTTACCACACCCTGACTTATATACCCATCCGCGCAGCGGATTAATAGTTGTAGAACTAATTTTCGTACTAATTCACTACCCGTTCAACCGTACGAAAATATATATTAAAGCATTTTGTTCTTCTTGGTGGCTAGCATCGCTCGGTGGTGATGAATCTAAAAATCACTGGGTTATTGTAGCTTTAGCGGCTATGGGAGCTTCTGTAGATAATGAATCAACTTGCTGCTGCTCCAACACATGTTGACTATCGCCTGTCTGTTGGCAATCTAGCGGCGCAGCCGATGGTGCGATGGATTCTGAATTCGTCGCTAGATTCAATCCTAGCGACAAATCAGACGTTGCGATTAAAATATTGTTGTTGTATCCCACGTACGTACCTATTCGCATATTCATGTCGGATGGCATGAGGTATAAATTTTCTCCAATCACAAAGTTTAATTGCGATCGGGCGTATTGTAAATTATCTTGATATCGTTGAATAGAATCTTGTAAATCAACAGGAGAATCAATCTCAGCATCCACTATATTAAAAAATTCTTGCTGTGCCTCTAAACCGGTACCCGGTGTAAGAATTCCACTTTTATCTTGCACTTGAGCTCCCAATATCGCATAAACGTACGTTCTTATAGAATCATTAATTCGTTCTGTACCAACATCCGTAAAGCCTTGAGACTCATCGAGTATGTACCTAATCCAAGCAAACTCTGTAGCGTGAGATTGTGAAATGTAACTCACCGTATACGTTGATGGGTGATCACTATTATCAAAACTCATTTTGTCGCATTTTGAAATAATCATAATTTGTCGTCTCATGATACTCAACATTCAAGCTTGAATTATCGTAGTCATTCCCAGGTACTGGTTTGTAACCGTTGTCGTAATAATAAGCTGTTCCTAATGCTCCCGAGTTTTTATCTACTTGTTGTTTCCAATTTGATGTTGGTAAGATGTGAAATTCTTTACATAGTTTATTGTATGCCTCAATGTCTATATTGTTTTCAAATGCATTATAAACATTTTGAAATGATGTAGGACAACTCATTTCTTTGAGCAATCGTCGAATTTGATAATAAACGTGAAATAAAAAAAAACTACTAATTTGCTCGTTTGAATGAAACAAATGTTTATAACTCACACCACATCCCGTCGTACTACACCACGTTACAAAAATTAGTTGATTCTGATAAAATTTTAACAGAGTAGAATTCCAATCATTTATAATATCGTCGCTATTCACGTGAGGTAACCTGTAATTTTCAAATGGATTATCGAGTTGTACGTTAAAATACTCGTTTTTGTTTATGTAAATATTTATAGTCGTTAATTCGCTTGCGCTCATATTATGACTAGACGCAAAATTTCCTGATTGCGGATACCGATTCGATAAATTACTCTGAAACGCTAATGGAAATGACATTTTATTAATTATATTTTATAATTATAAATTATAAAAATATGCAGGACTTTATAACATTAACGAAATTATAAACATTATCTTAAAAAACACTCCTTGGCTCAAGTTTGAAATCGATAACGCAATCGGAAAATCTTCTTTGAAAATTACTCATGAAAGAAGAAGAATTAAATTTTCATCGGGATTAGCTAATTTACTCGGATATGATAATGCATTTCTAGGTCAAGGATATCATAGGAAAAAGACTCGATTTGCAACCTTTTAAAATGTTATACATTCATTGCGATCAAATTTCTACCACCGAAAATTTTTGTGATGGTAAACCTTGTACTATTGTAAACCTTGTACTAAGATAAATCGTTGGGAGAAAGTATGTGGATGGAATTTAAAAATCCGTTGCCAAAAAATCTTCAAACTGATACGTTTAACGAAATGAGTTTTAAAATAAAAGATCCATTAGGTAGAGAAATCAATAATCACGGTTTGCCAATTTTTTTTTACTTTTGAAATTAAATAATGTTCATAAATATATAAATATGGCGAGTATTTACGGTCCTACTCGTAAAAGCAATCAAATTTTGTCTAGCAACAACGTATACAACAACACCACCATTTACGAATATCATGGCTATATCGATAGAAATGAACTAATTTTACAAACGATACCTCTTGTCGAAAAATATCAAATTATACTCGGTTGGCACGGTGTGCTTAAACTACCCTTTTACAACCCTGGGAGCAGGGAATAGGTGATTCCGGAAGGCCCTTTTTTTCCTTTTTTTAATTACTGAAAAACCTTTGGGCTAATTACGCTGAAACTACATGTAATCCTCAATGGAACCTTCTAGTTTGACATACTATAGTAACCTTTAACATCGAGTTCAGCACAGGTCACCCCCGACCGTGGGAAAGCTGGGCACCCAGCCAAAGCCCATTGAGTTGTGTACACATCTAATCCTTTGAAATTTCGCCGCCTAGCCAGCCTGGCTGGCCTTATCAATATAATCTATGAATAATCCTACTGTGGAATGTGTCCAGGGGACCTACATTCATCTCATTACACAACCAACCAGTGTTTTGTGCACAAATCTAAGCCTATTGAGTTGTGCACAAATCTAAGCCCATTGAGTTGTGCACAAATCTAAGCCCATTGAGTTGTGCACAAATCTAAGCCCATTCATTTGTGCACAAATCTAAGTACACTGAGTGTCGCTGCCAAGCCTGACCTTCACAACACTGGCTATCAATCATCCTACTGTAGGAGTGTCCAGGGGACCTCCATTCATGAATTTAGACTGTTAGTGAAGGGTTAGAAAAGGATTGCGTAGTGTATTAGATCGTTAGAAAACGGATCGCGTAGTGTATTCTACGCGTAATTAAAAGTGCCTTCCGGAGTCTCCCCTTATTCTGCTTGTGGTATTTGGGGGACGGCTTCGAGGGGTAATTACATGTTCAATCAAGCACCCGCATACTGCTCAATTTTTGTAAAATTTACGAAAGCGGAAAGTACTGATTATTCACATTCGGCGGAAGGTAGTTTTGACGCCAACGTATACCATATTCCTTCTCCCACTCGAGATAAAAAATTAGTTTTCAATAACACTTCGCAACACGTAGATTACGAAATTTGTTTCAAAACGCAAAATGAAAATGTTTTTGTACAAGGAAGCTTTTTCGGCGCGCTAAACACTAAAATCTGTTTCAATATCAAAATTAAAAGTTTACCATTAAATTAATATTAATGTTATTATCTCTTTGTATTATTAAAAGAATGAATATGGCGATTATTTACGGTCCTACTCGTAAAAACAAACAAAAAATTGTCTAGTGCAGATAGCATTTCTAATAAAAACGTTTTTGAAAAAAATGGATATATCGATATGGATGAAATTCAACTTAATATAACATTGTATAAATTAAGCGATATATTTTACATTCAATGGAATGGATCATCCAACATTGGTATACCAAGATTTGCCATCTTTGAACCCATAACAAACTGTACAACTTTTTCTAAAATAATATACAACGATGAATCTTTTATTCTAATGTTATGAAACGAGAAATAAACCCACTTCGTATGCCTGATTTTTTTTTTTTGATGTTAGATCGCAAGATTATTTTAATGATACCGTAGCAAAGCATATAGAATGTGGAATTTGCTTCAAAATAGAAAATAAAAACTACAGAAAAAAAGTTTTTGTACGAGCGACCTTTTTTGGCTCTCTAGAAACTGGAATCTGTTACGATATCAAAGTTATTACTTAGCCGTTAGATTAAAATTAAAATTTTCTTTTATTATTATTAAAATGACTACAGATAATCTCCAAGACTTAATTCGCTGCCAAGTGCATCGCTTACAAAAAGAATTACAAGCAGAAAAAATGCAACGCGAGGTTATATATAAAAAAATAAATGAAGTCAATAAAACGTGTGAAAATTTAGATGATTTCGTCCAAACTTATAACACCGTAAAAATGATAACAACGTTTGGTCTGATATTTGCACTAAGCCATGCTGCTGATGTATATGTTGTGCCTTTCATTCGTGAAAACGCACGAAAACTTTTTAGAATATTTTTCTAAATTAGATTTTTTTAATCTTTTACTATTAATAGAAAACAATGAGCGTTGAAGCAACCAAGATTTATCCAGATGTACGATATATGAAAGATACCTCCGTAGCAGTATCTGACAATGTTAAAACCTTTCGCTTACAAAAAATCGATAACATTCAAATAGAAATTTTAAAAGAAAGAAACGAACGCGAAGCCACGTATAAAAAATATAATAAAATCATTAAAACTTGTTCCATCGTTGAATGGATGGCAATATTTGGCGCTATCGGAGTCGGAGGAACTGGATTCGCAAGTATTACCAGCGTTATAGGAGCGCCGATCGGACTAACTCTCCAAGGACTAGCTGTAGGGTTATGCCTCTCGACCGCTGCGATTAAATACGCAAAATTTAAACTCAATAAAAAAGCTAAAAAACATAACGAAATTAGAGATTTAGCCGAGAGTAAACTCAACACCATCGATAGCCACGTTTCAAAAGCGATCGAAGATGGTATCGTTTAGCAAGAAGAATTTGTACTCATCTGCGAAGAACGAGATAAATATTCTCAAATGAAAGAAAATATTCGTACAAAATTCGCCGTCAATACTGCCTCTGTTTTAGCCGCTAAGGCTAGCGGAGCTACAGCTAAAACAGAGGTCAAAGCCGTCGATATAGATAAACAAAAAAGATCTTATAGAAAAACTTTTAAGTTTACTTTAAACTTTACTGTACAAAAATCTTATTATAATCAAAAACAATCTGTAGCAGAAAATATAAGACCTCCACCGTATAATTATAATTTCTAGCCTTAGCGGCTACACTAATTTTTAATTATAGTCACTATAAACAAGTTGTCTTTTCAACCAACTCCATCATCACTAAATTATAATGTCGTCTAGCTTTCCCTTCAACACGCTTTAAAAAAATTAATTCTAATACATTACCGCATTTCGTACATAAATTAGCTTTTGATTTTGTACCAATTTTACATCTTCGACACGGAACGGGTATACTTCGTCCGTGTCTTACGCGGCACTGATGTTGTGCGCAAAACACGTCACCACCCACACTTGGTATACAACACTTGGATGTTGTACCTATTAAAAGCCATTCGCACGGAATAATCCTTTTCGTCGTCATCTTTACTATATAAATTCATTTCCGTAATCAGTTTTTTTCACAACAATGAATACATAGAAATCACTCCACTTGTCAGACCCGCCACTCGTATTGTTTTTTCAATGCATATCCAGAAATCCCCAACACCGTTCTTGCGAGTAATATTTCTGATTTTTGCAAACTGGTGTCCCCGATCCGACCCATTCCCTGACTCTAACTTGTCTCATGTTATGTCCTTCAGGAGACAAACTTCCTCATTAACCCTAATATAACCCTTCCAGGCCATATTAATCTGTCCAACAACGGCGTGAACTACCGGGAATTCATCTCTACTGAGTCAGCAAAGTGCTTCAACTGTGGTGAAATTGGTCATCTAAGTAAAGTCTGCAAAAAAAGTAATGCCTCTTAGTCTGACACTCAAGAGCTTCCGGCCGAGGACAGTAACCCTCTGAATCCAAAACCAACGTTCGTACACTCCAAAAATAAATCTGATCCCAAACATCCTGCCAAAAACTCCAAGCCCTCTAACACCCCGAAAAGCACACGTTCTTTCGATTCACCATCCACCTCCAAACCACCCACTCCCCAGCGAAACCCCTCGCCTTCCTCCCAAAACACCCCCGTACACCCCACCCCTCCTCCCCCAAACCAACAGTCGTCGGCTGTTTTCAACCCTTTGCCATCCGCTCAATCACCCCTACTTTCCCAACCAGCCGCTGCTGATGCCATTCCCCCTAGTACCAAACCCACTGAACCCACTGGGGCCTTTTGGTCACCCCCGGTCCCTTCCCGGCAAACTTCCCCTCTTTTTTCCACTGTCGTTTCTAAGAAGAAACAAACCATGTCCCTGGCCAAGGCTACGGAGGTCCCCGCTCCCTCACCACCGGTAAATACCGCTACCCGCCTCTCCCAATCCCCCCGCCCTCCTACTCCTTCTACACCAGGGGTGGGCAACCTTTTTGAATGAATGGGCCAGATATAAGGAGTGAAAAATTGACTGGGCCGAAGAATCGAAGAAACCAAGTGTTTTCTGTTGCCCCAGTTTTTTCTTGAGTTCTGTAATTTTAATGTTCCTAATTTCAGGAGCCATATCTTTGTAGGTATCCTTATGATGCGTGTCATAGTGGCGCTTCACATTGTACTCTTTGAATACCGATAGAATGGTGCCGCACAAGAGGCAGTGTAGTTTTCCATTATGTTCAACAAAGAAATAATCTGTAGTCCAAGACTCGTTAAAACCGCGATTTTCACTCTCCACCTTGCGACGTTTGGATTGAGATGTTGCCATTTCAAAAACAACAATGTGTGCTTACTCAAATTGTAATGATTAGTGTTCAATATTAACACCTCCGTAACAAAGCCAGATTTTATAGCAGCTGCTATAGTACTAATTACTATCACCACTATGCGTATTGCAAAATAAGGTGAATTCCACCGCTCCACTATGCGGATTGCACAATAAGGGGAATTCCACCGCTCGTTCCATGCTAACACTGACAGACGTAAAGCTGAAGGGTTACTGTACTAACGTAGTAACAGCGTTGAATGATCGATCCTTATAAGGCAGGTTAAGGTCAAACCAAAATCAAAGTAAATAAAAGGGTTTTACGTCATCAAAGGTCACACCAATTTGCAAAACGTTTGTGAATAGCTGATCACAAGTGAATGGTGATGATACGCACGTTGAGGAACATCATTAGTGCCGATAAATGCTAAGCAGCTAGCTCGTTTTTTGTGATGATGTAAAATAGATTGATTTTTTATCTTTTTCTTGAGACATCTCGCGGGCCGCAAAAAAATCACTGGCGGGCCGCATGTGGCCCGCGGGCCGTAGGTTGCCCACCCCTGTTCTACACAGATGGACGACCAGGATGGCAGCGACAACGAATCCGTCTCGTCTGACATGAGCCAATTCGCCCCGGAATTCGACGAATTCTCCACCCTCCAGTTTCCCAAAGGCCCCTCAAAAATGAGGAAATGATCAAATTCCTCAAATGTGTGAAATCCAGCAAAAAAGCGTTGTTAATTGCCCATAAATTCACACCCGATATTCCCGGGCTGGTTAAACAGCTCAAACCCCTCAGAAATAGCCCCCTTCTTCAGAAACGCCAGCAGCAGAGGGTTAGACTTTTAATTAGAAGACTTGACCCTGATGAGCCCCCCTTCTTCATAAACAATGAATAGTTTCCTTTTTTATTTTGTCATGGCACTAAGCTTTGCCACGCTGAACACCGGTGGGTGTTCAGAAAACTTAAAAAATCTCAGTGTCAAAACATATGTTGATTTAACTCTTCATAACCCGGATGTTGTTCTCCTGCAGGAAACCTATAACTTGACCGAAAATTCTTTGTGTTGGGAACATTGGCCTTATCGCGTCCACTGCGCACAGGGTGAATCGCCTGGGACGGGTGTTACAACTTTGTTTAAAAAAAACTGTGACTTTAATATCATTACCTGCTGTACTATTTTCAAAAATTATCTTCTGTATCTTAAACTCGACGTTCATTCCACTATCTATCATGTTTATAATTTTCTCATTCCTCAGAAATACAATCTAGCCTTTGAGTGCATTAATTATTTTCTTGCTCACTGTACCGAGCACAATGACGGGTTTTTTGTTCTTGGCGGTGATTTTAATTGCACTGCTAATGCCTTTCTTGACCGTTTCTGTAACACTAACGAGAGAAGATATAAAGTCTCTCATGCATTAGAAAACTCTTTTAATGAGCTGAGTGTCAGCGACGTCTGGCGGAGACAAAATCCCACTAAGTGCGAATATACCTGGTTCCGAAATAATCCTGCCAAAGCTTCAATGTCTAAAGCCAGACTGGACAAAATCCTAATTTCTGATGCTCTTTTGCCTTCTGTTTCTCCCTGAAAAATTTCACCATGTGCCATTTCCGACCACAGTGCCGTCTCCCTCAACCTTAAAATCGCGTCTTCCAGACAAAGAAGGAGTACCACTGGCATTTCAATAATTCTCTCTTTGAAAATAAAGAATACACCGACAGCATTTTTCTTTTTCTGAAACAATGGCAGTCTCAAAAGCTTAACTACGGTAATATTCGCACTTGGTGGGACGTTGGCAAATGTCACATCAAGAGCCTCTCTCAGATGTTTGGCTCAAAAAATGCCGACATCAAGAGGCAAACCATCAAAAATCTGAACGATAACATAGAGCTGCTTCAGTCCTCGCCAGACTTGTCCCCTGACACTCAGCAGGTTCTCAGAGAACAACGAAACGCTCTGAGATCATTATACGAACAGGAAGCCCGGGGCGCCCTCATCCAAGCGCGCTTCATGTATACAAATGAAGTGGACGCTTTGTCCAGTTTTTTCTTCGGTATGGAAAAATCAACATCCATGGGAAAACATCTTTCTAAAATTCGGCTCCCCTCTGGAACTGTCACTGACAACCCAAGTAAAATCAATTCCCATGTCCGCAATTTGTATGAGAACCTTTACAAACGAGTCCACACCGAAGAGCGGGCTGGCGAGCGCCTTTTTCAAAACATCCCAACTCTTGATCCCTGTGACGCGGAGGACTGCGATAGGCCGTTCACACTCGAAGAATTCGACGTTGCAGTTAAACAACTCAGCCATAACAAATCTCCCGGTCTGGACGGCTTAACGTCGGAATTTTACCAGTTTTTCTGGCCGGCCCTAAAAAACGATATTTTGTCTGTTTTTAATAATTATATTTTATCTGGCTCTCTACCGGTTTCCTGCAGGAGAGCTATAATCACACTTCTTCCCAAAAAAGGGGACCTCCTCGATATTGCAAACTGGCGCCCCGTATCTTTACTGAACACGGATTACAAGATCTACGCTAAAGTCGTAACGAACAGACTAAAAAATGTCATTGACCAAGTTGTTCACCGTGATCAGAGTTACTCGGTGCCAGGGCGCTCTATCTTTGACAATATTAATCTCATCAGGGACAGTCTTTTGTTTTGTAACTCCAATAAGTTATGTATTTTAATACCCAGAGTCTAATCAAAGTGGGCAGATCGCTCACCTCCCCCTTTCTTTTGAAAAGGGAATCAGACAAGGGTGCCCACTCTCAGGCCTACTTTATTCGATCGCCATCGAACCTTTCCTACACACGCTCCTCATCAAACTTAACGATTTCTGCCTAAAACTCCCTTGCGACAGTGAAATTCCCTGGTTGTCTCCGCGTACGCGGATGACATTACTATTTTTTTAAACTCACGATCGTGGTTGACATTACTATTTTTTTAACTCACGATCGTGGTTTCGACATTGTCAAAGACGTTTATTCTTTGTACAGTCAAGCCTCTGCTGCCCAGCTAAATTATATCAAATCCCAGGGTCTGTGGGTCGGTTCGTGGACATCCAGATCTGATCAACCCCTCCATTTCCAGTGGAATAGTGAGGGTTTGATTTTCCTTGGAATTCACCTTGGCAATTCTAATCATTTCATTCAAAGAAACTGGCAAGCATGTCGACAAAAGCTTGACAAGTGTCTATCGCGCTGGAAGCGCCTGTCTTTTAATAAGATGTCCATCAAAGGCCGAATTCTCATAGCCAACCAACTCACCACTTCCAAACTTTTTCACACTCTCGCTACACTGAGCCCCCCAGAACATGTTATACGTAAATTCCAAGGAAAACTTATTAATTTTATTTGGAATAATGGCAAGCACTGGTTAAAGAAATCTATTTTATATCAAAATCCAGACAGAGGGGACTGGGACTTTCCTTTCTCCAGGCACGCGTGCTCACTTTCCGATTCAATTTATTACTTTCTTTTCTCAAGCATCCCCACCATCACCTATCGTTTGATTTCATAAGGTTTTATTTTCGCCAATATCGAAAACTCGGGTTCGACCACGAACTCTTCACCTCTGTTATCGATTCCCATTTTTTCTCTCACCTACCCACATTCCACAGTGAGCTACTGTGTGCCTGGGTAACAATTAGGAGCTCGAATTACAACACTGCCTGTCGAATTTTCTTCTTTTGTAAACTTACCTCTTAATAGTTCTTTTTTCAATGAGACTGACAGGGATGGATGGCCTCCTGCCCAGCGACTTATGGCGCGTGGGATCCGACTCATCAGAAACCTCGACGAAAACAGTGGTGCATGGCTTCCCCCTGAACACTACCTGGAATCGACACTGCTTAGGATATCCACCCGATGTCTCTCCAGCAACTTTGAAAAAATACACAGTATCATTTGTAAACTCTCCAGCGACTTTAACAAAAAAGGATGCCGTCCCGGTCGGGTAAATCTTCTAGTCTCAACCTCTCCCCCCCCCCCCCCCACCGGACATCACAATTGGGGCAGATATTGACGGTCTGATCGCTCCTACGAAAACTATCTACAATAGCATCAACGTCACTATCAACTCCCTTCCTGCCACGACAATCACCCATTGGCACAACATCGGCTACGTCGAGGACAACAGCAATTTTAAATGGAAGGAAACACACCGTCTCCGTACCTAAAAAGAAGGTGACATCCAGTTCAAACTGTTTCACAACATATTGCCATCCCTACCGGAACTCCATCACATCGACCCAAATCATTCTCCTGAATGCGGGTGGTGTGGGCAAAAAAGCACAATCGTCCATCTTTTCATCACCTGTCCGGCTATACAACCATCCCTGAATCTTCTACACACTCTTCTCCAACGTCTTCTTCCACAAGCAACCTTGACTTTCGACTCCTACTGGACGCTTATCCCACACGTCAAGGGTCGCGGAAAGGAGGTCGTCCGTCTCTGCAATTATCTTATTATTAGTCTTAAATCTGTTATTTACTGGCTTTATCTTAACTCTTTTTTTGTAGATCCCTTAATTGTTTGGCGAAATCGCGTCAAACACAAAATTCTGTCCGACTACTTTTACTACAAATATTCCAATAACTTCTCCGCTTTCAAAAAAACATGGTACATCCATGACGCTATTTTCACTTTAACCGAAAAGAAAATCACTTGGTTTATTTAAAACACGATTTCGCCACTTGTTTCCATTGTTTATGCGCTTAACGCATTTATCTTTTTGTATAAATCAAATATGATGACTTATCTACTCAATTGAAACTGTCTTCTTTTAATTTGTATATATTGTTTTAATATTGTTTAGACAATAAAGTTTCAGTTGAAAAGTCAAAAGTCTTCTTCTTCTTCTTCTTCTTCTTCTTCTTCTTCTTCTTCTTCTTCTTCTTCTTCTTCTTCTTCTTCTTCTTCTTCTTCTTCTTCTTCTTCTTCTTCTTCTTCTTCTTCTTCTTCTTCTTCTTCTTCTTCTTCTTCTTCTTCTTCTTCTTCTTCTTCTTCTTCTTCTTCTTCTTCTTCTTCTTCTTCTTCTTCTTCTTCTTCTTCTATGTTCGAGCTATAACGCAAACACCTCTTGTTATTGTTCGTTTTTTACCTATTGATATTGTTCGGGTTTTTTAGGTGTTTGGGTTGGTGCCCAAACACCTCTTGACATTGTTCGTTTTTTCTCCTTCTTCTCAATAAGACTTATCCAGAACCTTAAAACTTCACACATAGTTAAGCCCTTTTCACACGAGCACCGATAACAAAGGTCCTTGGTAATGGGCGCCAGTTGTCTGTCACCTCGGTCGTTTGCGATTTTTTAACAAACTTTCACACGACTTCCCACTCACGCCAAAACGAACGTCCCTCGTTTTCCATGGAGGGTCAAAAGTCATGATTGTGCATCCAATATTTCACTGGTACCGCGCGCAGAGCTTATTCACTGAACGCTTTCTTCTACGTTACCAGTGGTTTTCCCGTGAAGATATACGCGTTGTGCGAAGTCAAACGTTACTTTCTCCCACATTTTGTTTTCATTTCCTTCCCATTTCCCGACAATTTTATTCTCATTTTATTATGGATATTGAATCAAGTATACTTGCAACAATTACGACGGATTCACAGAGCCAGATTTCTAACGTAAGGCATCCAACGAGAAAAATAAACAGTTGTAAGAATTCTTCTTCTGGAATCCTTTGCTCTTTTCGACGATTTCATGGACTCAAATTCTTTCATGAAATTCGAGAGAAGTAGCACGAACGTTATTTCTTCGGATGTGTCGCAATCTTGGAAGGACGTTTGTTTACACATCCGGGATTTATTGCAAGCTGATTTAGTGACGCGTTCTGCGCATGCGAAATGATACCGCCAAAGCAAGGGTGCCCTGTTTGGGCCCACTGCGTTTCACACGACCTATCGTGGCGATTTTAACATCGTTGCGATTTTTTGGAGGAGATCTCGATCTCTGTTATAAATAACGAGGGTCCGTGGTAATTATTTAACAAGGATAGCTTTCACACGACTGGGATTTGCTATTTTTTAACATGGATGCGATTTATAGCCAAGGTCCCTTGTTAAAACGGTTTCGTGTGAAAGGGCCTTTAGACCTTAACATGTAGTTTTATACTATGTTATGACGTCATAGTGAGGCCATCAGATATCGAATTACACTAAATCAAAGTTTAATATTTTCAAAAAATCATATCTCATGAACCACAAATGATATTTTCACAATCTTTGCACCATGTTATAGATCTTTAATTATGTGATTGTTCGTACACAGACGTGACCCCAATCCTACCTCTCCTTCCGGTCGAAACCGGAAGTTGAAAATTTCAAAAATTCATATCTCATGAACCACAGAAAATATCTTCACAATCTTTGCATCATCTTAAAGACCTTGAACTATGTCACATTTCTTACACAGACATGACCTCAATTTGACCTCTCCTTCCCGTCGAAAACAGAAGTTTAAATGAACAACTTTTCAGAAGTAGCACTGTTTAAGCCATACAGCCATACAGCCATACAGCCACACTGTGTGAACGGCCTTGACGTTCTCTTAGGCCTGGGCTAAACGTCGCACTTTTGCCGTGTCGAACTCAAATGATTTTCGTGCGGCAAAACCGCGGCAAAAATACAAATTGGTGACAGACGTCGAATTTAAAACTGCCGCACTTAATAGATTCAAGATGGCGGACCCCGATGAAAACCATCGTAACGTTAGATTCATGTTTTATTCTTCAATTAGATCTGCAAGACGAAGGCGGTTGGTGGAACAGTCGTACCTCTGTCATAATGTGCTGATGAAGAGAAAAACAATCGCGCTTTGTTTTGTTATTCTTGCGTTACTTTCTGCAAGACAAAATGCAACAATTCCAGAACGTCCGCAATCATGTCGAAGACTGACAAGAAACACTAGTGCTTGCGCTGTCAGACACATTTTTGGTGCGGGTCGCCATTTTGATTGTGATTAATTTGTTCGAAATTGTTTTCTCGAACTATTGTGCGCATGCGTATTCCAAATTAGTTATCCCGAATGAGAATTCTATTTTGATTCGACACGGCAAGAGCGCGACGTTTGTCACCATGTCGTGCAATTGCCGTGTAGCACGGCAGAGCTTGCCGTGCTACACGGCAGTGCCGAACTTAAATCAAAAGTTTGCCGAATTAATTCAACATTTTCCAATTATTTGAGTTCGACACTGCAAAAGTGCGACGTTTAGCCCAGGCCTTACACACAGATATATAGGCCTACAGTGTGTGTATATGCCTCGTAAACACATTCACTGCAGTATCTAATTAGAATATAATACCTTCGTTTCAACAGAGTTTACGAAGACCGCACAGCGACAGCGGTGGTAAATTAACCTATAGCTAGAGCTGTTACACTTGTAAGGTCATGTATGCGCAGCATGCGCCATGTATGCGCAGCATGCAGCAGCAACAATGGCTTCCCTGTCGGGCCCGTCTGCAGAAAATGCGTCGCTGAAAATGTATTATGCATTTGTCTAGCATGGAATCCAAATTGTTATCATTTTCGGAAATGAGTTGGACAAAGTTTCTTTCATGGGCAAGTGGATGGAAGAAATAGATGGTATGGTTGAGTGTGATATTGCCAATAAACCATGTCTAACCATGGAGCAAGGAATGGTCTAACGTAAGGGCTGGAGCTAACATACACAACATATGTTAATATAAGCGATCGCCACGTCGCCGGTAACGAACAACTCTCAGAATCTCTGTTACAGGTAACGTAGGAATTATTTTTAAATGAATTTGAAAAATATCTGGACCTAATCAGACTACATATTTTTTGTAAAATAGTTGGACTCATATGAAAGATATCCTTGACAATTTAACATGTGTCGTCAGACTTTTAATATCTCATTCTCGTCTGTCCCTCAATATCTTGTCTATTGTTGACATATTATTATCATACTTTTTAGAAGTGACAGTTTCAAAAAAGATCATTCCTGGTGATTATTTTCAATAGTTACCATGTTAATACCTTGACCAACAAAATAAACTATAACCCTAACCACCCCAAATCCATCAAAATCCTCAAAGAGGCACTTTTTCGTGAAAAAATCAGCACTGTTGAAAAATGGGATCTTTATACTGGAGTTTTATCAGATACTTAAAAGTAATACTTGTATGTAGTTGCACAAACATAACTTTGTACATGGGCCAAGAATATTCAACCTTTGGCGGTGTGAATAAGCATGGAAATGATGCTTGATTTGGGGAACTTAAGTTAATTTTTCATAGTGTATACAATGAAGATGGATGCTGACCAATTTATTTTTTAGTTTCCATGTATGTATGAATGGATGAATAGCCGACATTCCTAAAATTAATTACCATTTGATTTACAGATTTATGGGTACCACTCTGAGTGGTACAAATGCTTCCATGCCATTTGCAGGGCTGAGAAAAGAAATGAAAAGAAACAGAAACATGAAGGTAGGCAAATATTGAAAAATTTAATCAAGTTTGAAGTATGCAGTAAGCTTGGGCGATATCGATTTTTTTTTCATCCACGATATATCGGCAAACATATATCGCGATTTTTGATAATATCGCAATTCTTTTTTTTGCATTCATGCATGATTGCTTTAGAGCCGATAACCACAGGTATGTACCCCTCTAAAAGTGTCACAATAAATTGCAAATTTTGCAGAGCGTGTATGTACTTCTGAAGTAGTTTGCTTTTGTTTCTCATTTCTAAAAGCTCAAAAGACTGTTCTGATTTTGTTTCCATGGAATTTCTGACTTGACTCACAATGTCGATTTATTTTTTATCGTGATATATTTTTATTCGCGATTCGCCGATATGCCGATAACTTAAAAAGGTTCTCGATATTGTAATCGAATAACAAAGGATCGGCCAAGCTTAGTATGCAGTAAAATTGTTTCTAGTTATATGTTGCTTTTTCGTTTCTTTCTATCTGTTTACCTTGTCTTGTGTGTGTACTTTTGTTAATAGTCCCTCTCTTTCTGTCTACAATGCCCATTCCCCTTACTCCGTTATTCCTCTATTTCTATTAAATATTTATCATTCTTTCTTCATACATATTCAGGTCAAGATGAGGTTAAGCGGTCAGAATGCAGCACTGAACCCCAGAGAAGAAAACCGTGGTCTTCATCAGAGTTCCTCCCTGACAAACCGAAAAAAATTGAGGAGAAAAAACTGTGATAAGTATTCACAGTGCCAAACCTTGATTGCATGCCAACTGTTTGAAGCAGCCCAACGGAAGGATGAGAGGTTACTTTTGCAAATCGAAGATAAATATCTTGTGGGTTTAGAAGTTTGCTATCATTGTCTTTGCTATAATGAGTATGTACCCAATTCTTGACAAGGCCAGATCCATCAGATGAAATACCTATTTGGTACAATGATGCATAAATAAAATTCTGTGAAGAATTCATCCAGAAGAGAATAATACAAAAAATGATTTTTTTTTTTCACAAAGTCATTACATCCTAACTTCATCAAGTGCGTACAAGAAGTGGAGGGAGTTGACTGCAGGTCCCACAATCTGAAAACACATCTAAACAGTACATTTCCTACGCTGGTAATTCATAGATCATTTACTAAGAATACAATTGACTTGATGTACAGCCAATCTCTTGCTGCAAAAGAACTGGTAGAGACTGCAGTTGGCTCAGATACATTATGTATTGATACTGATATAGACAGCAGTGAAAGTGCTGGAGAGGCAGAGAGATTTTCACATGAAAGTGCATATCTTCACACACTCTTCAATGCATCAGCTGTACAATATAATACACTTGTAATGAAGAAATGACATTGCATTATAGCTGCCCTGGCCATCAACTTCAGATGACTTATCCTTGCAGACTGCTTAACAAATGAGCCAGTAATTTTCAATTGCCTGCTTTGTTCATCTTATACTAGGACACTGATTCCATGACCCGTTGAAAGTCTACTCTGATTGAGATAATGTTGCCCCTTTAACCATTATCTTTAATTTAAAAATTATGTTGACTTTCTTTTCATGCACCAGTAAAAGTTTTTTTAAGTGCTAAAGATTTAACAACACTAGCCAAATCCAATTAATGCTAGGGACTACAGGTTCACTTATTTTGTATTTTGTACTTTAGAAAAAAATATTCTTTTCATTGCAAAATTAGACCTAGAAGTTTGGATAACCTTTATCCTGTATGAAATGGATTATTATTGATAGGTGCAAAAAATGGATGGAAAAGGAGTATCATGACCATGACAAAATAAAGCAGAAGTGTCATTCAAAAGATAATGTTGTTTCACATTTCCTTTATTTAAATATCTGTGTATTAACGAAGAATGTGTTTTATCAATTTAAATATTTACACAAAACGTTGACAATTAATAACCAATAATTTACTTTTTAAAGATGAGAAAAGATTCACAAATTGGTCTTTGATGTAGGCAGGGCTTGATCCAGGGTTGCCTAAAGAGGGTAAGGAGATGGGGGATGGAAAAAGAAACCCCAAAATATTGAAATGTATGGACAATTTAGAAGTTTTTCACATGATCGATTAAATTGGAATACTACCCCACGACACCATAGATCCTACCCTGGGAGTAATGGGTAGAGGACTGGGGGGGGGGGGGGGGTGGTCAGACGTTCATTTAGCAGTCGGGTTCAGACCTTTTATTCAAGGCAATGTTTTTTTAACTGGTTCATTTCTTTACAATGACATCATCAAATATTTTAACTGGTTCATTTCTTTACAATGACATCATCAAATATTTCCCAAATACGGAATCCCCTTTCCAAACTCTTCCCTACCTCACTGGACCGATTTGACAGATTAGGGTAGGGGAAACATAAAAAAAACATAGCCCATGTGAACTATTCAATTATACAAAAATCCCCATTGAAATGTACAGTTTTCTATGAATGGCCAAAAGAGGGCACTATTTTCATGTCATAGTTCAAATGCAAATATCTGCCAAACTGGCAAGTTTTGTGAGTGTGGATTTATATATTACATGTAGAATTTACATGTAATTATCTATTAAACTGTTTCTACGCTCACGCCTGATATGCGTCACGAAACACAATTTCATTGCACGCTCCGTGGTCTAGTAGTCTGAAGTCAAGTCACATGCTGAACTCAACTCCATAGCCGTAGTCTCTTGTCAAGTCGCACTTAGCACCATTAAGTTCAGATTTAATTAATGTATTTTTAAACAACTTTATGTGATGACGTCATAACATGATGAACAACCAAACACCTTGAGAACGAGCATTCTACTCACTAGACTAACATGGTCGTGCAAGTTGTTGGTGAATGAACTATTGAAGAACCTTTGTAACATTAGATTTTTATGGGAATTTGTAAGTGAATGAGGAATTGTACTGCAGAAAAAATAGCTGCCTGGCTTGGCTCGTACCTGTAATGTCTCCCCATCTTAACTGCCATGTTTAAATTATACGTGGCGTAAAAAGCACATCTACACCGTGTAGTAGGTTGTAAAATCGTTAATTACATGGGTAAATGAACTGATTTTCCCAATGTTAACAATTTTAACTTGTTTCAGAGGGTCTAGAGATGTTTTCTATCAAAAATTGTTGTTTTAATTTTATGTTTTTCTTAGAAAATTAATTACTTAATTAACACTAAAAAAACTCATTTTTCCTTAAAAAAAACCTAATTTTTAAACACAAAATCTGTACTTTGTTCACTCAATAGTAGTCCAGTCTACAAATACAACACCCTGCCATGTTTACAAACCCATGGCCCATTCATAAAAAGCCACTTGCTATCGAAGAACCTCATCAATCACTCAGATACCGCCATCATCCGACCCCCCCTGCCAACAGCCATCCCCCAATATCAACCCCCCAACATAGACGTTTTTATTGGTCTAAATACCTCAGAGCTGTCAAACAGCCATCACAGAAGCCTTTGAGATGTCTCCCAGACCGCCGCAGGCATGTAATCATCCTTTGTTTATGACCTCGTGAACCCCAACGCTAAGCCAGTGTGTTCACAAATCCCATAGGGACCCCTCAGGCATGGTAGTTGTGGCTGACTTAAAGGGGTGAACGAACTTCCCCAGTACTTTAAGCTTCTAACATATTATTTCCAATGGTATGCACTTGGAACTTGCGAATAATTAATTTTTTTGATCCTTTAATTTAGGAGTAAATTACAGAAAGTTCGTTAACATACTACACCGTGTAGATGTGCTATCTACGCGCAGAGTTAGGATTAGATTTCTTAAATGTTTTGTTTATCATAACTGGGAGTAAGACAAATTATCTGATAATCAAAAGCTCTTTAATTCATAGTACACTTAAACTAGACTGTTTATTTCTGCAATTACTATTTCATTTCATTTCATTTATTGATTTCACAGGTAGAAAAAAACAAATAAACACAAATTTACATTAGATTAACAGAAACAGAAACAAAGGTAGCACCCCTGTAGGATTACAAAAAAGTAAACTAAATTACTGTCGAGTTGATCTCCTGATACTACCACTTAGGAAGTAAACAAACATTGAATCACACAAAGAACGATAAATGGCTTTAGGCACACTTTGAGATATAAAAATAATATTATAATAAAAATATAAAAACTTAAATACTACAGTTTGAGTTAGGGCATCTGCTAGGCCAGGGACTAATAAATGTTTTCTAAGTGAATTAACAAATAAAGATAAACTATAAATAACTGTTTCTTTAACATCTGTTGGTAGCACCTCCAATAATCTAGGGAATCTATAAAAAAGAGAATGATGAGCAGCATTGGACCTTGCCATTTGATGAGAAAATTTAATAACTTCAGTATGTCTACGATTAACATGGATTAGATCAATAGGAATGTCAAATTTATTATATAAACATTTAATAGCAAACACAATTGAAAGGAAATGAATTCTATTGTTTAAAAAGGAAAGACCCAACTTGACACACCTGTCAGAATACACAATTTCACTATTGGAATTAATTAAAGCCTTTCTCGGCAGGCCTAAATAAAAACGGGTGAAACGTCTTTGTACCTTCTCAAGCGTTTCTTGCTGGGTAGTGAGGACAGGGCACCAGACGGGGGCTGCATACTCAAGTATGGGTCTGCTAATTGAGCGATAAAGTGAAATAAGAATTTTAGGGTCCCTAGTTTTAACTACTCTACCAATAAATCCATTTAGCCTTGTGGCTTTTGAAGCAACATTGCTAATATGGGTTTTCCAGCTTAAGTCCCTAGAAATAATAACACCAAGGTATTTGTAGTTATCAACATTTTCCAAAGTGTAATCACCAATATTATACAGTGGTTTAGCAGGATTTCTAGAACGGGTCACAGTCATTAGCTTACATTTATTTGGGTTTAAAGCCATACAGTTTAAATTACACCAGGTGTTTATGTGCTGCAGATCATTCTGGAGTGTCACTTCATCATCTGGAGTTTTAATAACTCTATACAAAACAGTGTCATCTGCATATTGACGAAGATTCGACTGAACACAAAATGGCAGATCAAAAGCAAAAATGTTGAAAAGTAAAGGTCCAAGAACAGATCCCTGTGGCACACCAGAATGAACTTCAGCCCAGTCAGATGATGATCCCATAAACTGAACCCGTTGAGACCTATTTGTAAGATAAGACTTAAACCAGTCCAACATTGAACCACAAACGCCATATTTATGTAATTTGTTCAAAAGAACTTGATGACTCACACGATCAAATGCTTTAGACCAATCTAAAAATATGGCATCAATGCGGAGGGTTTCGGAACATCAAGTGCATTAGCCCAGCTATGATAAAGAGTTGTCAATTGAGTAACACAGGAGCGCTTAGGCAAAAACCCATGTTGAGTAGGTGAGATTATCCCCCCTCTATACATATGATTAATGAGATGTTTACATACAACCCTTTCAAGAATCTTACCAACAACAGAACAGAGTGAGATGGGTCTATAGTTTGACATAACATGAGCATCACCAGTTTTAAATAATGGAACAACATTCGCTAGCTTCCATTCATGAGGAACTACACCAGAGGCAAGCGAAAAGTTAAAAAGTTTAGCTAATGGCTGGGCTAAACTATCACAAGTTAGTTTAAGCAACATTGGAGATATGTCATCAGGACCACAAGATTTATGCATGTTAAGTTCAGAAAGGAGTTGTTTAACTTCAGCCGGAGTAGTTGAAATGTTACAAAGACGAAAATCAGTAAAAGTGTGATCACATGAGATATCAATGATATTGTTAGAGTCACTACTAAAGTTTCTCTGGAAAATAAGGTTGAAATTTTGAGCAATATTGACCGGATCATTAATAACGCCATTTTCAGTTTGAAAACTTGTAATTGTACTCTTTCGACGCTGGGTACTAACAAACGACCAGAACCTTTTAGGATTAGATGGAGAATTCATGGCCATGTCCTTGATATAACTACAATATGATTGTCTAACTAAATATTTGACCTCATTCCGAAGCTTTTTGTATTTGTTCCATAAATTATGATTATCCTTGTTACGGATAGCTGCTTTGTAAGCTTTGTTTTTCTTTTTAGACAAAATAATGATATCTGCAGAAATCCAAGGATGTTTCTTTCTACCTTTACATTTGGCAATAGGAACAATATCTTTCACAGCAGCAAACAATAGGTCTTTAAAATAATCCCATACCACATCAATGTTGTCTGAAGAAAAACAGGTGTCCCAAGGCACCATGCAAAGAGTGTCACATAAAGTATTTATATTAGCTTTATTATATTGGTAAAAAGACCTATTCATAGTTTTTTGATCATGAGAGGTTAACAAGTTAAAATAAACACCATTATGATCACTGTTACCAAGACCAGAATGTTGGGTAACGATTGAAAATAAGTCAGGTCTGTTGGTAAATAACAAATCTATAACTGAGCCAGAATTGGTAGGTGAATTTCCATCACGAGTGGTGAATGTAACTAATTGCTGTAAATTGAGAATATCGGAAATATTATGGAGACGTTGTACTGAGGATGATTGTATATGGGAGTTATTTGTTGACACCTTAAAATCTATGTTGAAATCACCAAGTATAGCAATGGCAACGTACTGTTGGGAAAATGCCAATATAGTTTCAAGAACAGATTGATAATCCTCAAAAATTTTTACAGTGGCACTCGGAGGCCTGTACAAACATCCCAATAACACTTTACCATGTTTAGTATGTATATCAACCATAATTAATTCTAGGTCTACATGTTCAAACTCATATTTACGAACCGGAGATAAATGTTTAGCAATAGTGGCAAATACACCCCCACCATGCCTGTTACGATCTTTTCTAAAAATAGCATAATTACAGTTAGAAGTGAGTTCTCCATCATGTATCGAGTTGTCCATCCAGGATTCCGTGATAAAAGCTAAGTCAAGCTTGTAGACATCTAGTTCCGTTTGAAAGAGAAGCAACTTGTTGACGATACTTCTTGCGTTGAACAGAACTGCGCTAATAGTAGACTTGGATGAAAATCCCAAAGCAGTCTGAGATAATGGTTGAGATATTGGTCGACACTGTGTAGGCTGGGAAGATGACGATGACGATGACGATGACGATGATGATGGTAAGAGCTTTGTAGATGGACCAGGATTACTTTCAATATCACCACAGACATCCAATACAATGTTAAATGAAGCAACACAGTTGGAATAATAACTGATTGGGGCATTTCCAAACTTACAGTTTCTTGGAGGTCTTGGTTTGTACTTGTATATAGTCAGCCATGATGAATTGAAGAAGCCACAAAGGGTGCTTGGTCAGAACATGGGCTTGATTGTGTTGTACAATAGCAGGCATCAAGGAGTTGAAAAACTTGAAGTTGAAGACGTGAATAGGGCCAGGATGCATGTATGTGTATTTGTACACAGTTCCACCATGATGGTTGCATTGTGAAGATAAACCATGCTTGCTCAGAACAAAGGAGTGTGAAAGCAGGATGCCAACTGCTGGGATGACCATAATGGGGTTGGTCAAGCGTAACATGAAGAATGCAGCAATGACTTGATACAGTGCAAGATTCTGGCTGAAAATACTGAGAATCCATGAAGAAAACTGGCCAGGAATCATTCCAGAAACATTGAGAATGTACATATCTTACATCAGAAGAAACAGTAGTCAAAGCCCCATCAGCTGGTATGAAATTCATACAGTATGTGAAGCTACAAATGGCAAAAATAGTACATATTGTCAGAGCCCAGCAAGGAGCATGCTGACTGACCGCCATCTTATCAGAGGATTAAATACAAACTATTAAATACAAACTTATACAATGTCCATAACTTAACATTTTGGATTCATTTTGCATTTTTAAACAACTTTAGGTGATGACGCCATAACATGATAAATAACCAAACACCTTGAGTTTGTTTTTTACAAACTCTATACCTCTAGTTCTTCTCCTCCTCCTCCTCCTCCTCCTCCTCCTTCTTCTTCTACTTCTACTAAATAAGACTTATACAGAGACAAAAATATAGTTGCAGAGTTCACAGAACCTTAAAACTTCACACATAGTTAGACCTTAACATGTAGTTGTACCTAAACCTTAACATGTAGTTGTACACTAAGTTGTGACGTCATAGTGAGGTCATCAGATATCGAATTACACTAAATCAAAGGTTAATATTTTCAAAAAATCATATCTCATGAACCACAAATAATATTTTCACAGTCTTTGCACCATGTTATAGATCTTTAATTATGTGATATTTCGTACACAGACGTGACCCCAATCCGACCTCTCCTTCCGGTCGAAACCGGAAGTTGAAAATTTCAAAAAATCAAATCTCATGAACTACAGAAGATATTTTCACAATCTTTGCATCGTCTTAAAGACCTTGAAATATGTCACATTTCGTACACAGACATGAGTGTCGTGGCCGAGCGATCTAGCTTACCGGACTCAAGTTCTGGTGTTAGCAGCAGAATGTGGGTTCGAATCCCGGCCGTGACACTTGTGTCCTTGAGCAAGACACTTAATCATAATTGCTTCTCTCCACCCAGGGGTTAAATGGGTACCTGTGAGGGCAGAGTTGGTTGATTAGCCCTATATGCGCTGTAATGGCAGCAATTGAGCTGTATACTCCCCAGGGAGCTGAGATGGTTTCAGGAATGATTTATGAGCCTTATAAGCAGGGGTAATGATATAATGCGCCTTGAGCACCACTTAGTTGGTGGATGTGTGCGCTATATAAGTCCACACATTATTATTATTATTATTATGACCCCAATTTGACCTCTCCTTCCGGTCAAAACGGAAGTTTAAGTGAACAACATTTCAGAAGTACTATATCTGCACGGCTCATTGCGTGTGAACGGCCTTGACACACACACACACAGACAAGAGTCATATACAGTGTTTAAACTGTATACACTGTATTACATTCACTGTAAACAGCAGTATCTAATTAGAATATAATACATCGCCTGCACATTCGTGTCAAAACAGTTTACAGTAATTTCACTATCGTTGTCCTTTATTTCAAGCTGTTATTTTTGTACACAGTTTTGGAATTGTTAATGCTTGTTTTAAATCTAAGAGTGAATTCTAACAGATCGTTTTTGGCATTCATGACTTCAATTACCTTATCTTGATGTATGAGGTTTCACATCTTTTCGCGATTGATGCAGTCAAATTAAAAATTTATTTTCTCTTTATTATTTTATCAACTTAATTAAATTTAATTTTGCAAATGAAATAATGTGTACAGTTTTAAAACGAAAAACATCAACAACTTCCAACAATGATTGTTTAATAACCAATGTGGCAGAAAAAGCGTCTAGAATAACAAAATGGTTAGTAACTTTTCCCAAAATTGTTGGGTATTTATTTTTAAATATTGGTTTTGGTTAGCCGGCTAGCAAAGCTCTAAATGGTTAGTGCAGGTTTTTTTTCATTTTAATTTATGCAATAACCAAATGATATGTTTCATTATATTTTTAGTCTTTGATATTTATATAAAAACAGCAAAAATAAATAAATAAATAAAAAGATTAAGGCCTAAACATTTAAGTATTATTGTGGTAAAACTTGTAGCTTTGCATGGTGAGGATGATAAGTAAGACTAATTGCGGTGACACCATGTGGAATCTCAATTGAGTAGTAATTAGTTCTGAAAAGAACTGGAGGTACAACTCGACGTTTCGATCAGTATGCTCTGATCGTCCTGAGGGCAATTCCTTGAGGAAATGTTAACTAACAAAGCATATAAAACATAAAACATATAAAACATATGCATATATCAGAATATCAGGGATAAATGACAGGCGTATATTGCATGTTCTAACGTTGCGATTGGTAACTTGGCGATAGGTGGCCAAACCCCAAATTCTTGAAATCATCTGCAGAAACCTAACTTTATTGGCTCCAAAAATCGAGTTCTGCAAGGATTTGTTCACCATAGTACAACAGTTACTGTATGCTGTAACATGCGTGAGAGACTGTATAATAGATTCTCGCTGTGTTTCGATCAACCACTTTGACAGCGAAAATATTTCTGAGTTAAACTACGCCACAAGATCACAGTTTCCTGGAAACTTCACTAAGCTTCATGGAAGCTTCTAGTTGGACGACGACAGACACGCAATTCTCTTATCAGCTGTTGGGTCTTGTAAAGAGCTACTGCAAGCTGCTGCAGGCCAGATCTCCAGCGGTGTCTATACTAATATTTCTACTGTGACATGGAAGAAAACGACCCTGGTTGGATTGTGTTCCAGAGGCGAGTGAACAGAACCGTAGATTTCTACCGTACCGATTTGGATACCTCTCCGACGGGTTCTGGCTGGGTAACGACAACCTGTGCATTCTGACTGAGGCGTCTCCCATAGGAACGTGGAAGCTCAGGGTCGATATGGGATATTGGGAAGGGAAAACCGCTTTTGCCGAATATTTCGAGTTCAGAATCAAGTTCGAGAACAACACTCTACACGTAAGCTCCTACATTCCTGCAAGTACAGCGGGTGATTCATTGATGTCTAATCATCATGGCCAACCATTCTCAACAGTGCAAAGGATAATGTAGGGGCCTGATGGTATAACAAATGTTATGACTGTCAATGGTCTTTACTACCGCGAACCCAAAGTCCAACGTCCAACGCAATTACATATAGTCCAAGAGCTAGCTCAGATTTATTTGACATGAAACCTACAAAAGCTTTGACTGTTTGTTTGGGTACAGGTAGCCTACCTGACCACAGAAACACTTGTCTTAAGTGCAGTCAGTGGTGGGTGGGGTGGGGGGGGGGCTTTTTAATTACCCCCAAAATTCACTTTTATTTGACTTTTGCCTACAAGGCTGACATCCATGCCATGTTATAAGGAAAGCCCTACTAATTATAAATCACCAACTTAAGACAAGATTATGTGGTGGAAAGGTCACTTAAGACAAGGTCAAAGGTCAATTTGCACCTAATGAACTTTAATTTTACTTTAATTCTACTTTACATTATATAACCTACAGAACTAAAAACTGGTGGAAAATGTAGAGTTTGATCTCTTCATCAATAATAACCAACTTAAGACCAGCTTATGTGGTGCAAGGGTCAGTTCAGACAAGGTCAAAGGTCAATTTGCATGAAATCCGGGGTCATCAAACAATACCATATTATCATGAATATACATGAACCAAAAAAATCAACCACTAAAAAATGTATTAACCACAACTGATAAATCTGAACGTAAATAGAGTATATAACTCAGGCTAAATTTTGATGACAACGACTGGTCATTTATTCTCTGCCATACAAAACAACAATAGAAAAGAAACTGAGAATTTTACAAGTCAACATTATACCCATAGAGTAATCCCTCTGACTAAATGGCTGTATAAATGCAAACTCAAAAATGCAAACTCATGCACATTCTGTGAAATATTATGTTGAAACAATTGAACACATGTTTTGGAATGTAACATTATCTAGAACACTTTGGTTAAAACTAACGGACTGGCTGAATATTCTTCCTTTTAACAAACAAGAAGTTCTCCTCGGAAATCCAAATAGTCCTCAAATATTAGTACACATTATCTAATAACAGAAGAATTTAAATCCCCCTTTCAATGATAAAACAACAAATAATATAGAAAAGAAATACAGAAAAAACAAGACTTTATAGAAAATTGGGGAAACGTTTTAAATCTTTTTAAGGCATTATATTGCACCCTTGCACCTTTGCACGTGGAAAAACATCCACGGAATACAGATGTAACTTTTAGTATCTAAAAAAAGAAAGAAATTGTAATAGACATCTATCTTGTGGAAAATAAAATGTGAATTAAAAAAAAAATAAAAATAATAATATATATATATATATATATATATATATATATATATATATATATATATATATATACATATATACATATATATATATATATATATATATATATATATATATATATATATATATAAACAACATATATATATATATATATATATATACATATACATATATATATATATATATATATATATATATATATATATATATATATATATATATGTAACGCGTTTATATATATATATATATATATATATATATGTATATATGTATATATATATATATATATATATATAACGTCTGATGTCTGATGATCGCATAACGCGTGAAACTCGGAGTTACAACTACCAGCGTTCCACTAGTTTTACTACAAGTATATATATATATATATATATATATATATATATATATATATATATATATATATATATATATATATCTATATATATACACACACACACACACACATACGTGTATATGGTGTAAATCGAGGACATCTGTACCATTGTGATCAATGGGGGACATATGATGCAATGGTCAGTTCACAATGATATTAGGTAATTTTGTTATTTCCTCATAGAGAAGCAAAAATATGAACAGGACAAGATTATAACAATTAATGTACTGAATCTGACAGTTCACATTTAGACAGAGGACACATTTTTACACATCCTACATAATGTTATACTGCCAACTGCGGACACACAATATATGTATTTAACTATCTATCCGAGGACAGGTCCACGGCAGCTGAAATCTATTAATTATTGAGAACAAACCCAGCGCAAATGAACCAATTGTTATATCGAGGTCAACCGCATTCATCTGTAAGGTAGAACACACCCAGACTTTACCGAGGACACACCACATTTCTCTAACCTATCAAATAGAGGACACACTGAATACAGCTAAACCAGGCTTTAATGAGGACACACCACATTTCTCTGACCTATCAAATAGAGGACACACTGAATACAGCTAAACCAGGCTTTACCGAGGACACACCACGTTTTTCTAACCTATCAAATAGAGGACACACTTAATACATCTAAACCAGGCTTTAACGAGGACACCACCACGTTTCTCTAACCTATCAAATAGAGGACACACTGAATACAGCTAAACCAGGCTTTAACGAGGGCACACCACGTTTCTTTAACCTATCAAATAGAGGACACACTGAATACAGCTAAACCAGGCTTTAACGAAGACACCACATTTCTCTAACCTATCAAATAGAGGACACACTGAATACAGCTAAACCAGGCTTTACCGAGGACACACCACGTTTCTCTAATCTATCAAATAGAGGACACACTGAATACAGCTAGGCTTTAACAAAGATAAACATGTTTCTATCTTGGTCTTAATTATAGTGATAAACCACAGCTGTCAGGTCAACTCTAAAGTCTTAATTACACAGTCCAACAAACAGATTTTCTTTTTGTATATTTTTCTATTGGGGTTATGGAATTATAACATTTTGGAATCATAGGTAATTTCATTCTCTGACACAAATAAATAAGATTTACATTATGGGACCTTAAATAATTTTCCTTGCCAAAGCAGATTAAGCACTGTCATCCTGTTTATGTATGAAGGGTCAGACACAACTAGCATCAATCACGATTTCTAAATAAATCAGGCAATAGAAACTGTTTTTTGGAATCATGAACCAGAATATGGAGTTTAATAAAGGCACTTGATTATAGTTCACTGTCATACAAAGTGGACCTTACTGTTACAATGTCTTGAGAACACTGTCAGGAGTCCCTGGATCATCGATGGCTATCTAAGTTGTTTAAACGGTTGACTGCATTTTAATTATTAAAAAGTACATGACCTTGCAGTAACGGCTTTTGTGTTATTGTTTTTTGTAGTGTTTTGTTTTTGAAAAATGAATATTATAAAAAGATGAATATATCAAGGCTAAGTGCGTTTAAGTCAGTGGTGCACCCAAAGGGGGGGAGGGGGGGGAGGCGCCGGGGGCTTAAAAAAATCTGTCTGCCACAAATTACCGTTTTACTGAGTTCGTAATCTGGGCAAGGTCGACCTGACCTCCCAGAGGTCTTGTTGACCTCTGTGCCAATCAAAATTTTCTTGGCTTTGCCCCCTCCCCCACCCACAAAATCCTGGGTGCGCGACTTGTTTACGTTTGTATAGAACTTTAAGATTCCTTTTTTTTTAATGTACATTTCTTGGTAAAACATTTAAGTAAACAAACCTTATTGCACATGATTATTGCAATCAAAAATCAAAATCAAGAGTAGCTTCAAAAAGTGCCTAACAAGATCACTGATTAATAAAATTTGGGAATCATTAGGGTCTGTGGTTGATCATCTGAAAAAGTAAAATGCAATGTCAGTACAATAGTAAATGTCAATACTGAGAAAATGAAGTGAATGTATTTACTCAATGCCAGAAGTGACATTACATGTGATTTTGGTGATTCACATATTAACTTAGTTGAGTACACAGACCCATTTATTATTGATTTATATTCTGATCCGTGCACAAATTCTCATAATTATTTTGTAAACACTAGAACTTTCACAACAACCAAAATCTTAAAGGGATGGTAAACCCTGAGACAAAAGTTTCACGTGTCAACAGATGTGAGACTTCTAAGACTAAGACAGTTGAACAATTTCCTGTTGATATTTTCTTTATTGGCTTTTTGACCAAAAAACAAGATTTTCAATGTTCCATGGGTGCCGCCATCTTGGGACAATGTGACATAATAGAGTCCCATCGAGCCAGACCATCGTCATAAAGCAAATTCTAAAATACCCTTGGAGCAGATATGCGCTTTGGATTTTGTAAGGCTGGGCATATATGCCACGCTGCTACAGATGTATTTTAGAAATTGCCTTGTGACGACAGTCTGGTTTGATGGGACCCTATTACTGCACAGGGTCCCAAGATGGCGGTGCCATGGAACCTTAAAAAAATCATGTTTATTGGTGAAAAAGCCAATAAAGAAAACAAAAAAGAAAACTATTTAAGTCTTCAAATTCTCACATTTCGTGATATGTGAAAAATTTGTCTTAGGGTTTACTATCCCTTTAAAACAACTTTCACAACATAAGCTTACTAATATGTTTTACATGGTACAGGTATCGGAGTAATTAGACCAATCCATTTAAGCCCTCCCCATTATACCTGACCAATCACAACTGTGATTGTGCAACCAAATCCCACATGTGCATTCATAGTGCTTTCGGCACCCGCAGCAAGCAGCTTTGAATTGGAGAGATGTACCTGTGTTCTTGCATGCAGTGGGAGGGGCTAGTGGATTGATCTATTCATGGTAAGACTTTTATGAGTTTAAAACAAGTCATACTATTTTGAAACATTCTCTCCAAGTAAGAGAAGATTCAAAATGAAACAGCAAAGTTACAATAAGTGCACACAGCCACATGATTTGCCAAGTACAAATTCAACTATAATGTCAGGCAAATGATTTTTGTCTTTTTTTTATCAAAGCTAAATGTGTTTACGTTTGTATAAGAACTTTAACAATTATGTTGTTTGTTAACGTTGACATTTTTCGGTCAAAAACTTTAAAGTACAAAAAACCTAATTGCACATGATTATTGCAATCAAAAATAAAAATCATGAGTGGCTTCAAAAAGTGCCTAACAAGATCACTGATTAATAGTCCTTTCAATAAAATCTGGGAATCATTAGGGTCCGTGGTTGATCATCTGAAAAAGTAAAATGCAATGTCAGAACAATAGTAAATATCAATACTGAGAAAATGAAGTGAATGTCGATGCCAGAAGTGACATTACATGTGATTTTGGTGATTCACATGTAATCTTAGTTGAGTACAGACCCATTTATTTGTGATTTACATTCTGATCCGTGCACAAATTCTGCAAATTTTTCTCATATAATCATTTTGTAAACACTAGAACTTTCACAATAAACAACTCGTAAAACCAACATAAAATCACAATGTACTGGGGTTTAATTTCTATTCAGTAGAAGTCTTCCTCCTACTCAAAAGGCCTTGACAGCACCAATCCTCCATGCAGCTAAGAATGAGGTTTTGGGAAGATAGAATAGTGAAGGTGCAAGTCTCATTCATCCCAAAACTGAACCATACCTGGTGTGTCAAGAGCATTTTAAAAGAGGATGAGTAAGATTTCTTCCCGAGATTAAACTAAGTGAATTTGTTTTTGAAGGAACTGGAAAGGAGAACAATAAACAACATGCATACATGTAGCTCTTCTACATTTTTACAATTTTAGACCTGTTGTTACGGCAGTAGTCCTTTATGTTGCGCCAGTTTCTTTCTTGCAGTACTGGATGCTCTCTCTGTGCCTTTTCTATGTCAGTCTTGCAAGGCAGACGGAATATCAGAATGGATTTAAGCGAGTGTACTGCCTCAATTTCATCCTCAGTCCACGGCCGTTTTTTCCCTTTTTGTGCTAAAATAAAACAATAAAAACACATCGTATAATTATTTTCATTCTTTTTACTGACACTACTAACATACCTAAAGGGATTAAAACAATTGTGGGATGGGACAAAGGCACTGTTGGAGTAAACCATAGTTCCACCGAACTGTGGATAATGCCTTGGTTAAACCATAGTGATGCACTTTACTTTCTTGTGCAGCATATTTATTTCATATATCACTAGCTAAATCTCTCTTTACCACATATACATATACAGCCTTCTCACATAACTTGCTGATGACCCCTGCAGGATCCTACACAAATTACACTGGGACCATAAACAATTTGTGAAACTCTAAGGAACATTTTAAGCACTTTTAATAAAACAACCACAAAGAAACCACCAAATTTGCAGTTTTTCTTGTGAGTAGCCATGAAGTAAAATGTTATTAAATTAATATTACCGGTTGCTGCAGCTCCATACTCTCTGCAACTTGCATGGGGTTGAACTGGGATTGAGTTCTAGTAAAGTTTGCGGTGACACCAAGCGAATATCTCTTAAGAGTTGTGGTGGTTCTGCAAAGAACCAGTGGTTATACAACTTGACGTTTCGATTAGTATGCTCTGTTCATCTTCAGTTGTACAACCATCAGTTCTTTTCAGAACCACCACAACTCTTTATAAAGAGATACTCACATGGTGTCATCACAAACCTTACTAGATCATAGAATTCTTTGTACAGCATACATTATCACAAAATAAAACTTACTGTTAGTTGGATGAGATGATTGGGGCTGTGTCTTGCAAGCTCCTTTAGTAAGTTGCTTCGATGTTACAGGGAAGGTCGCCTCACTATCACCATCGTTGTCATCATCGTCACTGGACTGGTCTGCATCATCTATAAGTTAGTAGAGTACATACAAATGCATGTAGGGATTAACAAACTTGCCGAAATTGAAATGCGGTTTTGTTAAATGAAATGCAACCAAAACGTTGACGAACCATGCTAAACTCATCAATCAATAATGCAATTTCAATCACAGTGCTGTTGCATTCAGCTTCAAAGGGGTTGCACAAAATTAAAATGGTTACGCTTGTCAGGAAAACAAAGAAAGATAATAGAACTAGAATGTTCTTGCTCCATTACTGTCTGTTAAATTAAATGCAACCGAAAGGTTGATAAATCCTGCTAAACCCATTAATCCATCATGTAATTTCAATCAGTACTGCTGGATTCAGGATAAATGGTGTTGCACAACAACTAAGTGAACCTTTTTTGAGCTTTCTCGTTATTCAGACAATGGTTTGGTTTGTTAGAAAGGCACAGGTAGGTTAATCTAACTCGATTTTTCTTGCTCCATTACTGTTTTGAGTGATATCTACATGTAAATACATTTAAAAATGAATTACCTGAGTTCACATCTTCAATAGAAAGATCATCCAAGGTTTTGCCCTCCTGTGATGGTAGGGTGCCCTTTTCCAAAGCAATAAACAACTTTGAAAGTTTTGCCACTCGCAACACAGTGTCTGGCACTTGATAGTATTCTCTATGGACCCGAAGGTCATGTCCCATAAATGAAGCAAGAAGTTCCATCTGTTGTTCTGTCAGAGCTAGCATTTGAGAAGCCGTTGCGATATGTTTACGGAGTTTTGTCGACCTCAAGCACTGTGGATTGACTACACCAGCTAGTGAAGCATGCTTTCGAAGGCAGTCGGACCCTCTGATGTAACCCAAACTTTGGTAACTGGAACGAGCAAACATGTAATCATTGTCTGTTGCTACCCCTACATGTTCTCTCTTCTCTAACAGCACAGTCATCTTTTTGGTCATTTCTGGAGTCAACAACATTGGCACTGTCCTACCCCTTTTCCCCACAATTTCAACAACTTCTAGCATCTTACAAAGACCTTGTTCAACCTTGCTTAAAATACACATCCCATCTGGCTTTGCCATGTGCTTCTTTTTGAAGTCATCAACCTTCATTTTCGATACCTCCCCTTGGCGCCGCCTATTGAATATTATCATCTGGCAAAGGGTTACTTCACTGAGTAAGTTCCATGCATCTTTGGCAAAGCTGTCATCATCACACAGCAGTCTCAGTTGCTGTGCACCAAAATCCTTTAAGTACTGCGACATCCGAACAACATCTGCATTAGTCGGGAGTACCATTGGGTTGTTTCGCTTGGCATTCCCTAATGTTCTTAGAGCATGAGTGGAAACCTGCACTTCCCATGTGCATTCACACAGGTCCCTGAAATCATTGGCCATTGATTCTTTCTCCTTGTCCCCAGTTTCCAATGCCTGTGCTTTCAAGATGACAGCACACTTCTTCAGAGTGTGACCGAGTTTCAGGGACAATGATGGCACACTGAACGTGTGGTGCTCCTGGTTAAACCCAGCTACATCATGGACTGCAGCTATGATATCCTTCATTTTCTTGGGATCAATGAATGACTCCAGTGAAGCATTAGGCTTTCCAGTGTTTTTTCTGAGTTGAAGAAGCAGACGACTTATCTCTCGTAATTTGGTACGCACATAGTTGTGTTGAGCAGGATCATGACCAACCTTCATGAACTCTCTCAGTCCCAGCTCCTGAATAAGTTTATCTGTCTTCACTGCCATTGACACATTATCTTTCTTCATTGATGCAAAAATGGTTTTCATCTGCGAAGAAACTGTTATTGATGATGGTTTTAGAAGATCACTTTGCATTGCTACACGTCCAAGACGTTTACTGGTACCACTTCCACTGGCGTCTGGGCGAAAAGGACACTTGTGTTTCCATAAGTCCCTTCGAACATAATAACCGTAACAATGAGGACATGGCCCATAGAGATCAGGGTTTTCATCAGCATTACTCGGCCTGTATGCAACAATGAGTGTTCCTTCCCCCTTACGCAGCACGTCAGAGTTATGTAAGTGGTTACCTAAGTTGCGGAGTTTACAGAGATGTTGTTTTCTGGATTTACCAGACTTACACCGCAGTAACACTACATCAGGTTCTAATCGATGGACACTTTCAAGGTGGCGGGGTAACTTTGCTTGTGGTTCAGAACAGTAGTAGCAAAACTGCTTTTTGTCCCATTTGCGAGTACTACCGTCATTGTTTGTTGTAGCAACTTTTATTGCACTACTCACAGAACCTTGATTTGATGAGGATACTACAACACCAGCATCAGATGGAGGGCAAGCAGAAGATGATGATGTACTGACACAAGCTGTAGAAAGTGGTGACAGTGAAGAATTTGCAGAAGCTGGCAATACTTCACTTGGAGATTTGAAAACAGTGTTCCTTGTCATTCTCCTTGAAGACACATACTGCACACCAGGTAGTTCAAAAACAACAGAGTCCTCAGATGAACTTGATGGAATGTACTCAGTATCGGTGCTACTGGTGGCTAAATCACTTTCATCAATGCTGACACTGCTGACACTGCTGACACTGGAGGTTGGGAAGGACTCAGCTTGGTCGCCCTCAACAGACAAGGAAATGTTGGCAAGATTATCATTGACACAGGCACTGGAGGTTGGGAAGGACTCAGCTTGGTCGACCTCAACAGACAAGGAAATGTTGGCAAGATTGTCATTGACACAGGCACTGGAGGTTGGGAAGGACTCAGCTTGGTCGCCCTCAACAGACAAGGCAAGACTGTCATTGACACAGGCACTGGAGGTTGGGAAGGACTCAGCTTGGTCGACCTCATCAGACAAGGAAATGTTGGCAAGATTGTCATTGACACAGGCACTGGAGGTTGGGAAGGACTCAGCTTGGTCGCCCTCAACAGACAAGGAAATGTTGGCAAGATTGTCATTGACACAGGCACTGGAGGTTGGGAAGGACTCAGCTTGGTCGCCCTCAACAGACAAGGAAATGTTGGCAAGATTATCATTGACACAGGCACTGGAGGTTGGGAAGGACTCAGCTTGGTCGCCCTCAACAGACAAGGAAATGTTGGCAAGACTGTCATTGACACAGGCACTGGAGGTTGGGAAGGACTCAGCTTGGTCGACCTCAACAGACAAGGAAATGTTGGCAAGATTGTCATTGACACAGGCACTGGAGGTTGGGAAGGACTCAGCTTGGTCACCCTCAACAGACAAGGAAATGTTGGCAAGATTGTCATTGACACAGGCACTGGAGGTTGGGAAGGACTCAGCTTGGTCGCCCTCAACAGACAAGGAAATGTTGGCAAGATTGTCATTGACACAGGCACTGGAGGTTGGGAAGGACTCAGCTTGGTCGACCTCAACAGACAAGGAAATGTTGGCAAGATTGTCATTGACACAGGCACTGGAGGTTGGGAAGGACTCAGCTTGGTCACCCTCAACAGACAAGGAAATGTTGGCAAGATTGTCATTGACACAGGCACTGGAGGTTGGGAAGGACTCAGCTTGGTCGCCCTCAAAAGACAATGAAATGTTGGCAAGATTATCGTTGACACAGGCATTGGAGGTTGGGGAGGACACAGCTTTGTTGCCCTCAACAAGCAAGGAAATGTTGGCAAGATTGTCATTGACACAGGCACTGGAGGTTGGGAAGGACTCAGCTTGGTCGCCCTCAACAGGCAAGGAAATGTTGGCAAGATTATCGTTGACACGTGCTCTGGATGTTTGGACAGACTCTCTTTGATTTTCTTCTACATCTGGTTTCATCTGAAAATTAATGTGCAAATATCCCAGGTTAATTCAGCAATGCATTTCAAACTGACATGTCCAAGCTCATGAAGTACTGTTATTTCTCTGTTGGTGGCCACTTTGAAAATTATATGGTTAAAAATTACTCTTTCAGTGCATTTTGTATGTTTTTTTAATTATTACTCCCCCTTCTTTCTGACTTTCTTTCTTTCTCCCCCCTCTCTCTCTCTCTATTTATTTATTTAATTTTTTGGGGAGAGTGAAAGAGACATTGATTATAAATCACAGAAACTCTATACACTAAAATGAACAGGTTATTGTATATTTTCTGTTTAATTTTGTTTCTAAATGCAGTCACAGAGTGATCATTAACACTTAAAAAACAAAAACAATTCCACAACAAAAACTTTTCCATTTGGAGGGTAAAAACTACAAAAAAGGAAAAATACTTTTATGGAGTATTAAACGTTAAATTGGTAATAGGCATAAAACCATGAACAAGGCAAAAGCAATTATAGGGATGTAAAAAGATTTCTTGAATTGTGCCAGTTTCATTCAAATACACTGATTTGTGTGTGTGGTTGTTTTTTGTGTGTTTTTATCCCAAGCTTGTATTTTCCCAGATTTCATGATATATGTACATATGCAGCTGATAATTACTTACCTGGTGTTCACAAATGTCTCTCTCTAAACCATCTGTGTACCTGACACGATATCTCCCTGTTAAGTGTTAACGAAAATAAGGATTTACTCAGAACAGACTTTACAATTTTTTTTAATCAATTTTGATTCAATGTATTTTTATATGCCATCATGACATCTCAACTTCAGGTATTTATAAGTACATGTTATAGTCTAACTACATGTTCAGTGTGAAGGTTGTGTGAACGATAACATTTTGTGAATGTTTACAGGTTGAAGAGAAGATAAAAAGACAGCTAAAGATAAAAAAGAAGAAATAAAACAACAGTTGTTTGGCTGAAGGCTAATGATCTACAAGTACATTCATACATGATGTACAACATTTTTAATTCAATAAACTCAATTTACTTTTGACAATTACCATTTCTGAATCCTGTAACAACTGCCACATTCCACGACCCATCTGGAGGCCACAGGGCTCTTACAGCAGTCCCTAGTTTAAACTGGAAATTACAAAATGTACATGTAAATAACAGTGTGACCAGATCTCGACATAATTGCAGTTTCAATTAATGTTAAAATATTGTGTACTATAGTACCTGTTGCAACAACATTTTCTGATCATGGATGGTCACAAAATGTCCAAGTTCCAAGGCAAGAGAGAATTGTGGTCATGTACAATACAACACTTTTGATCCACAACTGGGCATTTACCCGACAACTTAAAAGAATGCTACTATTTTTATGACATTATATAGATACGTCTATTCTGCATTTAGGCCATTTCGCGTCACATGTATGTTACAAATCAGACAAAATATTCCAAGAGAAAGTCTCCTGATCCAATGCAATATGAAACTGATTGTTACTTGGTCAATGGGTACCCCAATGGGAAGTCTTTAATACAAATAATGCAGAACAGTAACATCTCTGCATCCGGTATAATAATGAGAGCTCTCTATATCTGCGTTACTTAGTTAGGCAGTTATGCAGAGAAATTGACTTTTTCATTTGTTTGTGTTCTATTTAAAAATTCAAGTGGGTGAAGATATTAGGTTAAACTGACATACACCTTGGGTAGGTTAATGCAAAGTGTAAGTGTATTCAAATTGAGAAAACTACATGTTTTGCATTTTTTTAATTATGCTTGTTGTAAATAACATAACTGAATCAGCCAGTAGTTAGCAGTTTTAAAACTTATCTTTGCAACCACTTGGCTATTTTTGAAACCCGAAGAAGCATTTAATTTTGTGCCTAAAAATCTGTAACTTCAGATAAGCTCTTTGGAAAAATCAACATTCTGAAAATTTTTCCAACACATTACACATCTGGATGTAGAAATGTTCACATAGTACAGAGGCAAACCAAAGAATTGTAGCACATTTCATGTAACAAATATTAACACATAAAATATGCATGTACATGTACTTACTTGTTGGCAAGAGCTCCATCTACGATGGCTTCTTCGTAACATGACTCTGTAAATGATACAATAATACATATACATGTATGTAAACATGTCACTCTTCATTGCAATGATTAACAAAAATGTACCATTTCCATCAAGCCAAACACAGTCCATTCCTTTTTTTTTTTTAAAGTGTGGAAATCATAAAATTGAGCCTTAAAGAATGTAGTCATTTAGTATTCACTCGGCTGCCACTTTTTCACTTCTTTAAAGTGAAGATATTATCATTATTAATGTTTTTGAAATTATTTCTTCAATGTCTAGGTATCGTGATACCGTATCACAGAATTTTTGTAATTGTCGATTATCACGCTTATCGTTACACCCCTATATTATCGTTACACCCCTATATTATCGTTACACCGCTATATTATCGTTACACCCCTATATTATCGTTACACCCCTATATTATCGTTACACCCCTATATTATCGTTACACCCCTATATTATCGTTACACCCCTATATTATCGTTACACCCCTATATTATCGTTACACCCCTATATTATCGTTACACCCCTATATTATCGTTACACCCCTATATTATCGTTACACCCCTATATTATCGTTACACCCTATATTTATACACCCCTATATTATCGTTACACCCCTATATTATCGTTACACCCCTATATTATCGTTACACCCCTATATTATCGTTACACCCCTATATTATCGTTACACCCCTATATTATCGTTACACCCCTATATTATCATTACACCCCTAATAACGTTCTCCACGTTTTTCTCTCTGTCACTTACAATCTTACTTGCGTAAACGTCAGCGAATCTTGATTCCTGCAAAGTTTAATAAAGAAACACAAAATTAGAGGTAATATTTTTTATGAATGGATGATTTAAAGAATAAACAAAATCAAAAATAAAACTACATATAGGCAGAGTTATACATGCATCTGTCTTTTTTCTATACTACATCATGTCTAGATGACTTTTCCTTAAAGAATACATGTACAATGTATGTTCGTCAGTGAGTATTTCACGATAGTCGTAAGCCTGTGTCCAAAGTAGGATGTTATGGTTTAGAGTAGACTAATTATCATCATCAAAATTTAACTAGGTTTATCAAAGTAGAACAACAATGTCCCCATATAACCTACATGACCTAGGAAAAAACGTTTAGACATTATGATTTCCTATGACTTGAGACTCATACTTATTTAGTTACGGTTGTATGTTTGCGTTAATTTCTACATTAAAGTGTGAATTAATTTATAACAGGTTTGGAATACATGTAGTATCAAAACAACACATTATAAAAACTATAATTAAACATAACCTACTTGCAACAAGTTGACTCAAACTCAGTCAAAGTAGGCCTACAGCTAACTAAAAACACCACCTTGTCCTTGTTTTATATAATAACTTTAGTTTTAAAAGTTCACCAGTCTCCAGAGCAAGCCATAAATCATAACGAAATAATTCATAGACCTTGTTAGAGCCTACATAAACGATCTCAAAAAAGTATAAAATGTGAGAAACACTACCCAAATAAACAAAACTATGACAGCAATTGCAAGATTTTTAATGTGGTTATTGAGTCTTTGCTCAACATGCTGCAATGTAAGGTCCGCCATGTTTGATCAAGACCGCTACACGCTGTAGAACCTGGCACTACTAGTACTACTTACTAGATTATGCACTATTTTGAGTACCATTTCTAGAATGTTAACGTTATTTAAAATCCAAAAATATTACTCTCATAATCATAGAATGTCAAAACTGTGATCCTTACGTGATTTATCTCGAAATCCACGTTCATTTAGCTCGTGAACACTCTGCAGTCCTCGATTGTAATGCCTGCAGCACGGTACCCATGTGTTTGACACGCACATGTACATGTATATTCCCGCAATAGTGAGGACGTCTGGGAATAGACCGATACACAGCCGTGTGATGAATTTCACCACGATTTCACACACCGGAACACTCCACACGTTTTAAGTCACTAAAACGAGGACAACGTAATTTTCTCGTGAGATTTGCAGGAAAACGTGAAATTTCGTTGATTCTTGCATTTTCCAAGATTTTCCTTCCGAGGACAGTCCTCGGTGTGGTGACTGTGCACGGTTGGCGGGTGTGTATTCATGTATGTGTCCTCGATTTACACCATATACACACGCACACACACACACACACACACACACATACATACATCATAATAACGTCTAAATGGGAGGAGCTCATTAGTGAGTATTTATAATATATTTGTGTATAATATATATATATGTCCTGGCAGGCAATACTGTCTATGTTAATAAGTGCAGCGGCCGGACGTCAATTTGAAATGAAATATCTTAGAAATAGATATTCGAGATACTGCGCAACAATTTAATAATACAATTTTTGTTTACCACAAATCATAACAATTGAAAGTTATTGAAAGTTACGGGGGACTTTTTAGAGTCAGGGAACAGTACATCAAATGTCCTCCACACTTTTGATGGCCCATAAGAAATTTAAATATGTTATTCTATCCTGACTACGGATGAGAAGCCGTGACCCTAAATGCTATCAAGCGGCTACCATCTTGGACAGACTTGTTGGGACACTGTGTGTGTGTTTGACAGAGACCCAGCTCCAGAAACAGGCCGGCAGAGCTGGTTCCGTCCATAAACAATATTAGCGAATGAAAATAGGCTTCGCAAAATCAGAACGAATAACGTGATTTATTTTCAATCATAAACATTAAATCACGTGTTGTCACGGTTGTTATTGTGGGCGAGACAATACCGGCTCGGTGATCATATTTATCACGAGCAGTTAGCGCTCAACACAGTTTTGCTGCGACACCATTTGTGAATACAACCAACATTTTCCATTCAAGGTATGTGAGTGTTTAATTAAATTGTACACTAATGGTAACATGTTTGTAAATGCATCCATACTCCATAAGATTCATGAAATATGTACAAATTGTATCCATTCAGATTGTTTTGAATTCATTCTAGTGGTGAACATGGATTACGGTCATTAATAAAAAATACAGTATGTGATATTGATGTTTTGTACCATCACCAACTTGGTGTTGTACATACTAAACAAAATCATAATATTAATACGTTTATTTACATAAAAATAGTAAAGATGTGCGTATTTTGTTATTATGTTAATATTATGTCACTTCAGTTCGTTACTTTAGTTGAGTAGAACAAAAGTTGAGTAGAACAAATGTTATATAAACAAACTTAATTTAAGTAAAAACCCAGTGAAAATAATTTAAAAAAATTTATAAATGAAAAAACAAATACATAACTCCAGAGTTTTACTTCTGTTATAAAGAAATTTTACAGTGTTTAGAAGAATTTTACTAAGAAAGTGTATAAAAGATATGTCCCCCACGAGGCGCTGTGACTCATTCAATGTCAATTTCAAGATGGAGAACACGAAGGCGAATAATGTCACAGCAGTGGCAGTTTCGTTAACTGATTGAGGCGGTTGAAGGTAAACAATTGTTGCAATCAAGCTATTATTGTTCGTCTCATTAGTTAAGGTTATGCCTGAATCGTTTGTCGGATGAGATATCCGTGGTGTACTCGGCATGCAGCGTGTGATTTTCACTACGCGTTTATACACATGTACAGTGTGCTGAAGTCATGTACCATACATGCATATGCGCACAGCGACGACCGCTTCGTACAAGTCATTGTGCAAGTATGTGCATGCATGTAGTGTCGCGGCCATTATGAGCTGTCAATCGGCTACATAGTTTCGCCCTTCTCGTGAAGAATTGAGGCTTAACCTGAACTAAGGAGAAGAACAGTATTTGAAAACTCAACATTTGTTTAACCTTCAAATACCTCAACCAGTTGTAACTGTGCCAGGTACAAAACAAAACTCCCATAGGCCTATTATATTACCAAACACTAATGTAAGAAAGACAAAATACCCATTAAAAAGTAATATTTTATACAACTTACGTACAATAGAGGTGAACCATTTAGTTCTATACCTCACAATTAGGTAAAATTTTAATTAACTGGCATTTACCTACAAGATAGGTAAATACAAATTACCCAATATCGCAGTAATGTGTTATACAACATTTTACCCAACGCCTGGTAAAGTTTTACTTAATTATTAAAAACATCTAAAACAGGGTAAGATTTTACACAACCTGTGTATTTTTTTCTCTGTGTGTATACTGCTCATGGCATTACTTCAGTTATTTCGGCGGATTTTAGGTTTTAGCTGTAGCTTTTAATATGTTTTCAGAACTTATTACTTGGCGCGGATGAGAAACGTAAACGGATAAAGAAGAAAACAAAGAATGCTAATAAAATGCAGTCATGTTCATGGCGGATCTCGAACTCGGGACCTTTTGATTAGCACCCGACGCATTCACCATGAGCTTCCTTAACGTCTACTAGTAAATCCAATCGATTTTTGTGCCAAAGTACTGTATATCATTCCATTTGAGAGTTATGGTGCTTTTAAACTTCCACTGTTTAGCCCATTTTAACGGTAGGCCTACAGATGAGGTTTTTATGACATTAATTATTTAAGATGGAACAAATTGATGTTTCACACACGTTTACATTTTAGGACAGATGGTAGTGCAAAATTACAAGTATGTACGCCTTTCCATAATAGAGTTATAGTGGTTTTTATTATTTCAATTGTTTAATAGCCCATTAAAATCGATACCAATGTATTTTTATGACTTTTAGGTACAACTACTTATTATAATGAATGTTTGTACCACGTTACAAGTCTGCAAATCATTTCGTTCGGGAGTTATAGGACTTTTTAATGTTTTCCTTTGTTTTAGTCCATAACAGCAGAACCGATCACGTTTCAGTGATTTTTATGATTTAAGATACATCATCATATTGGGACTATTGTTTTAGTCCATAGAGCCGGAACTGAAACTTGTACACATTGATACCAATAAAAGTTGGCCAGGGAAAATGATATAGATTTTCCCGGCCAATTTCAAAACTTTTTTTCGGTCGTTAAAGAACATTAAAATTCACGCCGTTCAGGCCTTTTTTTAAATTTTTTTAAAAAAGATTTTGCGTTCATTTATTATTTATTTATTTATTATTTTCGCTTTCATTTATGGGCAACCAATTTTATCTCAACCCTTGTTTGTTGGGTGTTTGTTTATTTGTGTTTGTTTGTTGGGGTGTTTGTTTGTTTGTTTGTTGGGGTGAATGTGTAGTAAAAGCAAAACCACATGCACACTGCTGACAAAGTATTTATCACATCAGTCACCAATGCCAATGGCAAGAGAAATCTTGAAGCGCAGAGTGGTCTCCCTGTGCACAGCATATGTAACATAAGTAATTGGACATACACTTTGCAAACTTGACCAGTATAAAAATATTGACTGCTTCAGTGATCCCCGGAGCGGAAAACAGAACAGTCCGGGAACACAGAGGGAGTCGTAGTTTTAACCACAGCCCGAGTAAAAGCAGTCAATATTTGTTTTATATCAACCCATACGTATACTGCCTGGACGTCTAGGTAGCTGCTTTTGCTATGGGTATAGTACATTGGTTGTTATGGGTTATAGTACATTGGTTGCTACGGGTATAGTACATTGGTTGCTACGGATGTAGTGCGTTGCACTCTAAACCAAACACAAGGTAAAATCTATGTATGGTGTGTTATAATATCCAATATTTCCAAAAACATGATTAGTAACACTGAAACAACAGATCTTGGGTAGGACCCCAGTAAACCTGTGATTTGTTTCCCTTGCACTGCACTGTGACTACAGTGCGAGTATACATGCTCATTAATCATGTCAGTGAAGAGCAAAACCCAAATAAAAAATTTACATCTCCCTAATGCTGATTACATCTTTTAATCAGTTGCAGAACCTGCTGCCTTTTTTTTTTATATCGGTGTTCAAGTTCTCAACTGACAACTTGGGATCCCAGCATGCCCTTGAAAAAGGTCAAGAAAACTCCTGACTCTATTTACACAGTGGTGGAGGAGAGCAAGTACTGCTTGCCTACTTTATTAAGGCGAAACAAAATAAAAACAAAATCAAACCACAAATCAAAACAAAGAAAACCTTACCATAATTATATGAAACCAAACATGTATTTCCAGGTAGTCTCTCTGAGTTGAATGAAAGGGTTTTCCAATTAGTGCCTATTTTAATGCAACGGTAGTGAAAACACTGTAGCTAATGCACTTTCTAGATTACACATTGGAAAATTGACTCCCTCTATCAGTTCAGCCACTTCAGTGGATTTTGATGCAATTGTAAATAAACAGAAGACTGACGAAGAGCTAATTAGGCTACGAAAATCGTCAAATCTTCAATTTAAAGAAATTCCACTTTATACTTCACAAGGTACAATTACTTGCGAAACATCCACTGGTCGTCAGCGTCCTTATATACCCAAATAATTTAGGTATGATGTGTTCAATTCTATCCATAGTGCATCCCATCCAGGAATAAGAGCTACTCAAAAACTTATCACACAAAGATTTATCTGGTCATCTATGAACAAAGATGTTAAGTCATGGACCAGAAATTGTATCAAGTGTCAACGTGCTAAGGTACATCGCCACTCTGTGACACCGTTAGGAACCTTCGTCACACCAGACGCTCGATTTAACCATATCCACATTGATATAGTCGGTCCCTTACCACCATCTTGTGGATTTACCTATTTACTTACATGCATCGATAGATTTACTCGATGGCCTGAAGCAATTCCTATTCCTGACATTACACTGTAAAACCAGGTGTTTAACTTCTGAATACATAGTTAAACGCAAATCTGTAACACTTTTTGAACACCTAAACGTGTATATGAATAAACACATGAACACATGTTTATAGTTGAACATAACGTTTATTCTCAAAACACATAGTGTTTATATATAAACACACTAACATGTTTAACAATGATGTTTATAAACTAAACACATCTTAAATGTAAACGTGTTTATGTGTTTAAGGGTTACACACTTTAACGCGTATATGGCCTGTAACACTTTTTGAACACATACACGCGTTTATAATAATGAGTAATGTTTAAAATCTAAACACTATTTTTAAATTGCCCAAGTGTGTTGAATTTCAAAGATACAAAGTCAAAGGAAACAAAACAGCTGCTAATATAAATACATACTGCTTTCACACTTGCATCTGTGGGATTTTGTTTGTTAGTCTTTTTCTTTAAGTAATTTTTGTACCATTTTCCATATAAATTTTGTTTGTGGTATGTCAGTAATGCAAATAATCGTGAAAAAATGTAGGAGTTTTGCAAAATAATACTTATTACAGATATATCATAACTACATGTACATGAAACAGTTTTTTTTTTTTTTCAAACCACGTCATGAAGATTAAAAACAAAACAGATGCAGACAGATGTAGGCTTTATTCTAATCATTGAAAATTTTGTTTAGCAACAGTGGCATAACCAGACATTTTCATCGGGGGGGGGGGGCAAAGACATGATTGGGGGGGGGGCTATTTAATGTATCAAACCATTCATTTGTGCATTTTTTCGATCTCATTTGGGGGGCAAGAGGGGAAGGAGAGGGGGTCAAGAGTTCTCCCTTCCCACCCGGTCTGGTTACGCCTATGTTTAGCAAGTGTCTGTTTAATCAGTATCCCTACTGAGTTATTTTACTGAAATCTTGTTTAAATAAAAATGGTCTCATATGATGCATATTGCAAAATAGAGCACCAATGTACTATTTTGAAAGTTCTCCAATGAAACAAATCTTTCTATCATCAGTGAAGCACATGGTGAACTGCTTTGTTCACAATTTAGAGGCATTAAAACACTCAACTCGAGTTGTACATTATGTACAAATGGTTTAACTATAAGAACAATGTGCTATACAAACAACCAACCATCGTTTAATGCACAGAAAACAACAGAATGCTAAAACCTTCTTGTAATAATGCCACTGACATTATATTTGTGTGAAGGTTCAGAAGTCTGACTGAATGAATTAAAGGCAAAAGCTACAAATTACATCACTCAGACAGCTTTTTGCACATTACAGTGCTGAAAGATCTATACTTTGCACTTTTCTTCCCGTCGAATGGTATGCCCCCCAGTAAGTGAGTTTGCAATATACCCAATAGCTGTGAGTACATCTTTGGGTATTCCAGATGAAACACGTAGTAAACGCCAATCAAAGTTATAACCGCTGATGTTACAGTCTTATCAGTTGTGTGACAACTTATGCTAACACCATCTCCAATGATGAAGGTACCTGTTATGGCACCACCCTCTTCATGATCAAGATCCGTGGTGGCTCCATGTCAGCTGTTCTCAGTGCTGCTTCTATTTCATCATCAGGAACATCCTGAAAATTAGAAACAAAATACAATCAATACTTTTTATTGCATGATGTCTCTTCCTTTAACATACTTTTTAAACACATGATTGGCATAAAAGTTGTTGCATCAGTCTAAGTGTTTATGAACACATGCCTTCAATAATGGTTTGGTGACAATGTACGCTATTGCTTTGTTGCAAGTTTCAGCGTGACAATACTGACCCTTTCATACTTCCAATGACACTATTGGATGTTATTCCAAATGAAGTGAATGCCAATAACATATAGCTATAGTGCTGCTTTAAAGTTGTATATAGTGCATTGTATATAGGGTCTGTCACTGTATAGGGTTAAGACAAGCCTCTTTAAAATCCATAACTCTCATGACATGGACTGCCATGGGCCATGGTGTAATAACAATAATCTACTGTAAATTGTCTTGTTCACACATAAGGTTTATTTTAATTAAATATATATTGAAATGGGTAAATCTTCATAAAATGGGTAACAAAAGAATGAATATTTGTTAAAGTTGAGTCTAAGTTTAAAATGAAGTAAAATGAAGTACTGCATAACATCCACAAACCTCTTTGATGGTGATGACTGACTTGCTCTTGACCCCTTTCCCCTTCTCAAAAGCTGTTGCCTTCTCAATGTACTGAATGACAGGTATACTCCTCTCGGGTTCCTGTGTAGAGTTTTAGGGGGGAAAATAAAATAAAAAAATTTTAATTAAAACATGGACACAAAAGTCTGCAGAGGACTAATCCTTCAAAATAAATAAATGTTAATTTAATGTATGTTTCTGCCGAGCTGTTAGTTCAGGTGAGGGGTTGGGGGTGGGGGATGATGACAACTAATTTTAAATATACAGTGTTTATACTTCTAAAAAACTTCCCAAGTACCTTTATGATCTGCAGAACTTTGTATCATAACGATAGCTACACTGTTGAAAGAATGTTTGAGTAAAAGCCAAACACAAGCCGATACTGGCATTTGTTGTTGTATCATGGGGCAGCCAACCAAACTGGGTATACAGGGAAGGTGACCAAGATGGCTGCAGAATGATGTGCAGACAAAATCATGCATATTTGCCTTATTTACTAAATTGGTGAACACTGAAGAGGACATTCAAAAATCAAATGGCATTAATACACATTGTAAATATGATAACATTGTTTTTAGTGTGTACCTTTACTGATGCACCGATGAGGCCTTCTACAGCAGTAATGAACAACTCTGTCTTAGCAGTAATCGATTGGGATGATTCTCTGATGACCTTGAGGAAATCATGTGTAATCTGGTGATTAAGTAAATAAATAAATTTAGAATAAATGACAAAGGTATGTAAATCTTTTTTGGATTTACTGAGGTTCAAGTGCCTTGAAAAGTGAAGTAATACATGTAGCTCTCTCTACCAGTTTCAAACACAACTAGACTTAAGATTTTGTCAAACAAAAACAAGGTGTTAGGTTTGATCATAAATTTACGCTGTGATTTGATCAAAGTTGTTGAAAAGCATATGATAACAATCGTGACGTAACTCCAGATGAAATCATAGATGATAGTTTTGGGGTAGATTATAGCCAATGGGGTGAACACTCCCAATGTTCTTATTATTTGAACATGAAAAGAGATGGAGCACTTCAATCAATATTAAAGGTGCAACACTGAAAGACACATACCATCGTTCCATCTTCATAGCAAGGAATTATTTCTAATATCGGCTCCATCTTAGAATCTGGTAGGCTCTGGATCCATTCTTGGGTGTAATTGAAACTTTCTCGCAGAAGGAGTTTCAGATGGTTGTTGCTTCTTGTCTGTCCTTTACTCCATTCATGTTGAATTTCAACTAGATGTTTCTCGTAGTCATCAGCAGTCAGTGTTGCAGTCTTTGTATTTGCAGGCATAGCTGTATAACGAGGAGCCTTAGCTAAACTGCAGGTGCTTGAACTGTCGCCACAACTTCTCTTGGGGGGTTGTGTCTTTTTTCTCTCGCTCCAACGAATATGGCGTATACGCTGACTGAGGCATTTGGTGAAGAATGACTGAAATAAAAATAAATTGTAAAACATGCATTAGAATACAAAACCATGACAACTGGGTATCATCACTTGAGAGTGATATCAGCGAACATTGAAAGTTTGCAATATGTCATGTGACTCGCTTTTGACCAATGAAACATTACAATCTAAGGGTCATGTCACACAAGGCAATTTTATAGGCAACTTGGAGGCAACCAACTGTACTGCATGCAAAAGAAACTTTGGTAGCACAACAGACATTTTTCTGACAAAAACTTGCTATCCCCAAGAAAATTATGTGAACATTGAAATGTGAATGTCTTTTATTCTTAGATATTGCCTGGAACTGGTTGCCCGTAAATTGCCTCATGTGACATGGCCCTAATACCAATAACTTTTACAAGAAATTATCTTACATACACATATAGTAGCAAACTCCATTCAAATAATTCTTACCCACTCGTGCTCTCCTTCACGCTTAATACATGGGAAGGCAAGGAACATATTCTTGCCAATAGTGTAGTACTCTCCTGCACTGTTGAGGTCAGGGTATTTGGTCACATAGTAGTTTGCTGCCTCTGAAATAAGCTCTCTCCAAACACAGGACTCGGTCGCAGATTTCAAATGTTGGACAACACGCGGACTGAAACAAGGTAGTGGTGTTGCTTTTGTAACTCGTGATGAAGTGGAATTGAATCCATGATCATTTTCACTTCCACTTGATGAAGTCGCATCCAAAGTTGAAGCTGAGGTAGTTGTTTCAACTGAAGTTGTATTGCTTGTGTTCTCTGAACAAGATTGACCAGTAGAAGCAGACATATCCAGTGTTGGTGGTTCCCATTTTTCTCCAACATTTAGAAGAATCAATACCGTCCCTTTGTCCAATTCTTGCAGCACCTCATCTTCATCAACCTCAGTACCATCTGATTCAGTCACCACAGTCACTTCAGCATCCTCTGCAAGACCAAACTTTGCTTTGCCTGCATGAATAACCAAAGTGGTGGAGGCTAAATATGATACTTTTGTCCCGTTTGCAGAATTTTAATAACACTAGATAAATATACTTCATTGAGCTTAAAGGGACTAATTGAATTATACTATTTTTACTAGTTTAAACTAAAAATATGCTCATATAAACCTACGAGCGCATTTTGTTTTCAAACTTATCGGAGGTTTACATCGCAAAAAACTAAAAACTAAATTAAGGGGTGAAGCCCACGCCCCAAAAAGGGGCTCACTAACATAAATTTGTGACATAAGCTTGGGAATATCCAGTCGGTCGGTGATGCACTTGGATGTGACTGGTACCCATTTGACCACTTGGCACCAGACTTTCTACTCGAAATCGGTGCCCGAGTCTACGTCACGAAAGCGCACCCCCGGGTGCTACAGAAATGGATAAATTATTGCAAAATTAAGGGACACATTTTGTGTGTGATAAATTAAAGTTAAATAATATCAAACCATACAATAAGCCAAAAAATGTAATGTGACAAAATACCACTTTATAGTCCCTTTAAGTGTGTGCTCTATTAAACATATATGTTATCAGGCCTGATATTTTCTTCTTGTTGGGGCAAGGCAATTTGATCTTGGAACAGAGCCAAATGCTTTGGTTAAATCTCTGTGAATGTATATTACTTTTAAGTTGTAAATTTGCACATAAATGTACATCATTGTCATCTGCTCTTTTTAAATTTGTTTTTGATAGCATGTATAAATTGAGGAGGAACATCTGTGAAGAGTACGCAACCCTTCGAAATGAGGCTGAAGTCGGAAGAGCCACTTTTGTGTAAAAGGCCACATGACTTTGATCTATCAAATCAATATAAATGGTCAATGTATTTCACTTTATAAATAAAATACATGTATCTATTGAAAGTGTATATTGCATGATTTACACATAAAAAATGAATCAATGTTAAAACATACCTTTTCAAGTAGTTCTTCGAGACTGCTACAAGCAATGCTCTTTCTCATTGCCCTGTCACTACTCCACAACTTAAATATTGTCATGATATGCCACTAAAGAAGAGTAAGGAAGTATTGGTTTGAGCATATTGAATTGAGCATATCTCTATATTAGTTGTTATATAAGTCAAGATCAATCGAGTGAAACCAAAGCTAGAATATGAGCTCCTATACACGACTGAGTATATGTGATGTGATCTGGGGAAACCCTTCACATGGTAAAATTTGCCATTTTGTTTTATATACATCAAATTAACAAGGACACTGTGCTGTTTTCAAAACTGTTTTATTTATGATTCTAGGTTGTCTATAACTTGAGTTATGCTCTCAGGAAGTTATAGCCACCGCTGTCCTTAAGAAACAATGGCGGAAACAAAACACAAAGACGGCTTTTTAATTATCTATCATCATATGTTTTTACATAATTATAAAATGATGGAATTTTTATTGAATATTTTCAAGAATGATCATTTAGATATTAACAATTAAAATGGTAACAAAAACTCAAATTGTCAAAAAAATTTGGGGCGACCATTTTGACATTATCTTCAAAACAAGTTCTCCGACATCCGACGGGTTTTCCCAGATCGCATCACATTATTGGAATGATGTAGGGTGAGGAATTTCATCTATTTGTATAGTGTACAACCAGCACAACTAAATATTCATAGAACAGATCAAAACATAAATTAAATATATATACCACACACATAGATCATTGTCATTTGATTCGTGGAACACGCGTCACGTGTCATCCTTAATTTTGCCATGTATTAAACATCTGCAACATTGGACTGTCTATGGATAATTATAGTATGTCGAATATGGATTTTCAACGCTTAATTCCCAGCGTCGTTCCCAAAATAATCGTTCCCACCCCTTCGTCCAAACAAGGCAAGGTCATTGGTGTCTACATCTAGTCGTCCACGTTGTTTAGATGGGGTTTTTAGAATTTTCAGAGTGTGGGGTGGACGAGGAGCCGTGTCTATTTTGTGTTTATTGTGAAAAAATCAAATGACAAGGATATATGTGTGAGTTATATAAAACAAATATTGAATGCATTTCGTTCGTGCATTGTCGCTGAATATAATCACTTGGTGAAATCTGGACTGTTCCATTTCACTCGGCTTCGCCTCATTAAATGGATTAGTCCAGATTTCACCTTGTGGTTATATTCTGCGACAATGCACTCAATATTTGTATATTATCTACATGTAAAATTGCAAGCCTGAATTGCATAGGCACGTATTTTAATGTTTGTTTTTCCTTTCTGTAATGAAAGTTGTCATTTGACGCAAAACATGGGCCATCAATCTTAAATATGAGTTTAAAACAGTTCACACACATGTGAATACTTATTGATCACACACTTTTTTCCCTCATGTTCATGCACACTCAGAGGCCACTTCGAAAATAACTGTGAATATTGAACCGCGGAGCGTTGACCAGTACACTCCAACACATATGACATAATATGGACATCAAAGTTGTTGATTTCCATGCCCTCAACAATGAATATCTTTTCATCGTTGATTATCAACACTGCTTCTAACAAACCAAACTTGGGTAATTCATCTTCATAGGAAAGGACAATACAGCACCCTTGTCTGTATTCCTTACCAAGAATTACAACATTAGTTGTCTTGTAGGCCTGCAGGCCATCATGAGGTTCAATACCTACACTTGTAGCTATTGTGTTAGCAAGTTCTGGGTATACATCATTCATCACTATGGACACACCTTCCTTGATAATGTCACCACAATACAGGAAATTGTGGGTTCCCTTGCCAAGTGAATCAAGCTGCTTGGAGCACATAAACTTCTGGTGCTTCAAACATATGCTTAAAGGCAGGTTCTTAAAACATCTCCATTTCTTTGTTTTGAAAAACCCATGTTTGGCCTCAAAACGCATACACCACTGATGTCGTAATGGGCCATAGAGAATCATTTGTCTTGGGAGGTGCACACAGTAGTGCATCTTAGGTGTTATTCTTCCCATAGGGTAGATGTTGGCAAAGGTTGTGTGATGATCATATGTGATCTGAGCAAGTAAATCAGCTGTAGTTTGATTACAGCATGGACTTGTGGACAGAAGAGTCATCTGAACAAGCCTCAGGAAATTGATCCATTTTGCTTCTGTCCTGGGTACCTTCTGAGAGATGATCAATGGCAAGATGCAAATTAAGGTCATGGTGGCTGCAGAAGTATTTTTTAAGTTGCCATCTCCATTTATGTGTTTCATATCAAGAACTTCAGGCTTGCCCTACTTCCAGATAAGAATACGGGAACGAAGTGATTCTCGCATTAAGCCATTTCAAAGTGAAGTACTTTGAAACACAGATAAAGTCGTACAACATGTACTTGAGCTCATGGGGGATCAAACCTTCTAGAAATATGTGCATAGGGTCCTGCACAAAACCTGAGCATAATCTGAAATCTGGAATACTGTGGAGACAGCTTTGATTGTTGATGCCCCACTGCTTGCTCCAATATTCCCTTGCAGGTTTTGACAAATTACCATCAAGCATGATACACCTTTGTCTATGTTCCACTTCATCTCTGAGATTAAATTCCTTTTCTAAGAACTTATGCTTCATGTCAAACTGTGTGCCGTCACAATTCCTGCAACCCTTGAGTGCAAAAGAAACACCCTCCTTAAATCCTCCAAACCAGTTGGCTGCTGGAGTGTCACACGAGGCAAAAACCACCTTACCCTCAAGCCTGACATGCACTCCATTTACATTCACTTCAAGACCACCTGAACACAGACTTTTTGCATCTGTGATGAAATCATTTAACAAGACACCGGGTCCACACTTCCTAAGATCCTTTGTTTTTGCTACACCCAACAATTGAATAGCATGCAGCTGTGACCGAAATTCTGGTGGGATGTTCCCCAATGTATAATAAAACATACTGAGTTTATGTTTTTTGGTGTGTGATCCAATTGGATTGACCATTTCTATGTCATCAGTGTGAATAATGACTTGAAGGGCCCTAGGATTTCTCCTACATAATGGATCAGATTGTATGATTTGTCCATCACAAATATCAAACATGTAGTCTGCAGGGCCAGTGTGTGGATTGTCAATGTAATGCTGAATGTCTGGCATGCGCCAAAGGTTAGCTAAACTTTTTGAAAAGGGCACGATATAACCAACAGTGTCTTTCTTAACTAGACTACCCTTAATGGTAACAAATTTGTCTCCCAATTTAACAGCCTCTGGGGAAACATAGAAGTATTCATGTTCATAGAGTGCATCTCGTTTCTTTCTTGTTTCAACTTCAGTCATAGAATGATGTACTTTAATTGTTTCCAGAAAGTTGAAAGGAATGCCCCGATTGCTCAGCTCATGTTTAACTGAGGACTTGTACATGGACACATGATAATCAATCAATGAAGACACTGACTGAATAACCTCACTTACAGAAGAATGGGTCAGGTTGTGACCACACTCTAATGCCAGAGAAAATGACACATGTTGTTGTTTTGTTACTTCTTCTGGAGACATGTGTTGATCCTCATTTCCAAAGAGTGGAACATCATCACCATAATTTTCATCAGCACTAGAATCACTATCTTCACGGTCAGGGTTATCATTGAGGTTAAGGTGGCCCAGATCTTTGTGTTTTCGACACATATGTACTTTAAAAGCATTCCAGCTTTTCGTTGAATAATAACAATTATTCACACTGCAAAACACGATAAAATTTGGATCGTGTCGGTGAAATCGGACAATATGTGTTAAAAATTTATCATAAGAATTATCAGCGAAGCAACACATGGAACATTTGAACTCCATAATATACCAAAGGTGTATCTAGCGCTAGCAGATGCCAATATATGCTGCACCCACATGCGACCCTCGGCCCTAGTGTGCCACAATGGAAATTCGATAAAATCAATAACATAAAGTTTAAACATGTTAAAACAGTAACTAAAACGTACACAGAACACAGGGCAGTGGCACTAAATCAAAGTACTTATATTATAATAATGCAAACAATCTTATAACATTAGAATGATTAGTTAGGCCAAGCCTCACTATGGTCTACGTTATGCACTGTTCCATAATTCACGCACAGCATACAATACAAAATTCACCCACACAATATACACACACACACACACACACGCCTAATGAACGTATAGGACGAGTTTATACGTTATGTAGCATTGTATTTGTAGGCCTACATTGCGTTACGATTACTGTGTGAAGGCGCCGGAGACTATACTGACTAGACTAGAGTGCCAGTGGTACTGTAGTGAGAATACGACAACCAGCCAACAAATTCAATAATTAATGGTTATACTAACGGAAACTAAATCATTAATTATTCTTTTACGGTTTCGAGATTGACCTTGAAATATATAAAAACAACATAAGCATGCTCAAACCTGTTTTTATTCGGAGAGATTGTAGAAATTCGGTAACTCTTTGGGCACACAGAATGATGTCGACTCAGCGCTTTTGGTCGTGGTTAAAAAGAGGTCAAAAAGTATTTGCGCATGCGTATAGATTCCCAACGAGCATTTGCCCGCGAAAACTTACTAAACAGCGCGTTTATGTTCGAGATATGTTGTCAGCATCATGTTTATGGTGGTCGTTTGGTGGAGAGAAAAAAACAAATAACAACCCCAAACAAACTAATTAATATTGGCCAACGTCTATATTGCATGCACTAACACACCCGTGGTGTAAGCATGCCATGTACAGCCTGAAATTCGGCAAATGAAATGTACACCCACACGATTACTAGTGAACACGTGTTTATCATAGTGAATATAAATGCATAGTGTTTAAGTTGTAAACTTTTTATGTGTTTATGCGTTTAACATTGCCGTAATTATAAACGCGTCATGCGTTCACTGGTTTTACAGTGTACTGCAGAAACAGTGGCGAGAACTTTTGTCGAAAGATGGGTAGCTACTTTTGGGGTACCCGCAACAATTACCATTGACAGAGGTAGTCAATTTGAATCCAAACTCTTTAACAATCTTTCAAAACTCTTAGGTTGTAAACGCATTCGCACTACAGTATACCATCCTCAAGCAAATGGATTAGTAGAGCGTTTTCATAGACAACTAAAATCAGCATTCAAGACTCAAAATGAATCAAATCGATGGACGGAATCGTTACCTTTGATAATGATGGGCATACGAACATCTTTAAAAACAGATTTGGGTTGCAGTACAGCAGAGCTAGTTTTCGGCACAACACTCAAACTACCAGGAGAATTCATCATCCCTTCGGATGATTTAAAATCTGTAGATCCAACCAATTATGTTGACCGTTTGCGTCACCACATGTCTGAACTTCAACCCAAAGCCACTAGACTCAATCAGCGATCAAGCCATCTTTCTGAAGAATTATTTACTTGCACGCATGTTTTCGTTCGAATTGACTCAGTCAAAAAGCCACTACAACCTCCTTACCACGGTCCATATTGTGTCATCCAAAGGAAAAACAAATATTTCATCCTAGACATACATGGTAAACATGATGCAATAAGTATCGACAGATTAAAAGTTGCGCACACAGATTTCGAATTTAAAACAACTCCAGCGAAATCTAATCCAGTTTCATCATCTAAACCTACATGTACTACATCCAACACTGTTCCAGAAAAATCAGACAGATGTACGCGCTCTGGAAGGCGAGTGAGATGGCCAAGCAGATATTTGGACAGTTATTGTAAATAGATATGATTTCTCCTTAAAAATAAAATTTTGTTTGCAATTATTTAATTTTGCTACTACCAATCACATTTAGATCAATGTGATTTGGCAGGGGGCTGATGTAGTGAATTCTTTCTTTTCTTTTGATGAATGAACGTGTTAACAAAATGATACTGCGTGAACCCCACTCTTCGTCGTTCCACTGAGGTGTGAGGTTCGTCTCTGAATTCGTTTACGACTGGAAGTGTTTCTACATCAAGGCTACGTGGACTCTGAAACTGACTCGGTGGTGATTGCCCCTCACAGCGGAGGAGTTCTCGTGACCACAGTAGGTTTATATAACTTTAACTTAACTTAACTTACGTTGAAATAAATAAGACTCGGAAGTCAACGAGCAACTTCTTATAGTACATAAAATAATTAATTAATTAAGTCTTGGCAGTTGCAGACAATACATTTCCCTTCGGCTCGGCAGATGCGAGCATTATCTTTATTATACTATATAGTAAGCCTTGTTAATTACATTTTATATCACTATCACTAGTATCAGTATCAGAACCGCTAAACAACAAAGAAAAACCAAAATGATTATATTAACTAAGTTGCAAAATTGTCTAAACTGAAAAAGTCATCTAGAAAACAAGAATGTATGGGAATTCTGAAAAATGGAAGTGAAGACGAAAAGTCCATTACCTAATCACAAGGCGCCGTACAAATACAATGTGAGGATTGCCTCGCATTCATGCAGCGGTCCGTCCGTGGTAAACTTTTAACTTAGGCCGGCGACCCAATGAAAATGACACCATCTAGATGCTGAACAGGTTTTGATGAGAACCGTCGTAGATGTACGTTAGACGAAATGTATCGGCCGTAGATCCCTGACCATTTCTTTCCTCCTTGAACATGAACCTGTGTGAAGTACTCATAGTCATCCTCATACCATAGACCTTTATCATGGTGTGGCCATCCTGATTTTTCTCCAATCCAAATCATGGTAACCAAACCGAGGCTGGAAGAAAAAATAGTCTAGTTCCATATTTGTGCAATGAATATTAGCATTTATTACCGTTATTGGATACGGGGAACATGACCAAGATTGTGGCAGCACTACTATAACTAAGTGCCGTTTAGACTGGTACCCGTCTTTACACAGTAGGCTCTCCTGGCATTATAAACTGCAATTAGAGGGCGTCCTATAATAACCATGGTGACAATATACACGCACGAACACATGAAAGGGACTAAATCATTTAGTACGTTTGAATAGCGTGTAAAACGTTCATATAGGGCTACACAATCCCTTCTCAAATGGTGTAAACAGACTTATTGAGTCCCTCTAGACCCAAGAAAACAATTTCAAGCCAAAAAAATGTTTATGGGTGCCCAATATACAACCTCGCGCGTATGAAGGCACTAAATCATTTAGTACGTATGAATAGCGTGTAAAACGTTCGTATTGGGGTACACAATCCCTTCTCAAAATTAATGGTGTAAACAGACTTATTGAGTCCCTCTAGACCCAAGAAAACAATTGCAAGCCAAATATAAAGTTTTATTTGGGTGCCAGCCCACAATTTTTTTGCACTGCTGATATTCTACAGAGAAACCAAGAGATTCTATTTGTCCGGCCATTCTAATACCCACAACCAGATCTCAAAATATTCAGAGGAATTTAAAACTGGAAATCAGACCATGATCAACGATCAGACAAACCCGTGGCCAAATTTTACTCACGCTTCACACGTTGGAACTAATGCATTATTTAAAAATTATATTACACTTGTTTTATATAGCGCTCTATCTTCGGGCATCTCAAAGCTCGTTATTTTAGGGTTCAGAATAATAATTGTTTAAATTTTTCAATTTAGTTTTTCGAAATTGTGGGTGGGTGGGCCAAAAGAAATAACTGAAAATGGAAATTTAGTTTTTAATTAAAATAATAGAACAAAATAATTTAAAAGGAAGGGGAAAAAATGCAAATATCAAGCGGCCTCTTCCAAATCGTATGTCATGTCTGTGCTGTTCCACTGGTCAAAGTTGTTTCGATAGCCGACCTCCGCACCCGATGGGGAGATGGCGTTAATTCCTCTTCGTGTTTCAACTACAAAGTTGCATGCTGGAAGCCAGGAAAAGCCATTGAAAACTCCTGAGCTGGGAGAGCACTGATTTAAAATATCCACTTCATTTGAGGCATTATTCTTCAATGTATAGGGTACGTTGAATAGTCTGTCAATATTTAAAAATCGAAATTTGACGTGGGTGGGTCAAAACAATTTTAAAAAAAGAAAAAAGTTCTAAACATAGATTATTCTACTGAATGCACCCTCACGACGGGTTAACAAGGTATTGCGGTGCAATCTGAAGCAGCCATGCCAGAAACATCGGGGCGAACCCCATTTTAGTTATAATTCAGTTTAATGAGTTTATTGTCCATATACATTACTCAACACACCGACAAAGCAGTAATGGTTTATTGTCTTACCACAACCAGGGGATCTTAACTCAAAACCATTAACAATAATAGAATGTATCCCTGAGTGAGGAGATTTTTGTTTTGCCTTTGTCCCTTTAATTACAATCCCCGCATCGCCTAAAATGCGCATAAATGAACAGTTAATGCTTGCATATCACCGCTTTCATGCCCTTATTTTCTAATGTGATGTGCATTAGAAATGAATGTATGATTCAGTATAATGTCCGTACTTTTACGCGTGAACGCAAACCCTACTAGCACGCAAGTTCTCTGTAAAATAAAATCGTTCCTCAATCACGCACAGGCCTCAAACATGTCTGCATCCAAAGGGCCCAATTTCATAAAGCTGTTTAGCAGAAAATACTGCTTAGCGAATTTCTTTGCTAAGCAAAAAATAAGTGGGGCACCAGTCGCAATAATGTAAACTTTATGGAATGTTGGCTGGCAACTTGTTTCTGTTAAGCAAGATTTTTTCTGTGCTTAGCATGTTTTTGTGCTTACAGGTTTGATGACATTTTGCCCAGGAGTGAAATAAAGAATAAGCATTTCTAGTCTATTTCATTATGTCTCTATGGTTGGCTGAGATATCATACTTTTATAATGATTGTGGATAATGGTGGATACGTGCGCTATATAAGTCCACACATTATTATTATTATTATTATTATTATTATCCTATTTGCAAAGTGGAAAATTCCACGAGTTTAGATGCCCCCCTCAAAATATGTACCAACCTATAAGAAACAAGGAAAAAATACTCAAACAATCATTTGAGAGCGTTAACCCCCCCTGAAGATTTGTTTTTGTGAAACGGCATGGCATCCTGACTTCTTGTGCAGATTACCTGTTGGGGCACCAGTCTATTTTGTTTAAAACACAGTGATAGGGAAGCAATGAAGAGAACATCACTTCAGCAATTAATTTAAAGTACTTTCTCATTTTTACCTGTTGAAATTTTATCATACTATTCCATGACAACCTTTCAATTGCCTTATGAAACCAAAAATCTGATTAAAAAGTAACATTTATATGAATAAAACAGTGTTCCCGTGGGTTTATATGGATTGCAACTGAAGATTTTATTTCATTATTGTATCAAACTTATTTTGTCCTGGAATAATATAAAATTGATATTTGCTTTTACCATTCTTCTAGAAAAGAACTAATTAATAACATAGTATGAATGTAAAATAGTAGTTATTGGCCGTTAGGTTTGAGATGTAAGGCCAGTAACTACGATTTTGCATTTATATACTACTGGTCCTTTAGGTTGGTAAGCAGTTTGCAACAGCCAATTCTCTGTTTATAAAATTGCGCAAAATATATTTATACATCTAACTAACATTAACAACATATTTCACGGCTTAGCAGGGATTTTGGAGTGTATAATGTCAAAATGTATTTCTGTAAATGATACAGTAGATCTAATGTTCTTGAACAAGTTCTGCTAGTATGTAGATGTGAAGCATCATCTTTAGATCTAGTAAAATTTGCGATGACATATTGAAATAATCTCTTTTGAGTAGTAAGGGTTCTGAGAAGAACCTTTGGTTAACTCAACATTTTGATCTGTATGCTTTGATCATCTTCTAGGAGAATGCGGAATGCTGGTGCAGGAGGGGTTTAAGTAGCTTGGTGGAGGAGTCCCGATCACTAGATCTGTGGGCTTGCTTGTGCCATTCTTGTAGATGTAGCTATTACCTTAAAAAATTGAAATACATTCATAATTATTAATTATGTATGAAATAACAAATGTATTATTACACAATTTATTTATAGAAAGTGAAAAATAATATTGTAACAAATTTAATAAAAAAAAGTGCTTAAATATCAGCTGTTTTAACCAACCACACACCATCCCTTAAAAACATTCAAATAACAAATCCCATATCCTACTAATTTATTTTAAGCTAGGATTCAACTTTATAGGTTCAGGGGTTACACAGTTGTAAACATTACATTTATTTGGGAATTACCAACTTTGTATTCTATTTCACTTACTATTAGGCCAAGAGAATGAAAGTCATAGATTTGCGTCCAGGAAATTTCGAAAACACACGAGGCTTTTTTTCATTATTCATTATTTCCATTGATCATTAATAACAGCGCCATCACAAGATGTTTCTCCTAATCTGTGTAACGTACGTGCATCATTATACGTGCGGGCCGCACACACAGGCATACTAGGCTCAACAGTGAACGTGTTGTGCATGTGAAGGCGGTACAATTGCAGGTGCGGATCAAACGGAGTTTACCATACAGTTTTAGCGCGATGCGACCTTTTTTATGAACGACGTATGCGGGACTAAGACTGTAAGAGAACATGTGCTCATGATTTATTATAGCGCACATACTGGTGGAAATTTGGTAAAAACTTCGTTTTACTGATGTGGATGATTTGAAACTAAATTTGTTTGGTGGAAATACCTTTTTTGTGCAAATAATGATTTTTTTGGCAAATAATGAAAAATTTAGGCGGTAGCTTTCGGGACATGCGGGCGGTGGACGCAAATCTATGACTTTCATTCTCATGGCCTTACTATTATATCATCGTGATTGTACAAACTATACTATTTCTATGACAGTAAACAGTGGGCTAATATTTCATGTTTCAGATGATAACAAGTCCCAGGCATGTCAAATACAATGTTCCCAAGTTAACTCCCAATCCCCCCATGGAAATGTCTTGCAGTTGCAATACTTGTGGGTGCATGGTGAATTATATTATTTATTAAAAGCAAACTTACCCAACTAAGGTCACAGATAATAACGTCTGTCACTGACCAACTCTGCCAGCAAACAATCCTTTTAGATGATATGATGCATGTACATTTACTAACCTAAATATATAATTGTCTTTATTGAGTTAAAACCCATCAACCATGACTTGTCAACAAACTATGAACAGCTGATTAGATTCATGTGTGCATGTGATGCATAATCACATACAGTCTGGTAACCATCATTATGTATGTCTCTACAGTGCATATGGAGTCAGGGAACCTTTACGTTACACTGACAACAGAGGACGCCCTTCAAGCAAAACTTTCAGGGACATGTCAAGGGGTCCTACTAATTGCCGACATCTACCGACAACTCTTAAAAACCTACCGACATCTCATTGGGTCCTACTAATTGCCGACCCTGCCGACTTATTGTTCTCCTTGGTTACCATCACCCTCGTGTATAATGGTACAGTCCATGTCGTATCTCGAGCGCATAAGAGTTGTCGGTAGATGTCGGCAGGGGTCGGCAATTAGTAGGACCGGTACAAGGGGGGTTAGAAATATCAAATTTTTATTTTAATGATTTATTCTTGTTTCTAATAGGCCTGTACATCTTTTGAGAGGGGCAGAATATTAAAAAAAGCAAAAAAGGTGAAATAATACCCCCCCTACCCAGGCTTTTCACATCATGGAAAGTTGATAAAAACATGCTCGTGGCAACATATTGGCCTGAACCGGAAACTACACCAATTGCCTCGACCGAGGGCGCTATTACATGTGAACGGTCAACACAAATTGTGTACAAATTTTGGAAATATGAATTTCAACAGTTTTATATTCTTTAAACACAACTTAATTTAAACCAAGTCAAACAAATGTAAGTGAAAGTTACTAGGGAAAATGTCCCGCGGAAACAACACTGGTACTTAAAAAATTATTCACAGAAAATCAACTGTCACCCAAATATTGCAATTTCAAGTAAGGCATAACATAACCTGTGTTCAGTTCAAATTATTATTAAACAAATATTAATCAAAGAAATGCCCCCAATGCGGTTAAATTATAATATTTATGTGAGGGTTTATGCGAGGAGGCACTTGCACAGATATTATTTATTTATTATAGTACCATATTGCTTTTTTCAAATAATAGGGCGACAGGAAAAAGTCGCCCGTTTCTTGGTGTCGCCCAGTTGTAGCATTTTGCAACACATTTTGTAATAATAATAATAATAATAATAATAATAATAATGTGTGGACTTATATAGCGCACGTATCCACCAACTGAGTGGTGCTCAAGGCGCATTATATTATTACCCCTGCTCATAAGGCTCATAAGGCGTTGTTATTCTAGACAATAAAAGCTAATTATAGCTCTCCGGGCTGATCATGATGTTATTTGTCGTCTATGGTTTCTCTATCATAAACCCAATATGATAAACAGAAGCACCAAAGGACAAGGTTAAAAGGATTTAAATTGACATGCAGTGTCTACCATATGTGTAATGTCGAAGTTCTGATGAAACAAAACTTGACAATAGCCTACTGAAAGCAACTGTTTTTTATCATAATAATATTATATTATTATTATGTTATTTTATCATACATATATTATTAGTAGTATTTGGGACTACAAAATGGTCAAAATCTCACTGGATGTACATACATTCATTGCTCAATATCTATGAAACAAAATATCGTTACCGATCCTTAATTGACTACACTTTCCTCTCATTAAGTGTATTGTCACGTCGTGTCAGTAGCCTCTCTTTGGTACTGGTAACCGATGGGTTGCGTTCAGCCTCAATGAGGCCTGCAGCGGTGGGCCACAGCACCGAGCTCAAACCAGTATCGTTGCATCAGTGGATCATCGAACAGGGTTGGGCATGGAGGACAGGGGAATTGAACTAACTCCAGGGAATATGGAATTGGTCCAAGGGAATAGAGAATTAAAGATCCAAGAAAATATGGGATGGAGTGTCCAAGGGAATTCAGCAGGGCAGTTGGGCCGTCTTCCTTAATTACTTGAGATATATTTATTTATCTCATGCCCTGGGTACCTTAACCCATCAACGAAATGTGCACCGGAGGCAGCAATTCAGAGACAGTAGTATGTGCCTTTATTAATAAAGTAACTCCTTAAGCTGTCTTAAAATACCAGGATCATTCAATGATTCTCAATTATTAGTTGATTACTACTTGGTTACACTTCTTGATTCTCCCATGATTCTTTCATGATTCTTCTATGATTCTATCCTAATTTTGGTCGCACTCCACATTGACTGAAAACAAATATCTTGTCCCATTCATAACTGTACTGAACAAATCAAAATACAACAACAACAACAACAATAACAATAACAATAACAATAACAATAATAATAATAATTGAGTGGTGCTCAAGGCGCATTATATTATTACCCCTGCTCATAAGGCTCATAAGGCGTTGTTTTTCTAGACAATAAAAGCTAATTATAGCTCTCCGGGCTTATCATGATGTTATTTGTGGTCTATGGTTTCTCTATCATAAACCCAATATGATAAACAGAAGCACCAAAGGACAAGGTTAAAAGGATTTAAATTGACATGCAGTGTCTACCATATGTGTAATGTCGAAGTTCTGATGAAACAAAACTTGACAATAGCCTACTGAAAGCAACTGTTTGTTTATCATAATAATATTATATTATTATTATGTTATTTTATCATACATATATTATTAATAGTATTTGGGCCTACAAAATGGCCAAAATCTCACTGGATGTACATACATTCATTGCTCAAGATCTATGAAACAAACTATCGTTACCGATCCTTAATTGACTACACTTTCCTCTCATTAATTAATTAAAAAACCCTTCGTCGAGGGAGACACCACCGGGTAACCCTACTCTTGGAAAGGGAGGTCCCAACCGTAAATTGTACACATCTTGAATTGCGCGGCCGTAAATGTAATGAGTCCTAATACTACTCCAGTTTCGATGATAAAGAGATAACATATCGTTATCCCCATCGTCAGCATTCGGGGGAATCGGAAATGCGAGTGGATCTTCGGGAGATAGACTGACGCCTTGCGGCGCCATTGCTTGTGCAATATTTTGAGGTTCGTCATTTTGCTTGGGTTGGCGAGAGTGGGATCGTTTAATAATGTTGTTTCAAATTGTGTGACTGATTAAATGTTTTTCCACATGTAGGGCATTCACCACGGTAGCTGGAATGAATTTCCTTGTGGCATTTCAGACTGGTTTTTTTGCGCATATGATTTTTCACAGATATCGCAAGTAAATCTACGGGTGTCAAGACTGTGTTTTACTTTCTTATTTACACCTAAAGACTGCATAGTGACAGACTGTCTCTTCGCACCCCGGGACGACCGTTCCCCAACTGGTATTCTGCGTCTCTTGGGTCGTACGGAGGCTGGTCTTTTCTTACCCCCTAGTTGTTAGGTCCGCGCCCTTTCCTTTCTGCGGCTCGGCTGTGAAGTCGTTGTCGAGGGCAATTCCGGATGGTGTTTTCTCAGATGGAGGTGAGGTTTCTGGAATACTATCCGACCAAAATGAACAGCCGGGTTGTGGGGACACATCCGTTCTCTGTAGCTCTGGTGTTTCTGGTGTACTATCCGACCAAGACGAACGGTCGGGTCCGACGAGGTTGTCTTCACGGCGGTTAAACTGGGGTAAATGATAAAGAAACAAACGATACAATAAGGTTTCTAAAATACAAAAGATGTCGGTTAACACCCGGAAGGAGTAACAAGCTTAATTGTAGGTTTTCAATTTACCTCTTCGATCGCTGCGGTTTCCATTCTTAATTTGGCTCGCCGTAAAATCCGGGCTCCATTCAAAGTTTTGTTGCGAAGCTTCCGTCGCTGCGGTTTCCATGCGGTCGATCGCCTCAATTTGAGTCGCCGTAAAAACTGGTTCGTCGATCGCCTGAATTTGACTCTCCGTAAAATCAGAATCAGTGATCGCCTGAATTTGACTCGCCGTAAGATCAATGCTCCATTCGAAGTTTTGCAGCGACGCTTCATTCGCTGCTGTTTCCATGCGGTCGATCGCTTCAATTTGACTCGCCGTGAACTCCGGGCTCCATTCAAAGTTTTGCTGCGACATGATTGCTGACGTATATGCTCCGTGGAGGTTATCTCTCGAGGCCGGGCTGATGATTTGTGAGGAATCGACTGATTGACGCCGGTTCTTTATACCAATAAAGGGGTAAAGTTTTATTGTTGCTTTTAAACAAGTCACGACGAGTTAAGTAAACTGTAAAGAACTTAAGTTTATTCACGCTGAATTGTGAGTGCACTTTCGTTCGGGTTTGAAACCATTGACCCGTTTAGCCCCTGTATATGGTTTTGAAACTTTAAAGATAAAAATTGAAGAAATTTAATCCAAACAAAACCAAAACAACTAAATTAACGTACCCTGTTAGTTTTACTTCTTAAACATCGCTGGATGTGTGGAGAGCATGTGCTGTACGTAGACGAAATGGTTTGTTGTCATTGCATACAACACGGCGTCCATGGGGGAAGCGATCTCCCGGTCGGGATTCGATATCCTCCACGGGGCCGTGTTGATCAATCACCTCATATAATTTTTTTACTGGTGAGGTGATGAATTTGACATATGCGTAATGATGTTTCTTAATAGCATATGTCAACGCTAATAGCATATGTCAACGCTTCTGACATAGAAATTACCAAAATGTGTGTTGAGTTTGGAGGGATACTATTCCACCCTCTTATTTCAGGATCATTATTGATCCTACGCCGTATACGTTCGATGTGTAAAACACTGCCGTGATTATCTACGATGTTGTAAAAATCTTGGAGTCGAACGGAAGACATGTTGACAACCGACGTAGGAATCAATATATGTAACTACTGTAGAAATATCAAACTAGATAAACTAAAATAAGTAACGGATGGAGGGGTTAAACCATCGAACCTAAACGAAGTTTGTATAGTCCGTTGCGACAAAAGGTCTTTGAATCGAAAACATATACACACCTCAACAAGGACGACCTTAATTAAATTTAAAATAAGTAATGGTTGGAGGGGTCGAACCATCGAGCCTAAACGGAGTTTGTATAGTCCGTTGCGACAAAAGGTCTTTGAATCGAAAACTTATACACACCTCAACAAGGACGACCTTAATTAAATTTAAAATAAGTAATGGATAGAGGGGTCGAACCATCGAGCCTAAACGGATTTTGTATAGCCCGCTGCGACAACAATTTATGCCTAGTCATAGACGACCAGACCCACACTGAGAGTGCGGGAAAAATAGACGCCGGATATTAAAAATAAATAAATAAATTCATAAATACAATAACCCACTGCATGGTCGACCCACCCTTTTCTCCTTCCTCGACGTCTTGACAGATGTCGAGGAACCCGTCGCTTTGTTTTCACTTCGTGAAAATACAAACGAGACGTCAACGTCTCGTTTGTGCTGCGTGAAGTGTCTTCGGCGATCCATGATTTACAATCATTCCCGCACCTCCCAACTGGATAAAACAATAACGGTTTTTCTCCAGTTACACTATCGTGACAGAGATCCCACTCACCACTACATGGTTCGTTCAAGACGCATCCTGCGTCTTGGCATACGCCACTGAACATGATGCAACTTGCATCATGTTCTTCACATTATCGTCACTTCGTGACTCCATACACTGCACGGCTGTTTCAAGCCGATCCACGTAACGTAAATAAAGTTTATCAGATCGTTTGTTGAAAATTATTTACTCCAATAATGAGTGATTAGCTCTAACTAAGATGGCGGCGTTTTTCCTCCGTCACTATGCCGCAAAACTTTGAATAAAAACATTAATTTTGGAAAGAATACTAATGTAAACAATGGTTTTATTATAAAAACTTCCATAAGTCTCTATTTCCTTGATGTTCATGATGTTATAAACACATTTTAATTGTTGAAAATGAAATAAAAAAGTATTTTAGGACTCACTGTGCGTAAATTAATAAAAACGCCGATCGAAAAAATGAGGATGCATTTGCACGCAAATTAAATGAAAATAAGTTTTGTAGAAGTAATGACCACAGTTTTGGTAAAACATTCCGTTTTCAATTTACTTAGGAGAATTGGCCTGAGGGCAGCTCTATTTTTAAAGTTATAAGCAACGAAGTTGGCGCATATTTCACGTCAACGTTCTGTTTACATAATAGTTTGTACACGGACATACATACTACGCGTATACTGTACTACGGGATGTAAACACACACCACTGCGCCGCGAAATTCAATAAGTTAATTTCAATGTAATACGTGGGCGCACGTATGGCTCAACACACACACACACACGCACAGACATCAACGTTACAACATGGAACAAGGAGGCGATAGAAATATTCATATTCAGTTGTTTGTTTAGCTTTATTTTATTTCACATTATGGAATATCATCAGTCAGTATTAACAAAATTATGCCGTGTATGTGGGAGAAGGTTGGAAACTGCCAAACAAAAGCAAGCTGGTAAGAGTTACACTAAACCTGTAGACTGCTCCAAATACAGAAAAGAAATATATGCTGTGTTTTCGATAAGTACGTGGGAAGATGACACTGAAGTACACCCTGAATCAGTATGCTACAAATGTTCCCGATCTCTACGCTATGCCCAACATGGTAACAGAATAAATAGTACATCAAATATTAAACATGAATATGCAATTTGTACACCAAGGCTGAACTGGAAAGCACATCCCAGGACAGGTGAATGTGAAATATGTAGAGTGTTCCTGAAACAAGGTGAGGGGGGTCACCAACCAAGCCGAAGTCGGCAAGGTCATTCGGCAGAAATCCAAGGCCACACGTCTAATTTGCCTTCGAACCTTTTTGGATTAGAAGAGGATAATAATTGTACTGTAAGCCCGTTGCTTGAAATATGTGGCAAATCTTCTGAAGAAGAAAGTATATTTATATGCCCAATTTGCCAGTACATACTGAGCACCCCACCATTCAAACACCATGCGAACATAACTTTTGTGCCATTTGCTTATCTAACTGGTCAGTTCAACTCCAAATCCGAGGTCCCATGTCCAGTGTGTAAGCAACTTCTACACTTCACCCATGTATCACCATGCCCTCGGATACTACGATTTCAGCTAAGCACCTTAATAACGGCTTGTTCAAAATGTGGTTCAATGGGAAAATTAAACAAAATGGCTGAACATGAATGTCCCATCAAACAAACTTCATGCCATTGTAAGATATGCATTGCACCAATGTAACATCATCATCCTCTCCAACAAGAGAGTCAGAAATTACCAAAGCAGCAAAACTTCTTCAAAAAGTGGCTTCACAGCATGTAAGAGGGACCCCAATTCCACCACAAATTGAAGCTGCTACTGACAGATGGACATGGCACAAACTGAAAATAAATGGCACTGCTAAATTGAAGACCCTGGTAGGGTAAGTGCAATTAAAATCACTTCCAAATTACGTACAGAAAGTTAAGCAAATTAAAATACATTGATGATGTAGTGTGAAAAATTAATCGCTGCTCAAATAATAGTACATGGTAGGGATCATGACGAAACTGGCTTGAAACTTGCTGTGAAGTGTTAATGTATCAACGATGGTTATATGTATTTTTTCTTTCTTTCAGACTCATGTATCATCAATTTCATGGCGACATACCGGAGAATGTTCCCAACACATTCTGTAACCCCCAAAATGCACCTGCTTGAAAATCATGCAGTGGAGCAGCTTCGGAGATTTGGTGGGGTTCGGCCTTTTGAACGAGCAGGGTGGTGAACTTGTGCATACCGAGTTCAATAGAACCGGTCATGCTGTCCATGGCATGAGGAATGATTTGCAGCGTCTTCTCACCATCATGAGGCGACATCATACAAGCACCGTGCCAGAAGTGCAGGCAGTGCATGTTCATAAATACAGTCAAAAGAAGAAAAGAAGAATAGATAAAGCAGTCTGTATGACTTTTGTACATACTATAAGCACAAAAACTTTAACCCCCTAAAAAAAAATTAATAATAATAAATAAATAAATAAATAAATAAAAATACAAATTGGAGGAGCTGGAGACATACTAAATCACAGTAAATGTATGATTTACAGAGCAGCCATACTGGGAAAAATAAAACCATTAAAAATATAAACTTTTCTGCATAGAAATGGTCTGCATTGAAAAATACAAGATAACACATTGTTTGAAATTGATTGAATGCCTCATTCATTCCTATAAATGTACAACTGGAGTATGTGTCACAATCATTCTCATAACATTCCCATAATTATATTGGCATTCCTGTAAATGTACTTAATATTGCTATTGTGATTTGAGGACATGATACAAGTTATAAATGTCTGGAATACACAACCCCTCCATAAATAACACTTCGGGAGAAAAACTTGTTATGGATTGTCAGAACTACATGTTAGTCAAGAGAGATGTTAGAATACATTGTGTAACCACAAACCTACCTAGTCTTACTCAACCTTATCAAAAGCTGGCTGGCATCATGACATTGACAGTATCACCAGGTAGAATTTGACAGCATCCGATGCATAGTGACAATGGCAGTAAACATATCTCAAGTATCTAGGAAAATAAATAAATAAACAAAATTTTCAAAAAATGTATGTCTTATAATGACAGACAAGGCACAACGCAAACATGTAATAACAAATAATTAGCATTTGAATTGTTGTATTTGTGTAGTTTTCTTATTAATTTAATTTTTGTCCCAATATAGGCCTAATTGTTTTGACCATTTCCGTTCTCCCATAACCCTCCCCAGCAAACACTAACACTAGTAGTAGTCATGGTAGTAGTACATGTATGTACGTTACTGTCACTTAATTGATATGGCTTTTTACGCTGTTGCAGTGGCGTAGCCACGGGGGGCCTGGGGGGGATGGGGCACGACCCCACAAATTTCCAGTGCCCCCAGGTTCCCCCCACGAAAAATCCTGATAGTGCCCCCCCCCCCAAACAAAAACAAAAAAAGAAAAGGGAAAAACCCATACCCATGCCCCCACTGATATGCAATGCCCCCTGTTCCCCCCACTGAAAAAGTCCTGTCTACGCCGCTGCGCTGTTGGTATTACATGATTATTAATTAATAACAGTACTTGATGTAAGCCTAGAATCTAAATAGGGCCTAACTATAGTTTTCCATGATCTGACTCAGTACATTACATGGGCAGCATGTTTATTTATATACATCCGCATATACATGAACATTATGTGTACTGTATGTGTATATGTACAATGTACGTAGGCCTATGTACAGTATGTGGATACAAAAGCAGGCACGGTAGTCGCCCACGTTGTGTCAGTACGGAAAACAAATAATTACACACCAACTTTAATTGACTCAAGAAACTAAAAAAGAGCTGCCCTCACCTTATGACTACCATAGGGGTCACTTGATATCACAAGCTGTCCACTCTACCTAAAGTTTCGGCATACAAAGTTATATTTTTTGTCCAAAAGGTGATTAATAAAAGCACTTGAGAGAACCCCTGTCGTCGCGTTCGAAAAAGTCACGTGTGCAAATCTAGCGCTAAATAAATTATATTTGACACTTGACCTCTCAGCAAAAAGTAAACAAACGTTTTGAAACGTCATCCACCTCATTCAAAGTTCAAAATTTGCATTTTTCATTGAGCCAATAGAAACAAAGGTAAAATGCAGAAAGTATGCAAATTAGCCTTATTTAACGTTATGCGATAAATCACGTCGACGCGCTATATGGCTCTTTTGACAGACGCTTGAGGGCGCTCTCTTATTTCTTATTTGAAACGGCCGTGACTGCCGTGAGGCGAACAACTCACCACTGCGTGGCTCGGTCCGCATCTGCGCATCATTTTTGATGCGCAGTTACTAGTGTGTAGCGATGCGTAGCTGCGCATCATTTTTAGGGTGTGAGATGCTCCATTAATACTACTTACATATCTTTGGTTTGGCCAGAAGTACATCTAGAGAATGGTGCTTCAGAGTAAAGGTCATATCAGATTATTGAAAGGTCATATATTTGACAATGATAATTATTTCCTCCTAGTCATGAACAAAATAACGTTAGTACCTACTTCAGACGTGAAATACGTTGCTCATGAAATAGCTTACATTTACTATATGTTTTAAGGTGTTGTGCAAACATGGGAATGATGAAGCTTGTTTGTTTTCTAAAAAAATATACATTTACACCTACACTATATGCACAATACACAATGCACATGTACAGTGTACGACAGTAAACAGTAAGCAGTATCAATCGCGAAATGATGTGAAACATCATATTTCATGATGAGGTAATTGAAGTCATGAATGCCAAAAACGATCTGTTAGAATTATCTCTTAGATTTAGAACAAGCGTTAACAATTCCAAAACTGTGTATAAAACGACACCTCAAAATAAATGACGATAGTGAAATTACCGTAAACTGTGTGGACACAAATGTGCTGGCGATGCATTATATTCTAATTAGATAATGTAGTGTACAGTGAATGCAATACTGTTTATACAGTGTATTATACACTGTATGCCTCTTGTCTGTGTGTCAAGGCCGTTCACACGCGGAATGGGCTGTGTGCTTATAGTACTTCTGAATAGTTGTTCAGTTAAACTTCCGTTTTCGACCGGAATGGGATCAAATTGGGGTCATGTCTGTGTAAGAAATGTGACATAGTTCAAGGTCTTTAAGATGATGCAAAGATTGTGAAAATATCTTCTGTGGTTCATGAGATATGATTTTTTGAAATTTTCAACTTCCGGTTTCGACCGGAAGGAGAGGTTGGATTGGGGTCACGTCTGTGTACGAAAAATCACATAATTCAAGATTCATAATTCAAAACATGGTGCAAAGATTGTGAAAATATCTTTTGTGGTTCATGAGACAATTTTTTGAAAATATTAAACTTTGATTGAGTGTAATTCGATATCTGATGACCTCACTATGACGTCACAACTTAAGGTACAACTACATGTTAAGGTCTAACTATGTGTTAAGTTTTAAGGTTCTGTGAACTCCGCAACTATGTTTTTGGCTCTGGGTATGTCTCAAGAAGTAGAAGAAGAAAAAGCCCCCAAAAAGAACAATAACAAGAGGTGTTCGCGCTATAGCTCGAACACCTAAACAAAAACGAACAATAACAAGAGGTGTTCGCACTGTCGTTCGAACACCTAATTATACTACTTTGGAAGGGCCAAACTATAGTTTAGTTATTTCCGAAGATTTTATTCCCAGGCGGCTATGCGTATTTACTAAAAGTCCATTTTACCATGCATTACAACAGCATCAACAACAAGAACCGATGTACTATGGTGCGATCATGGTGCGATGCACCGTTATTAATATTAATTTAAGGGCTGCGGGCTTCGTTTACAGGGTTTGGGGAGTCCGGACAATTGATTTCCCATTAAAATAGCAGAGAAAGATGCTGTTGTGACGACTAGCTAGCGGCGGCAGTTCATCGCTACAGCGGCGTAGCCACGGGGGAGGGGGGGGGGCCTGGGGGTGGGGGCTGGGCACGTGTCCCCACAAGATTCCAGTGTCCCCCACGAACAATCCCGATAGTGCCCCCAAAAAAGAAAAGAAAAAGAAAAGTGGAAAAAACCCATAATTATCTCCTGGGCCCCCACTGAAAAGCAATTCCCCCTTTGTTAAAAATAGTAGAGTTTTGATACGTTTAAACATTTAATATGTGTTTTGGGGTTTGTTGTCAACGTTTAAACTCTGAACTGGAATCACTGAGTCATGTGATTATTATTGTGATGGCGGTCAGTCAGCACGCTCCTTGCTGGGCTCTGACAATATGTACTGTTTTTGCCATGTAGCTTCACGTACATACTGTATGAATTTCACACCAGCTGATGGGGCTTTGACTACTGTTTCTTCTAATGTAAAATATGTACATTCTCAATGTTTCTGGAATGATTCCTGGCCAGTTTTCTTCATGGATTCTCAGTATTTTCAGCCAGAATCTTGCACTGTATCAAGTTATTGCTGCATTCTTCACGTTACGCTTGACCAACCCCATTATGGACATCCCAGCAGTTGGCATCCTGCTTCCACACTCCTTTGTTCTGAGCAAGCATGGTTTATATTCACAGTGCAACCAACATGGTGGAACTGTGTACATATACACATACATGCATCCTGCCCTTATTCACGTCTTCAACTTCAGGTTTTTCAACTCCAAGTTTCTACAGTCATCTCCTGTATTCCTCGACGTCTCAAACGTCTTCATCGAAGGTTTGGCAATTGTCACGTTAGCTATTATTCTAACTCTTCTTCTACCTTTCAACTTGAACTCGGTGGGGATGTTCATCCCAATCCTGGCCCTCTAAAAACTGAAGTGCTAAATTATGCGTGCTAAGGTCTGTCGTGGTAGCTTAGTGCATAAATCAGCCCCACAGGGGTAAAACTTGCCATAAGTGCCGAAGAAGACGTGCTGAAAATGAATGCTGGTTGCCGAAAGTGCACCTGAAGTGTTAACTTTCCAGCAAAGTCATTTTGATTGGTCAATTTATATCACATGATTAAAAACTTGTCAGAACGTGTACCGCGCCGTGCCGTCGTCGACGTCCGTGCAGAGTAGCAGGAGCAAAGAGTTGGAGCAGAAAAAAAGGTAAGCAAACAACACAATAATGATCGGTATTCTTATAAACGTGTATGCATAGATAAATCTGGTTTGAGAAAGCTTTGTAATGATGATTAAACAGAGAGTAAAACCCTGGATTTTTCTTGTGCAATCCGAGATCTGGTTGGTGGGCAATGCTATGTACTCACTACGTCCATTGTTGCAGTGTACAGTACACAGCAGATTTACATGTACATACTGTACATGTAAGTGTGCGTGTACTGTACTGTACAGTAAACAGTATGTCATGGTTGACAACCTCCGTTGTCACAGGCAGTGCAGACATACGGTATGACTAGACTATGAATGATGAGAGATGGCTGTGTGTATTCATGGCCGTCATATGCAGGACCTGTGTCAGGACTAAGCAAACGGTAGGCTTTAATTGTGTGCAGCTGTTTTTCAGGCCCTGACATGGATAGCTCCTTCTCTTGTAATTTTGTTCTGCTTACATACCAGTAAAAAAAAGATCTTAATACTTTTTTCCGAGTCTGATTCTAGTGATTGTCTGCACTGTGAAGCTGAAGGTGCAAATTTGTTTTACTCTTTTCTTTAGGCCTACACCAATAAGGAATTATGTCTTACATGTAGGCATACCGCATGTATGTAACATAAGTTGTCATTTTTTACTTTGTGTCTGAGTGATAAATCTTTCCCTGTTTCTTATTTAGAGTTTTAAAGTTGCATGGCCCGTGTTTCAATCGAAATTGTGAGAAAACATTTTACGAGTGAACGAATTTGAGTATTAACCATAGTGACGAAAGTTTGTTTTTTGTTTTTCAATTTTGAAGGCCAGGAACCATGAAATAATTTTAAAAACACAACACGCACGATACTACTAGTTCATGTCCTTTATGCATAGTGTGTACCAGTCACGTGAGTTATTGTCGGGACCCGACAATATCTCATTTTTAGTTTTTAATCAACTACCGCTATTTCATTGGCGGATTTTTTCGTGCAATATATCAAATGAAAGCTTGGAAGTTTCTATGATCTTTAAAAACAGCTGTTTAACATTTAAATCTAAATTTTGGGGTCAAATCGGCCAAAAGTCTGGCTATGCAACTCTAACATCTCAACAAACAGGCAGTGTCAAAGTGTACTTTTTCTATACTTTGGGGGCCTGTTTTGGGAAATTATTATTTTCCATATTTATTTCTTCTTCTCACCACATAGATAAGGAAATGAGATCAAGTTATGTGATTGTACTTCGACTGAAGATTGACACCCCCCCCCCCCACCCCCACCCCGTAAAGAAAAAACCCAAAATAAAAACAAAATCTAATCATCATCGTTAAATAGACAAATATCAAGAATGGGTTTTTTTTGCTTCAAGTGTCGCATTATCATTCCAGGACCTGTTCGTAAGTTAATTAGTCATTTACACATGGCACATGCTCTTTTCGACATGAAGGATTTAAAGTTAGTTTGTGGTCAAGGTGGATGTCCTTCATCATTTAGCACGTTCAATTCCTTTCGGAAACATGTCAAAAATCAGCATCCTCAGGGTGAGGCTGAGGCGGATCTACATGGTCCTGTTAGAAATGACATCGGGAATGATATGGATGGCGACATTGATGACTTTGCACAAAATATGGAACATGATGTAGACGAGGATGTAAGATTATTGGATACAACCAAGCAAAGTGCAATTTTCATTGGCTCACTTCTCTCAGATGCTAACATGACGCATGCAACCATGAGCAGAGTAATATCTGCGACTACCACTTTGAATCATGAAATTGTTGAACATTTGAAGAGTAAAGTGATCAGCACTTTGGACAGAATTGGTGTTGAACAAGGTAATGAGGATTACCAAAAATTATTAGCTGATTTTGACAATGAGAAGTCACTGTTTGAGGGACTCAATACCAGGTATAAGCAAGAAACATTTCTTAATGCCCATCTTGGTGTAGTACAGCCTACAACAATATTTCTTGGCTTTCGTTATGATGTTCGAACTGATCGTCCAAATGGTCAGGCAAAACAAGTTGTTGTTTCAGAGACGTTTCAATACGTTTCTCTTTTGGCAACTCTTGGAATGGTTTTAGGAGATGGGTATGCAAGTAATGAAATTGAAGTTGGACATGTGAGCCATGATAATGTACTGCGTGACTTTTGTGATGGTCGTCAGTGCAAGACCCATCCTCTTTTTTTCTACCAATAACATGGCCATTCAGATATGCCTCTACTTTGATGAATTTGAAGTTATGAATCCTTTGGGTTCAAAGAGAGGGATTCACAAAGTTGGAGCATTTTACTACACCTTGAAAAACTTGCATCCAAGATTAAATTCATCATTGGACAACATTCATCTGCTTGCATTCTGCAATTGTCTTGATCTGAAAAAATATGGCTTTGATTCTGTGTTGGCTCCATTTGTGACAGAACTAAAGAAGTTAGAATCTGTAGAAGGTGCAGAAATTGTACTCCCAGACAACTCTATTAAGACTGTGAGAGGGACCTTGTCACAGGTTTGTGGAGACAATCTGGGGGTAAATGGTTTGCTTGGCTTTGTTGAAAGCTTTGGGGCCAATAAACCCTGCAGGATTTGTTCTGGTCATAAGGATCAGTTTCAGACACTTTTTTTAGGAGAAGACTTTCCACTCAGAGATAAAGACACTCATACTCTTCATGTGGAAGAATGTGTTCGTAATGCTGCAGCAGCAGTGACACTTAATGGTGTCAAGAGAGATTGTATTTTAAATTCACTCAGCTATTTTCATGTCACACAAAATACTGCCCCAGATATAATGCATGATCTTTTGGAAGGTGTTATTCCAATGGAAGTTAAACTAGTTCTGTACAGGTTTATCTATGATGACAATTTGTTCACTCTCCATAAGTTTAATGCCCTCATGTTGGGCCACAACTATGGACATTGTGATTTGAAGAATAAGCCATCACTAATCAGTGAATCCACTCTCAAAGGAAAAGATAATTCCTTGAAACAACATGCCTGTCAAATGTGGTGCCTTTTCCGGGTGTTGCCTCTTTTGATTGGTTCCTTGATTCCAGAGGATAATCTACATTGGAAGTTGATCTTGAAACTACGAACCATTGTAGATATAGCTTTTGCAGATGCAGTCACCGACAGCTTGAGTCTGTATATAAAATATGTTATCCAGGATCACCATACACTATTCCAGCAGCTATTTCCAACAATAAAGCTTATTCCCAAGCACCATTTTCTAGTGCACTATCCCATGGCCATGAGAGCAATTGGTCCTCTTATCAATGTATGGTGCATGAGATTTGAAGCCAAGCATAACATGACTAAGAGGATGGCAAATGTAGTATGTTGTTTCAAAGACATTTGCTTGACAGCAGCTTCTAGGCATCAAGTAAGCCATTGCTGTAGATGGTCAAAACATGACAGGGGTATTGGTTTGAAGCTGGCGAAGTGATCAGTTACTCTGTAAGTGTAAAAGATGTGGAGAATTATCCAGCTCTTTTAAACAAAGTCCCTGGACTCCTTCCTGAGGATGATGTCTTTGTGACACAAAAGGTTACATATCATGGAACTGACTACAGGACGGGTACAATTGTTGCAGTGACCATGGCTAATGAAATGCCACATTTTGGCCAGATTTCCTACGTCATTATCGTGGGAAGGACAATCTTCTTGACAGGAAGTGTATGGAAAGCAGAATATTTCGATGAACATATTCATTGCTATATTGTTAAAGAATCCAATACCAGATTCTTTTTACAGCCAGATATGTTGGTAAACTTTCGACCCTTGCATTTGAATAAGCATGGAGATAGGGATGCTGTTTCACCCAGGAACTATATATTTTAATATGTAGTCATGGTAGTTTGGCAAGTGGAGTCAGTTCATTGTGTTTCCTTTTTACTATTCATAAAAATGCATATTTTGATTGAACACAATAGATCTATAGGCCAATTTAATACAATGTTACTTTCCCTCAGATTGGAAATCTGATCCCCCATTTTCCCATTTTGTGTTTATATACCCACAGCTTATGCAATGCCAGGATCTGATGGAGTAGAAAAAGAACAACAGTGGTTTGTCTTACAAACTGAGGGGCCATTGACCTTTTTTCTTGCACTGATAGAAGCATACAAACAAAATATAATTACACGAAATGAACTTTTAATGCTCTTGTTGGATTTTTGAATCGTTAGTTCTATACATGCAGTTATGAGTAAAAGGGTGTATGTAACATACCTCCAGGATGATGGTGAGCAAAGAAAAAAGTTGATCAAACTAGATGAGGGGGACTTCTACACCATGACCACACAAATAACAAACAAGTTTTCCCTCCCAAGTGATGGTCAGTATGCCTTCAAAGGCAAAGTTGATGATCACGGGCCATTTGTAGAAATAGATCACATGGATAATGACATCCTAGATGATTTAACAGAAATAAAGTTTTCTGAAAAGACAAATATCCCTCCCAACCAACCCTTGAGTCAATCTCAACTCTCCACATCACCAAAGTCATCAGCAAGCGCAAGTACTATCAGCTATCTTGATGAATCAGCAAGCACAAGTACTATCAGCTACCTTGATGTATCACTGCCAGGGTCCTTTACCACGTCCTTAATCGACGTAAGTAATTAAAGTTGTAAACTGTTTTAATTGTAGAATGTTGCAGTTGATTTTGACTCTGCATTGATAAACCGAAACCCAAATTCACTGTTTGTAAAACTTAACTACAATTGTATTCTTAACATCCCATATACATTTTGTTTGAGCTTGATTTGGAGAGCATGTTGGAGACCTCATCGCATTCACAGGGAAGTGACACAAGCCTTTCTCAATCACCGTCTCGAGCTGAAGAATCCTCAAGCTCTACCTCAAAACCAACTAAAGTGAGTATAAACATTGTGGAGTTTAATTTTTCTTAATACATTGGTTTTTGGAAGAGTAGATTCATCTCAATCATTATAAGGACACACAGACTTATTTGGGCTATTTTGGGCTCAAAATAGACCCAATCATGACTTTCAGGAGTAGAGTAGAACAATCCACAAAAAAACATTAAATTTTGCAATTTCTTAGCATTTAAAAAAAAAATGTCACATGTTTATCCAAACCACATTTTTGGTTCTGATAATCCCATCATGATCTTTGGAGTTAGTTTTACTTTTTTTACAACGCAAAATAGTTGATCTGTCAGGGATTTTGTGCACATTCATAATAACCTTCTTTCGATTGCTTCAAATGGTCGGCCCTATCTTATTGAATCTGACAGCATTTTAAATGGGAATTTATATCTGCTACTGGAATGAGCTAAGTCAGTGAGCTTCCAGATTTAAAGGTTGATTATATGATTGGTAAAGTTGACAGTGCAGTGCTCTTACTTTGTATTGTACAAATTATAAAAGAAAGAAAAAACCTGTTGAATTTTTTGGATCAATCTACCCTCTGAATCTGGGTAAAACAGTTAAAAACCATGATCGTTTTGTTACCAACCAAAGGAACTGTGTGACATTCATCTATTTGTTATCTTAAATAGCCCAATCGAAGTAACCAGCGGTGACTTTTAGGGTCTTCAAATTTAATTTTCTCAATTTTGACAGTATTATTTCAGACGGCAATGCTGTAGAGGATTGATACTTGTATGAATTTCATAATCATTGAGCTTTCAGATTGAAAGTGTAATCAATTTACAATCTTAAGTGCATAAATTATTTTCATAACATTTCTCAAGTAATAGTTTAAATACTCTTAAATTAGGGTTTATTTTATTTTTTTAAACTATCATATAGCAAGTGGTTTTTGATGCCTCAATGATCCTAAAGAAACATCCAAAAGGACCAGCCATTTTGGACGAATATCGAAAGAACAAATATCTCTGCCCTGGATCACGAATGGCGCTTGTCAGTATACTTACTGCAGAACTGATCTCAAAATGCGGAAAGTAAGTGATGTGTTCACGTTTGTTTATTTAAATTTGTCAATTTTGTGTTGTTTGCCTAAAATTAATGTACATGTATGGTAATGCAGCGAGAAAATAAAAATGCAAAGGTAAATTGTCACCCAAAGGAGCATAGAAGCGGGAGGGGGAGAGAGGCTATACGCACCCTAGAACGAAAATACTAACAAAACATGGTGCCCCTAACATATCAAAGCAGTTATCCCCCTCCAGAGATACATTCTGAGTAACCCACTGATGAACCAAATGAGCAGGGAAAGAAAAAAAAAAATGAAATAAAAACAAATTTTACAACCAGAGATTAAATGTCCCTTTTTCTTTTTCTTTTTTGTATTAGCTATCCAGCCATACATGATAAGCACGCAATGGGAAATGCTATCATCACGTTGTTTCCCAATCTAAGAGATTCAGATGGACTAACAGGATATGTAAGTATGATGTATCATTATCATGTAATAATGTAATTCTTACATCAGGGAATACAACAAATGTGTCCCTTTCACCCAGTTGTTATAAGCAGTATATACTCAGTGATTTCTGAGACCTGCAGGAAAATATTCCAAGGCTAGTCAGATGGGATTTTCACCCATGGCATTCTAGAGCTGGACTCTAGCTGGCCTCTCTCCACAAGGCAAGCTTGGTGTTAGAGTGGTTAAGACATTTACTGTACATGTAGAATGCAGAATGTTGTATGTTTGAGTCCTACCCTAGTCGCCGGTGTGTGTTTTTTTTTCTGCGGGACTGTATACAACAATGTCGGTGTAAGGGCAAAACTTTAATTTTTTTAAAGTTCACTATTTGAAACACAAATGTTCTCATTCTGTGACAGCTGTCTATCTTGGTAATTAACAGATTAACAATTATGACTAAAAACATTGCACTATTCATCTATTAGGTTAACAACTCATGTCCACTTGTTTAGCAAGTATATACTATCCCTATTCTTTTTAGCAATTTTCTTTTGTTCAATTCCATATTCTATTGTATTTGCACTATTTTACCCCACAGGAGCACTTTTTTAGTTCATCATCAGGACAAAGCGGATACATTCAGGACAAGCTTAAGAACCTAAGGCGAAGTCTCCCTCCTTCTGAAAGGACAAAGACGAGCAGTAAAGGGAAAAGGGACACTCTTCTGGCAAGGAACTCTATGAAGGTTTCCGCTGAACTGATTTCTGAAAAAGATGTACAAGAGCTGGAATCATTTTGTAAAAATGCCACAGGGGACCGGAAGAGAGCTCAAGTCATCAAAACAATGGGAAGGTTGGAACCTAATAGACGAGCATGGATAGAGGACGAAAAACCCTTCATATCAGAAATTCTACTCAGGTATCCACGCTTTATGGATGTTCCAGAACTTGTAAGTCTAGTGTTGAAACTTACAATATTAGGATTGTTATACAATCTTAATTAATAGTCAAATTCTACTGAACCTTGATCCAAAAAATGAATAACTCAGTTGTTGTCATCGGCAAAATCCACAAGACCAATTTAAAGTTTTCATCAAACCCATCCAGCACTGCTTACATTCCTGGATCGGTAGAAGACCAATATCAAAAACCATTCACTGTTATAAATTTTGAGCCAAGGCTTGGTGTTGATGGGAAAAACAAGTGAATGATTTACTGAAAGCACTGAGTATACAGTGCTTAACACACATCCATGTATGGGTAAAACACAAATAATAAGTGAATGATTTGCATTGAAAAAGATGACTTGTCAAGGAATTATTAGCCTCCAATAAAAACAAGCAAAGTAACACAATTTTCTTTGAAATGCTGATTTTCAAGTTTCACCTCAAAGTGTGAACTCCCACATTGGTGAACAATGTGTCGCCTATTAGCAAAAACAAACAAACAAACAAACAACCGACCAAACAAATACAAGGCATCATTAACTCATTTTTTTTCCCTTTTTGAATGCCTACATATGTATCTAGATTGATCAGGATTTCCAAGCCATGTACAAGGACTCATCTGATTGCTTGTTGCTTAAATGGGGCAGTCATGCAAAGGCTCTGCTTAAGTACAGTTCGACTTGTCCACACGAAAGAGTTGCAAAAGTGGTGAGGGAATACAATTCACTACCAGAAGAGAAGAAGCAAGGTCAGTACACCACTAAATATGTTTTGTCTGAACATTCTCCAGAAATTTTTCTGGCACACCATATCCTTGCCATTCACTTTGTACAATTTCCACCGTCATCTCCCAGAACATCCATTTGTAGAAGTTGAAAGGTAGTGGCTCATTGGACCATCTTGTGCACAGCGCGAACTTTGCTTCGTGTTTCCATTGTTTCATCATCATTTTCCTTCTAAGATGGCGACTGCATTAGGTCTAATGCATTAGGTCTATATAGACCATATCATGTGACGTGTTGTGACCAGTACAAACACAGAACATAGGATGTATGTATTACAAAATATACTATATCATTATCAAATCTGGAACGTTTTTTCCCATTCATTTGAGAAAACAAAATGGTGGTCAAAAACAAATAATTATACATGTAACTGAGGTTGAGTGTTTGAATTATTTGGTAATCTCTTAAAATGATTGATGTTCATATTTTCATATCAATAATATGCAGTACATTATTACATTTTCTAATGCAGACTTATCAGCATTCTACGGGTTTATCATTCTTTTGAAGCTTTTGCCGTCATACAATACAAAAGCAAAGGGTCGGATTTCCAGTGAAGATGGGGACAAGGTCCTTGTGACATTCTACGAGGTAATTAACTGATTCTATAATTCAAAGTACATTGAAAGTTATACAGCACAGATTGCTATGAGAGTTAGGAAATGACGGGCCACAACCCATACAATTTAAGGGCAGTTGTTGTTATTGGTGTTGTTTTGTGCTGTTTTAAATTTGTTTTCTGTGGGTGCTCCTGGGGATGTCATCCTTTGATGATTCAAAGTTTTCCCCTTAATATCCATTTTGGCACTTGGCAAGTTAACAGTAGTTTGATTAATACAGGTATTTGTACTTGTATTGGTAATTGTATTGGTACGATGACTAGCTTGGTTCACAAGTGAACACTAAATTTTGAAATCCTTGATCAGACTAAAGACAATGTTGCTGTGTCACATGGTTCAGGGCAAGCTTTTGCGTAGTTATGTAAGAGACGGCGAACGCCCATACACAATTTTGAATGAATGTGTATGGCACAATGGTACCAGGATTTGCCCATCTGGAGGTTACTACACAAAAGCTTGCCCCAAATCATGTGGCATAGCAACACTGTCTTTAGCCTGAGAAATTCTAAGTTGAGCATTCACTTGTGACCGAGCAAGTCATTGTACTACCAGACATTCAAATCTAACTCGCAAATGGCTTATTCCTAGATTATTGTTGTTGTTTGATACGTAACTTTAGAAGCAAGGTCTGAGGTTCAGGTAAACCAACAAAACAATTAAATAATACCACTTCTGGACCAAGGAATCATACTTTCTAATGTAATGGTCCTATTAAGATTTCCTGAATTGCAAGATTTTAAAGATTTACAGAAGGTGATTATTGTACTTATATATGATTTTCTCTATTTTTTTCCATTTCAAAGGTAAGCAGTTGTTTACAGGACATGCTACAGCAAAAAAAAACAAAGCAGCCAACACTTCTTGCCCTGGGTTCTCATCAGTCAATTCAACAATTTTTCCTCAAAATCGAGGATTTTGGAATTCCACTTGATCAATCAACAAACATCATTTCGGCAGTTGATCTGTTGTTCAAGTGTCATTACGTATTCAATTTGGAGTATGCAGCACCTTTGGTAAACTTTTTCCTCTACCTACAAACCCAGATATACAACTTGAAGTACAAGGGGAAGCTCCCCCATCGAGTAACAGAAGTTTCCTTGGCAATAAAGGCACAGTAAAGGGCCTGTTATTAAATACCTGCAAAGCTGTTTGAATTTATTAATTCTATACAAAATGGACAGGTTTGGAAATGTTTCCTCAATTTAAAACCACCAATGACACCAGCTGTAGAGTGTGATTCCATTTATGATGAAAATACTTGGCTTACTTTTAAGATGATCCTGTCAAATAGCTACAACCCCGGAGCACTGATGAGTGGTAATGGAGATAAATTATAAGATAGCATTATTTGTCATCAAGTTATAAAAAGTACTGTTTTATAAAAGATTTATAGTTACGAGTTTTGTATTTGGAACTTTTATACATGTACTAGTCTTATATCTGAAACTTACTGCATGTTTTTATACAGCCAAAATATGGACTTGAAGGGGGGGGGGGGGGGGGGTAATCCTTTTAATTGCCACAATTTTGCTGCTATACAGAATGGACAGGTTTGGAAATGTTTCCTCAATTTAAAACCACCAATGACACGAGCTGTAAAGTGTGATTCAATTAATGATATAAAAACTTGGTTTACTTTCTTGGGGGGGGGGGTGTTAATCTGTAATTTGGTACTTTGTTTCAAGATGATTCTGTCAAGAAGGCACAGCCAGAAGGTTTGAAAATTTGTCATCAAGTTATAAAAGGTACTGTTTTATAAAAGAGTTACGAGTTTTGTGTTTGAAACTTTTAGTCTTATATCTGAAACTTACTGCATGTTTTTACCAGTTTCGTATTTTTACTTATTCCAAAATAAAGTTGATACTAAAAGGAAACAATTCAATTGTCATGCTTCAGTTTGTGTTTTCACATTCTTTTAATTTTGGAAATCATATTACATTACGTATAACTGAGCACCTCTGGTGCATTAGTTTAGCTCCTGATGAGGGTTATGGCATTTATTTAGCTCCTGTACACGTGCTACTGGAAGCTCTTTAAGTGTACAATCTTAACACGTCTTGGGTGCTATTCTTTAACACGCACGCGCGTGCTAAATCAGCACGCCAAGAGCAGTCACTATACAAGCACCTAGAAGTGCTCCAATTAACACTTTACGTGCTAAATCCAGCACTTTGTTTTTTAGAGTGGCGGATATAGTCATCTCACCTTCACTCCATCACATACGCAGTATTTACGGTAACCGGCGTCGTCATCGTCATTTTCATTAATACATGCTTCATAAATATGACGCTGGTCAATTGACGGCCATATCGTGTCCACAATTTCTTTAGAAGCCGTTTTGATATATAATGACCGTTCGTCCGCAGAGGCTACCACAGGGGGACAATCGGGTGGAACACTGCCCCTGGTTACCATGCCAACAACTTTTATAGCAAGAAGACAAACCATGCTCTCTGTGGTCATTCGTAGCAAGTTCAACACGAATGTTGAATAGGGTTCCTCTTTGGGATGCACTTGATAGAGTGTAAAAGGTGTCCATGTAGTCCTGTACAAGAATTAGTTAAAGTTTATAACAAATTGGTCAAACACTTTCCAGAATACATTAAGGTTGTACACTAATTTCAACTATGAGGAAAATCATACCATGTTCTAGATGCAAATACCTGTTCGTATTGTCTTACAAAACCTATTCATATAATTATATATAGGCCTACCTGCAGCAGAATTGCTCGTTGGTGGAACTGATGTGCTGTAGATTCGAGTCCGGCCATCCTATTAATGGGGTCGGACGATGTCCCCATGGCCAAACGCGCTTCTGCCATCCTTTGGACCGAAAGCTGGTCTCCATTGCAACAAATTGGGAGTATTTGGTGTGCCTTTCTTGAGGTGTTTCATTATATCAATGACCCCTTTTACCGACGACGGGTTTGCCTTGATGATACCCAGATTTATCTGTGAGGTCAACATTAGAAACATTATGTTGTCACATGTTTCTCCAAGTCGCAATGTAAAGGGTAATAACAACCACACGTATTATATGAAATAAAACGTGTTGTTACCAATGATTACGGCACTTTGAGTACCGAGTCAAGATTATTTATTAACAACCCTATTCCACAATGGAAGAGTTAAAAAGTTTCCGAACAATCACGTCCAATCAATTCCCATTTTCACTCGGATAAAATGTGTTGTACGATTGTTATATTAGAATTGTGGATATTACGTTAGAGGAATGTAATGTATCTAATTGTCATTATGCATTAGCTGAAGTAATAAAATGCTAATAACACATAACATGTCAACTTAAATGTGTGGACTTACTATAATGACTTGTATTACATGATTTCTGTTACATGTTCGTTAGGGACATGTAACAGTACTGCATCTGTACTGATGGCACTTCGTGCAAGAAGGGCACCTCCAGTCAACAACCTGGAAACTACAATTTCCATATGGTCTCGCAGGTGTCTCCAGTCTGACACCTGCGGGAGAATCTTGTCCAGCCCAATGTTTTCGGCTCGACGGGGTGCATTTGCTGTCGTAAGGCCATCATATCAGTCTGGGAAAACTCCAAATACGGCAACGTTGCTGTTAACGGCAACCAGTTGCCGAATAATGCAACTTCCGGTGTGTAAACGCGAAATACAGCTAAGGGGCTTAAATTTATAGAAAACTACTGAATAACCGATGTTTTTATTGTTTTGTGTCTTTAATTAAACATCTTAATCAGTTCAAATCAATGTGGATAGGGTCGGGATGTGTGGTACAGCATGGGTTTATTGGGTGGGGATTTGGGGGTGGGGTGTGACCAGTAGGATGCGGCAGTAGAAATTTGTGTGTAATTGGTGGATGGGGGAGCTGGGAGGTGGCTGTTGACTTGATTACTTGATGCATGGTTACACAAGCAGTGTAAGCAATCTACTTAATTGGCAGAAGGACATGGTCTTTAAATTGAACAACTGTATTAATGAAAATATGGAACTCTAGATCATTTATTTATATTTTTCTAAATAATTTGTTTTTGTCCATTGGTTCAAGTCAAGTTAGAATAATTTTTTTATATAATTATAGCACTGTGGGCAAGATAGACAGTCATTGAATTTCAAGAAAATGTTCAATTATTCCAGTAATTTGTTCATGTACTAATTATTTAAATCAATTTTAGAAGTAGTTTTATTTATACGGATTGTAATAACATGAACTAGTAATTTTTGTATAATCACAAAGATCTGCTGTAAATTTTTAATATTTTCTCCATTTTAATAAATATTACTTTTGAAATTGACTCATTATTTACCAAATGATGATTGCAATCAATTAAGTACTTATTAAAAATACAATTTTAGTAAATTATAAATTTAAATAAATAACAATATTTATAAAAATAAATATTGCTTTTGAATTTGACTCATTATTTACCAAACTGCGGATTGTAATCAAGAAGTTATTAAAAATAAATATATAGTAAATTATACATTTAAATAAATAACAATATTTATAAAAATAAATATTGCTTTTGAATTTGACTCATTATTTACCAAACTGTGATTGTAATCAAGAAGTTATTAAAAATAAATATATAGTAAATTATAAATTTGTTATTTGTTATTAAATAAATAAAATGAAGAAAAAATCATTTGTTAATTTTGTTTAATTACTGTGTGTTTTGTCAATGAAATAACTTTAAATAAATAACTGTTAAAACTGAAACAAACTTTAAAATTAATCAAACAGGGCTGGAACACACTCTTCGTTTTTGATAAAAAATGTAATATTGTTTTTAAATTTGCACTGTCATCATTGTCTGCTGATATGGATGAATTGAGAAAGAGGGTCATATAGTGTACTTGTCTCACTTGAAGTGGAATTTTCGGAACTACCAACAATGTGATTTTTTTTCTTTATATGATTATATATCCAAACAAAGTTTACTTCATAATTAAAATGTTACTGGTATTTTTGTACCTTCCCATTATTGATTTTCGAAGGTGGTGTTGCCAAGGAGAAAAAAAGAAAAATAACTCCTTCAGATAATGATAAGGTCACTAGGGCGGGCCAAGTGAGGACTGATTTCATTTACTAGGTCTTTGGCCAAAGCCTTTCTCACCACTTCCAACACATAAATTACACATAGTTTTGGCCCACCCCCGCGAACACTGCCATCATGAATCATGTCGCCTGTATAGAAGCAGACAGCCCTTGCAATCTTGCCCTCCACCAATCCCCTCGATATCAAATTTCCAATTGTCTTCGGCGCATGGCCAATGGGTTGTCCAGCGATGTCCTTGACAGTTTGTCGCCGAGGTGGTCCGTGAACAACAACTGGCCAGAGATGCTCGCTGATATTTTCGAGGTGGTCGGCTATTACAAGACAAGCCCAGTTGTCAAAACGGCTTGGTTTGTGGCTACACGACTTCACAAACTTGCTTCCAGTGTATGGAGTGTTGCGGTACGCATGGTATCTGCATTGGAGAGACAGTAAGTGGATAAACAGGTTACAAGATCTGGTAAGTTTTGTTTAATTTTTAAGACGTTATGATGTTATATGAAACAATTATCATACCCATTAACAGTGGACACAAACACAATAGGAATTGTGCCATCTTTATCCAGATTATTATCCCTTCTCAGCTGCTTGGCTTCAGCTGCAAAATCCATTTTAAACAACAGTGAATGGTATTCGTTCTTGCTGGAATATGAGTAAGGTGTTTACTGATCGAAAGCTGGTCACAAAAAGACAGAGCAACAGCGGACAGCCGTGAAATGCGCACACATTGACGACACACACGGGATGAGGGTCGACTAGTGCATGACCTTTCGCGCCATATCGCTTTGGGTGGAAGTTCATTTGGCGGGAAAGGGTGTTATCAATTGCGGCTTTCAAATTTCATAAATAGGTTGGAAAGATTTTACTCTCTAATGGGTTATTATAAAAACAAATACAATGGCTAGTATTATAACTTATTTCTGAAGCTGATAGGACTTGGAATATTCCATTTTCATTTAGGGATTGGCTCAGCTATTTATCACTGGGGGTGTTTATATGTCATACCTCTCATTTTTTGTCACTATTTTCTTTTCTATAGTTTTCTCCAAAATGGGTAAAACCAAACCGAATCCTCTGCGGAGAAGGACAAGATTGTTAACAGAAACGGAGTCATCCATGCAACGTTTCATGCACAGTTGCAAGTGTACTATGCACGATGTATTTAAGAAAACAGAATCGCCGAAACTTATGAGAACATCAAACAAGAACATTTCCGTCAAAACTCAGTGGCTCATAGATCAGAAATTCCTCGGCCGTCGGGCAAAATATGTGTGCACTGACTGCCTCAATGAAGCCCCTTCCACAAGTCAATGTGTATCAGAGCCGGAGGAGGAGTTGTTATCTAATCAATCTGAGGCCTCCAGCGATGAACAGTCTGACTCGGACTTAATCAGATCCAAACAAATTACGTCATTAGTGGATGAGATAATCACCCTCATAAACAATCGTAAACTTCCCGTAGACGACATAAAAAGGTTGTGCTTTTCTCTCGGGAATTCCCTAAGTGGCGATATATTAACAGATTCAAAGAATACACTGGGCAGCTACAAGCAATTGGATAATCTACTGCAACTGGACAGTGTAAAGTTCCTGCAAGACAGAACAACCGGGCTTGTATCTTTTCTGAGTGGTATCACCAAGTTAACATTTAGGGAAGGAGAAAATAAGAAGAAAATGAACGCCATGTGTTTAGTTGTTGAGGACATATACTTCCTAAGGAATAACAATTATGTTGGAGCATTTTCTTTTAGCCAGGGATTGGTAAAGTGGTCCGTTACTGGAAGCAAAACTGCACATACTTTAGATGGGGCAAGTACCGCGAGTGGCAGTATAACTTCTCTGAAAAAAGTCATGACTAATTCAACATCCAAACCCAATGTCTGCTTCACGTCTGTGTTTGCCGACAATACTCAAAGAATTGGCAAGACCGGTCGAGTACGGGTAGGAGGAACAACCCCTGCGGGGGTTGTCACCAATGTGGTGTTCATACAGAAAAGACCTACTTCAAATATACAATCACGGGATGAGCTGAAGCCATCAAGATGGCTAGACAAAAATGAGCATGTGGGTAAGTCTATCACGGAGTTCGAGAAAAAGTTGAATGCTGAAGTATTCCGACCTTATCGCCATAGCTGCCAGTCTCGGCTCATCAGTAATATAAGCAAAGAGATTCATTTTGATGAAATCACCGGTGAACCGAAAGAACATGTTTTTTATAGCATTTCAGCACAGGTACAAGATTGTGTTTGTCCAAAGTGCTGCAAAGTTTACCAAAAATCAAACATGGTGTGCACTGGTTGCGGGCATAATTCCAACAATTTGCCAGACAGGAGCAGCCTTTATGGAGATGTACCAAGTTGTCACCCCCCTGAAAAACCTGCCATCAAGATGGGGGAAATTATTCCCATTAATCCCAATTCCAAACAAACGATAAAAGAAGTTCTGAAAGACATCAAAGTGCAGGCGGGAGTTGGGAAAAACCGAGTGTGGATACGTATTGGGTTTGATGGGGTTCCGTATAGAATTGCAGATCTTCTGATCCAAAATATTTGGATATGCGAGGTCTGCAAGGAGGAATATGACATCTCAAAAACATCGTTTGATGCTCATTGTGCAATCAAACATCCGGGCAAGCACAACGCAACGCAAAAGAAACGTATAGATGACATTCTCCTCACCCCAGGCGCTGGACACATTGAACTTAACATTTTAAGAGCATTCTTTTCTTTTACGAGGGTGATATTTATGGAGCATATTGCCGGTTGTTTAGGCTTTCGTAGCAAAAGGGCGAAGGAGTTCATAACAAGAGGTAGCAACCACCATGTTACATGGCAGATTTTCGACATTGTTTACAAAGCTTTTTCTCAAGAAGGAAAATGCCAAGTTTGAACCATCGGCTGAAGATTTTGTCTCATGGAAAAACACTAAAGTAGTCAATCCTAATTTCAATATGATGTATGATTTAGTATTTCACTTGTTCCTTGGATTGCAGTGTTACAGAACTGGAATACGACGGAACAACTCGCGTTACGCCCTAGCTGGTAGGCAAAAGGCTGCACCAGTGATGTATGTCGGAAAACATGCAATATATCAGCGACTTCTTTACAGAGATATGCAAGTAAGGGTTGAATCTCCAAAGGACGTAAAAGACTACATAGAGCAAACTGAAGCATTCTCCAGATCAGGTGACCCCTTGCGAGGTGAAGGTGGTGATTACGTAACAGAGGGGGAGAATCGGTCACTGAAAAGCAGTCTTCCTCCAGGTGTGCCAACTGTTAGTAACTGGAGGATGTCAAGCCGATGTAGTTCATTGTTGCAAGAAAATCGCAAAGCCGTTTTCGACAGAGTTGATGTTAAGGATCCCGCCGCACAAGGTGGGTCCATTTTCAATAGAGAGTTTGAAGTGCAAGCTGTTAGAAAAGAAATCAGGCAGTCCGGAATGATAAGTGAACCATATGCAGAAAAACCACTGACATCAATCGATGGGAAATTGTTGCATCCTGATTTGGTAAATTTCTACCATACCGCCTTAGAGAATTATAGTGCTTACAAGGAATTACGTACATCGGCTGATCTGAAACCAGTCTTCGTCACCACACATGATGAGAGCTCATATAATGACATAAAGAACTGGACGATAAAAAAAATTCAAGAGGAAACACTTAAATTGTTTGATCTATTTCAAGACGACGATTCTGCCAACTTGTACAAAGAGCTATACACCAATGACATTGTAAATGAGAGAAAATAACGCAGATACAATTTTATGAAAATGTTTTAATCGAACTCAAACGGGAACGTCAAGAATACATAGATCACAATGAAGACGATGAAGCAGATGATATCACGTAGCGTTGTAAAGTCGCCTACTAACCGGTAAAGTTTACGCATAAATATACTAAAATAGTGAAAACAAATAAAATACTTACTCTTTCTTCTTGGCCTGGTGTTACTTGTCGCTTGTGCGGTTGGCTTCTTTGCCCCGTGTTTACAACAGTAGAAAGGGACACTGAGGAGATCTTTTTCGAATTCAAAGTACAGACCAACACAGTTTTGGTGGACCCAGTAGTTGCAGTCCTGTCGCTTGGTTCTGCTATTCTTGTAACCACATCCAAGCCAAAATGACTTGTCCGCCTCCGATCCGCATACACGGCACGCCATTTTTTGGTTGTGTGGCTGTAACTGCAGTGTTCTGCATCTGACAGTCGGATGCAGCCTTTTGGGTGTGACCGTCAAGTCAGTGACATCCCTTGAACTCGTAGGCACATTCTCAGCATCTGAGAGAGCCGATGTTTCTTGCCTCACGTCATTAACTTGGGCTTCTGTGCTATATGTCCAAGACTTGCCGTTTCACCATGAAGGTTCAATGCTTAATGTTACTTTACATTTCGTCTGAATTTCAAGCTCCTTTGCCTGTGTTAATTAATTGTTAAAACAAAAAAATATATATAGCCTACGTGGCAAAATAACAAAATATTTTCATGACTTTATGGAGATACCAATTGAATTTAATTTTATAAACGGAACAAAATGTCCACACTCAGTACAACCTTAATGGCAATTATTTCATAAACCCAAGAGTAACTTTGAAGGTTTAAAAGTAAAAACTGTTTAATCATCACTATAACTATATACCCTTTTTAATACTAAAATTGGCTTTACTACCCGACAGCCCCCATCACATAGCCTACCCTATTAAGTCCCTACGGTACAAAAACTTACGGCCAGAACAATGCTGCGGCTTCGTTTGTGGTAACACGAACGGCGATGATGAGGTTTCTCAATATATTTCTTGGTAGTTGTCTTGTGTTTTCGGCGTCCTTTCTCACTTTCAGCGTCAGCTTCAAGGCTATTTAACATCGTCAAAAGGTGCCGACTTTAATCACGAATGTATAAATGCCCAAACAAATATTCTTTTACTATTTTTTATCCACTTATTGAGTTTTGTTTGTATAAATGTTGTCGTCGATTTGAGTTTCCCGCGCTTCCAGAGCTTTTCCCGCGAAGATATACGTCGATAATTTCTAATGTAGTATACATTTAAAATACAAAAAAAAAAAAAAGGCGTTTACTCATATTGACATAAATAATGTTAATTGTTTAATTTTAATTATTATATTGTAGTGAACAACAACAATGTTTAAAGTTTTGTTTCATGAGCCATGAGTAAAATAATAATTTTGATTGAGGATGGGTTCTTGCACGTCAAAAATGGAGTCACACATTAATCGTCGGATGGGCTAGACTGTTGGTTTTAAACGGTCATTTGCAAGAAAATGCACAGATAACTTTTTGATGTGCGCAGATAGGAATTTGGGTAAGGAACCAAAGAACATATTTTTATGGTTTTCACTATTCCAATTTTGCATATTTCGTTTCCCTTTTTGCGTTTGAATGAAAGAGTTGCCGTATACGGCAACCTTAACGTTGCCGTATAATGAAACGTTGCCGTATTCAGCAACTCAAGGTTGCCGTATATAGCAACGTTGCCGTATTTGGAGTTTTCCCGGACTGATATGGAACTCTGTTCACAGACGCAAAAGCCAGTGCCCACGTAAACATTTTGTTTGCAGCTTCCGATGACTGGTGACGGCACTCACTGGCTTTTTGAATTCAAAATCCATTACGGGAATCCTCCATTAGAGAAAAATTAAGTATCACACATCCTTTTCATGTTTACCAACTCACACCTCTTATCTGCTTGGACACACAGTGGCTTTTAATCCCTTTATCTGAGTGACAGGCGATATGCAGCCGGTACTACTTTTAACCACTGAAGCATGAAGACTGATCTACCAGCGCAAGCCACTATTTATTTCCTAGTGCATGTATTGTGCAAGGGTTGAGGCACATTTTTGTATTATTATGGTGGGTGGTTTAAATCTTTTCCAAGTTCACCTATTAATGTAGTAGAAAGTTGAGGTAGCAACCATGAAGATATTTATTTAGAGTTGTGGCTTAGTTCCAGAGTCATCACAATTCTGCCACATTTTGTCCATACTCATAATATTCTTCATTAAACAAATTATATTAATTATAAAATGAAAATAAATATTTTTAGGGTGACGGGAGTTTCTTTTGCTGTTACATGTAGGCCTATGTATATATTATATATTGATGCAGTCGTTGGAAGGCACTCGAACAAGCTCACAGCAGTCTAGTTAACACGTGCGTGCAATGCCTATGCATAGCGCGTAACAATTTTTCTATTGGTCGAACGACAACTGTACGTCATCATACAACCAATAGAAATATTCGTTACGCAGTATATGCAATGCCTATAGCGCGTAAAACCGTTCTTATTGGTCGAACGAGAACATATACATTGTCATACAACCAATACAAATATTCGTTAAGCGATTTGGATCATGTCACTCACACAATGTTAACGTTAACATAGGCTTCGTGCGTGTGAAATGCTGCTCGCATGTAGATGTGCGGGGACCTGGCGTGAGTCGTGGTTTCCGGCTGCGCTGCTTTACCGTGGAAGTCTCACGCATACATATTCAAACATTGGGGTCCAGTGATTTTGTTTTCCTTTGATCTGATCCTTCACACGTACATGTACATGTACGTACGTGTAACGTTGACTTAATTTTTATTTTGTGTGTGAACGGAACGTGCCGAGCCGCATCGCGCTGGCATGATCTTCCAAAAAGGGCACAACGGCCATGGGGATAAAGGGCACGGCAAAATTGGCCGTGATATTGGTTCATTTGCAAGGGGCATCACGGCCACTAAAAGGGCAACGACAGCAATGGCCGTCGTGGCCGCCGTGAAATTCCAGGCATGCATTATTGTCCAGCGCCTGTCTTAACATGATTTCAAAGCTAACGACACGTAGAAAAAAATTTGCTGCCCCGTGCGAAAACCTAGACCAGGACGTCTTGTCTAACTCTCAACCAAGTACTGTGGTGCACAATGAATTAGCAAAGCGCAAAAGCAACGCTTTTCAAAACCCATGTCATATCAACGCACTTGCGAAATAATGGATGATTACAATCCCGCCGGGAATTTTTTTCTGCATTCCGAAATCGCCATTGTCGCAATGATTTTCAATGGGGAAATTTGTTTGTTGTAATTTGATTCAAAAGAGGAATCCTCAAAAGAAAAGGAAATTTTGAGGATGGCAATTTTGAATTGCAGAAAGAAATTGCATCCCGCCGCGAACTCCCCTTCCCCCACCGATCAAAACAATAAACGCTTTGGCCTATTTTGCTACAGCTCCATATGTGTAGGCTATTGCACGCAGTTAAATCACCTACCATGCCTATGCTCGCTGTTGAGTGTGGTGCGTACGCAGGCATATTTAAAACCTACGCCTGAAAAAAGTAGGACAATGTTGCTCACTATTTTCGTTCAACTTCGTTAAAACTATATGACCAACATAAATAAATATACCCAACGACCTTTATTGACGACTAGAATCGATTTTTTAAAAATATTAGACTCATTATTGCAAAACCCTAATAAGTAAGCATCGCAACCTTAGTAAATATCCATTCGCGCGCAACGCTGGCATTTTCACGGCCGTTGAGTTACCGTGTGCTGTACGTTCTCAGCTCATACTTGGTCCTTTTCAGGAATAAACAATGAAACTATGATAACTTTTTGTCAAAAGAATGAAAATACAAGAATGGAATCCGAAAACTAATGCCTTCTATGTGATATTTTTCTCTGCAAACTCACAGCCAGCCGGTGTACATTTCAGTTACCGCAGGATTAGCTATCTAATCTGATAAGTTTATTGACACAGTAAACACACTTAAAAAAATTTGCATTGAAAAGGATGTGTGATTTCCGAGTTTGGGGCCTCAAACTCGGAAAGTTTCTAATGGAGCTATCCCGTAATGGTTACAGATAAAAATGTATTAATTTACGGGATGTTTAAGACATGATATTGATGTTTTTTGGTGAGTGTCAATGAAGATGGGAATAACTCGATAACATCAGTGTTATAGGCGTATGATGTGGCGTATTATTTTGTCAGTTATTTCTAACATCTTTTCTTTGGGGGCTGTTTTGTTTTGGTTTTTATTTCATTTATTTATATATTTATTTATTTGTATATGTTTTAAAGGTTTTTATTTTTTTTATTTTTTTTATTTTTAATTTGTTGGTGGGTAGATGAATTGCCTCCCATCTAGGTATGCATACATGAATGGAGTTTTTACAACTTGTATAATTACGTAAGGTTTCAGTTGCTGCCACCAATGCATCGTCGTGGTTGTCGTCGGGCTGATCAGTAACAATTGTTACCTAGCATGACATGAACAAAATTATACAAATGTGTAAATATACATATTTTTGTTGCGGCCAAACTCAGATTTCTTCATGTTGTCAAATGAGGGCGCTGTACGAGTTAAGCAGTAGTGAGTTTTTCCAGAGCAACATGACTTCAGAATTTTAACGTTGGCAACTTGCAGCTAATTTCTTTGCCCAAAGTAATTAATCCGGTTTTCTCTTAACCAAATCATAGAACTCATTTATTGATTATTGTGCTATTTAGTGCTGTTTTTAAGCCTAAAAGTTGTACTTTTGTGAATGCTTTTGTTGGTTGCACATGTAGTTGTGGAACATGTTATTGTAAGGAAACACATGTATGTTTGGTGTTGGTTACATTATAGGGTGTAGCATTTAGAGACCAAATATTCTTTAAATACAGATTTGCTATGAGTGTAAATGTTGTATTAAATGTTGTATTGACACTAGGTTTATAGGTCACAGTTGGTAAACTTGTATCAGTCTGTCCATGTACTTTCATGTATAGGTATAAACATGAACATTGCTTTAGTCATGTGCATATTACTCAGCTAAAATCAAAAGATTACACAAACACTGGATAGTTTCTTATGATATATATATTTTGTTTCTATTTTATTGTAGTTAATCTGTGCCTGATCATCATGTACAACGACATAACAACTGTAACGGAAGTTTGTACTACATAATAAAGGATAATTTCTGGATCTACAGCACAGCATTGCCGTTTCTAATCTTTGGTAGATTCATATATTATTTTCTATATAAGTTGGTATTGCCCTTGAACATGCCCCAAACCGGTCATTAACATGCATAAAGACCGCGTGTCAAACTGTTATTCCCTGAGTATAAACGAATTATGGGGACGGTTCGCTGCTATAATGCACATCCACCCGTGCTCAGTGTGGGAGCATTGCATGAAATGATAGGATGGCAATGAGTATTTTCATAGTTTTTGCACAATTTTGTTTTAATTATGAACAAGTGTTACCTCTATAGCAGATTTTGCAGCCAAAATTTCTTCGTCATATTCTGCTCCGTACCGGTCAATAGCGCGGCGAATTGTTGCTGCTGTTGGGCATAGTCCAGTTTTACTGAATGAATCCAGAAGCTGCAAGATTAAAAGGGAACGTTATGTTTATATTCGCTGAGACCGGTTATAACTGCATGGGTGGAGATTTAGTTTGTTACAGATTTATTGCACTTATGCCCCTCACCCTCTTGTCAATCAGTGTGTGATTAAAGTTACCGTAATTAATTCTTACCACATAACTGCATCCATTTTTATACATGGACATCCCGATGAGAGCTGGCAACATATTAAATTTGCGAGACCGCATTTTGGCGACCATTGCATTCCAAGAATGATGCCAAGACCAGGGATAAGGTGGCCAATGTGCCCGTTGTTTCTGTGGACAAAACATAAATATTACAAATGAAACTACACGATTGCACAAAGGGGGTTAGGGGCGAATAGTTATAATAATAAATTCAGTCACTGTCTAAATGTTACAATGCTATATACTTACATCTGTAGGCCTACTTGTCTTTTATTTGTATTGCTTATAATATGTCCCAGTATAAGATGTAGAATGGGGGTGTTGGCCTTGAAATCGTCCATAAATGTCCTCCATGTGAACGATTCTGCATTTTTACGGTTAACGTCACCGGCCACCACTGTTTCTTGCAAATTGTAATTGCATACATTTCTGCATTTGCCAGCGTTGCAACTAGGTTTACAATTTGTTTTTTGGCGGTCTCACTTCTTTTCATTGCGTAACGCATTCCTGTGTAATATTGGCCATTTCTTATACATCGTACAACTTTTTCCTTGAAACCCTGTTGAAAATAGATATTATTTAGAATTCAGTATAAGATTCTTCCCAAGACGATTTTGTTTACAATTATGATTAGCGGTAGGACAGACCTTACCTGTATATAATACAAAATTGGAGTACATAGTTGGGTTATAACAAATTTTCATCCAATCACATTAAATAAGTTCCCTGTTTCAAACAAAGGTTTGAAAAATTAGTGTTCCTTTATCTTTCATGATTAAACTCACTTAATTAAAGGGAAGGTACAACATTTATTACAGTGCGAGAGCATTTTTTAATACTTATTATCTCAATTATCTACAATTTTCAAACTTGCAAAAAGTAGTTTATAAACTTTTGATGATAGAATTACAACATATACCCTTGACCTCCTTATGTGAGAGACCTTTTAAAGGTTACAATAATTATTTAGGATAGAAAAGTTATAAATAAAAAACATTGTACCATCCCTTTAAAGATTTGAAAAGAAATAATTCTTTAAATTTTAACAAATTAATCATAATAAGTACGGTATGGTTTAAATGTAATTCATTCCTACAGTAATGTTTTAAGATTGTTTTCATCAACAATTCATGTTGACACTGAAATATTTTGATTTCATGATTTTGACATAATTATATACTTTATAATATGTAATTTTTTAACACTTGCTTGCCTTATAAAACCAAATTGGCCAACAACTTTTTAAATTAGATTACAATAAAAACTTGTACCAATTATACCAATTAAAGTATATTTTTCTATGGAAAGAGTTTATTTTTAAGGGTTCATTGTTCTGTACACCAAACTCCAGACTGTACTTTACATACACCGTCACATAAGTTGTTTGGTTTTTAAGAGCTTTTAATACATATTGTGTTTTAGTATTTATTTCTTTGGTGTTAATGTAGGGAAACGGTATCTATCATGTTCATGTCATGTCACCTTTGACCCAAAATTATATTTTGTATTTCACTGTAATACATTTAATGCAAATGAGGCAGTAGCCGTATCTGATTGGTTTAAGTGCGCGCTCACACGTAGTCCTCACATGCATTGGTATAAGATAACTTTTGTGCGGGGTGCGTCGCCTGATATGATATGTGACACATACACACCGTGATGTTTGTCTTCTTGCTGTTGAGCGTGATTCCTTTTACCGCTAATTTAGCACATCTACATATTGATTTGTCAGCCAACCATCATCATATAGAGAGGTATTGGCGATTTTTCAGCACTGATTTTGAAGTACTGATTTTGCAGCACTAATACATGCCTCATTAATTCTTCACAAGTTAATTCTAAGTGATTGTGATTAAGAGCTGTTGGATAATAAACGAATGAAACATATCAATCTACTTCTGCAAATGATTTCATGTCTGTGTTTGACGCCCTCAACAAGAAAGGATCAGCCCCTTTCCCCCAGGGATCGCCCACTGGCGTCTCCCGACATTAATAAATAAAATGTAATTTGTTACCGTTTTTAATTACCTCCCACTTTATTCGAACGTGGTACCTGTCCACTTGGCACTGGCACACCTATTAATGATATTAAAAGTATTATCTATGCATTCCCAATTAATTTGTTACATCCAAATGACTTCCACACATGCCCTGCTATGGTCTAGTATTATTTACAACCCCAGATGACACACGACGGCTGTGTAGTGTAGCTCTCTCCTGTGTGACCTGGCAAACACCAAACAGCCATATACTTATGCAGCATATCTCTCAGCCACATCTTTCCAGCGTCTAACAAAACCCAGACGCTCTGTCTGGGGGGGGGGGGGGGGGTTATGCCTGGCACTGGCATGCCGCAAGAGATCAAAGAGCACGGCCTGAGCACAGCCTGATGCCAAACAGATGGTTCCACTTATCAGAGGGTTAGATCTGGGTAGGTCTTTATGTGTACACAATGGATGGTTGATTTTTGTGCACAGGCATATGGCAGCAATTACTTTCCCCACCCCCCAAAAGAAAGCTGCACAGGTCTGAGAACTGACACCCCTTCTAAGACATGTGGAATGGTCCACTTTAGGATATCATAGACTCCCGGGCGTCTGTGGCTTTTTTTTCTTGTAAAAACAATGTAATTACTAACTTGTGTCAGTAGCAGTCGGAACACCCTCTCTTCGGAGGATGAAAACATGTTGTAAAACCTTTTTGTTATTTAATGTGGTATTACATGCTAAATCAAATGAAATGCACCCTACAAATAAGGTATTGCCAACTTGAGTTTTTATGTAACATAAACTATTGAACTGAAATTAGATCATTATTTGAAATTACAAAAATCAAGCCAAATTAACAAACTGAGTTTAAGTTAAACTAACGTGGGGAAATTTTTGACTGAAACGGCTAAATATCTGCAAGGTACAGTATATTAAGTTCTCTGAATTGATAAAATCAAGCAATGGCAACTTAAATTTGTAACAAGTTGAAATTACCTCTAAAACCTAGTTAAGTTCACTTGGAAATTTAAGTATAGTGGACTAAAAAAATAAAGCAAATTTAACATTGTGAATTCAAGTCAAATTAACCCGTTCGATCTAATTTATCCACACGAAAATCGATTAATTAAAGCTAACTTGAAATAATTGTTTTAACTCAGAACCGCAACGTATTCTCAACGTATACTATTTAAGTCCACTGACTCAATAAAATCAAGCAATTCCAACTTAAATCTTTTACAAGTTGAAATGATTTAATTAAGTAAATGGAAAGATTTTTTTGAGTGTGGAGCTTGTTGAGAACTTGGGGGTGATGTGTAAGCAAAAAGGTGAGGACAGGGGAAATTTCTTTTAAAAATTGGTCAAAGTTGGTGATTTTTGTAAACATGTCAAGCTTTTTTAAAACTCTTTACGTACATGTACGCGTGACGGTACCCTTCCGATGACATTGCTTCACAGTCGTCTCGCCCCAACACCAATTCGCCCCATATCAAATCGGCGTTTGTTGACATGTTGATTTGGAGCAATTTGATATGGGGCGAGTTAGTTTTTGGCGAATTGACTTCGTAGTTTGTACAATATAGGCTTACCAGTACCACACATACACATAGTGCATGTACTTCAATATACCTTATGCACATGACGTCATTTGAGTAGGGCGCCCTCGGCTAGAGGTCAAAAGAAGGTTGCTCATTGGCCCAATCTGCGCCGTGCGTGTATAGATGTGCGTTTTCCATTGTTTCATCATCGTTTTACCTCTAAGATGGCGGCGTGATGACGTCAACGCATAAGGTCTATATTAATAATTGAGGAAGTCAGATTCTTATGTTAGTGACTGACGTTAGTGTGCAGTAACATTAATTTAAAAAAAATATTAATCTAATCCCTTGTGTACTCGTCCTCATGAGCGCCTAACAAGCAGCCACTCATAACAGCTCTGCAGTTTTTGTGTTAAATAAGTGTTTTGTAGCTACAAGTGTGACTTCATTTTATACTAGTGGATTTCGTATTACACCTGGAATCTCCCTTACAAAAATGTCCTGTGGTATTACCACAAACAAATACCACAGGACATTACCACAGGAAGTGTCCTGTGGTTTTTTGGGACATTACCACAGGAACATTACCACAGGTACCACAGGCATGTTACCACAGGAACGTTACCACAGGAACGTTACCACAGGAACGTTACCACAGGAACGTTACCACAGGAACGTTACCACAGGAACGTTACCACAGGATTGTTACCACAGGTACCACAGGCACATTACCACAGGCACATTACCACAGGTACCACAGGAACATTACCACAGGAACATGCCTGTGGTAATGTTCCTGTGGTAACAAGCCTGTGGTACCTGTGGTACCGTCTCTGTGGTACCTGTGGTACCGTCTCTGTGGTACCTTTGGTAACATTCCTGTGGTACCACAGACACGTTACCACAGGAACATTACCACAGGTACCATAGGCATGTTACCACAGGCTCGTTACCACAGGAACATTACCACAGGCATGTAACTTGTGGTAATGTTCCTGTGGTAATGTTCCTGTGGTGCCTGTGGCAATGTTCCTGAGGTGTCTGGTACCTGCGGTACGCTCCTAAACCTGTATACATTGATTTTATTCCCTATTAAATGAACCTTAATTACTGATGGCAGAAATCACAAAATGTACATCATTTAAAGAACAAATTCGAATACATCCATCAACATTGGGTCTATAACTTTTTATTTATTACAGAAATGAGTCTCAGATAATGAGCTGAAACTTTCACAGATTGGTTTTATTACAAATCTCTTGATTCTTACAAATTATGGAAGTATTTACAGACACTTTACCAATATAGTGTGTAATGGCTTTAAGGGGTGGATACAATTAGTAGACCCAAAATTTAATTATTTATTAGTTTTTAAAAAATGACACATAAATCACACACAGATCCTTGTCTGCAGTAGGTTCTTGAAAAAAATTCAAGATGTAGTTCAGGTTTCGTCCGATAGCTTTTGTGTACTCTTAAATATTCTATAGATGTCTTTAAAGGTAAATTTCTGCATAGAGAAATGACTTAGGGGTCTGTATAACCTCTGAATAACTGTAACTGTTGCTCATTATGAATAGTAATGTGTTGTCTACTGGAGTATTATTGTTCATGAAGTATGTAACGTGGACACGCGGTGTCCAATGTTGTCAGTGTTACATCCGCAGGACAGAATAAACTCAATTGAAAGTCAATGTAATTCACCAGAAACCCTAATACCACAGCAATAAACCTCATTGTACTTTCCAAGTCACATTTAAATAGATTTTATTGAAAAATTATTGAATATGGTGCCAAAAAACAAATAAAGACCATTTTGTCAAGTCTTTTTATTGCTTAGAGGTAAGACAGACATTAAAAATATTAATTGGTAAATGCATGAAACCAGACTGATTTGAAGTGAAAAGAGGTGAGGGATTCAAAAGCTATGACTAACATCTGCTGCATTGAAATATGTTTTGGTGTCCATGTTACATCCGTACTGTGATTTGTTTCCTTCATGTTGACACCAATGGATCATTTTAGTTTTGAAAAACTTTTAAATTATGAAAATATAATATATTTTCATAATAAAAAACTGTAAAAAGTTACAATTAAGCACTTTTGAAAATTTCACCTTCATGTCACACCTTGTATCCCAACCTAATTAAATGAGCCTACTCCTTTTTGAACAACGCCCTTCTTTGGAGTTTTCGCTCATTCGACAGTTTGTTCCGGGCGGCCTCCTTTAGATATTTGATCTCGGCCGATGGACATCTATTCCTGACCTTGGCTGTGAAATGACAAAAGCAGAAATGATTTTGAAATTAAATACAAAGCAAAGTAAATCTGCAAGAAAATAAAGCAACCATGTACAAGCAGGGGTGAGATTGGCAAAAAAATTAAAATCCACAAAATCTGCAGTGTTTGGTCTATGGTTTGCATTTGTCTAAAGGCACCTCTTAAAATCCCATTTTCTGTTGGTCGATATCCACTTTTACGCATAAAACAACCCTTAGGGCAACACCACATGAACTCCAGATTTTATTAGAGTCTTTAAAAATCCTGACAAAAAATCCTGAAATCGGGAAAAGTCCTGACAAATCTCAGCCCTGCACAAGGTTGGAAAGGAATAACATTTTGACAAACATCAAAATAGAGCACAGAAAACTGTGATTGTTGCCATCACAAAATGATGGCATGACCCACACTAGGTGGTGTATAAGGACAACTACACATACGTGCAGCTGAATCATATGGTCATGTTGTACTTTAAGTAACAATGCAATGGAACACTTGCAGCACAGTTCTACTTTGCCTAGATTTAAATGCAACAGTTTTGCCAAAACTATTGAGAGAGGCTATTTTGCAGTTAACAATTTTATTCACTACCATTTACCTATAGCCTCAACCACTGTAGGACCAAGTGTTATTGTCATTAATGAATGTCAATTCCGTAAAAAAAAATACATTTTATGTGGTCCCTTTCAGGAAGTGAAGCACACAATTTTTTACTTCGAGAACAATTGATGTGTAGGTCTGCGGTAAAATAACAATCTGCAAATGTTTTTTGTTCCAGTGGAAAAGAAGAGTTAATTTTGTTTCCTAGGCTTACCAAAGATCTCCTCCATCTTTTCCGGGTTTATTTTTGGCCTAGCCTCTGATGCTCCATTGGCATTTGAGCAGGTCCCAGTGAGGGAGTGGGAGGCCATCTCTTCCCTGCTAAATGTTTTTCTCATCAGGTCTTGAAGATATTTCTGGGCACTGCAATTTGTAGTGGTGTCGGTGACTGCCGAATACTTTGGCGATAGAAGTTTCTTGTTCTGTACAGTAATTAAAAAAAAAAAAAAAGAACACAGAGAAATTAATGTATTTGTAAAATCTCAAGTGTTGGCATTTTTATTTGAGTATTGTTATATCTCCTGAACTGCTAACCAGCTAAATACTGTCTCTAAATGAGATCCTGAATAGACCTTAGTACTGATGACGTCACGCTTTGTGCACTTGGAGCTGGGGTACGATTGTCTGGTGTCACTTGAATGCATGGTGCATGCATTCAATAGGAAAGCGGACATGTAAACAAAGCCATTCCGTTTTAGGTCTACTACATTCTATGAAACGAGCAAAATAGAGTGTTCTTCCACAAAGGTTGCCTTTTTCGATTATACTACACAGATTGAACAATCGGATAGGGATGAGATCCATTAAGCTACCATAGGAATGTGCACATGTAAACACAGCCAGTGTTGGAGCAAAGGCTTTAATCCTCAAGGCCAAGGCTTTGACCCTCAAGGCCAAGGCTGTTACCCTCAAGGCCAAGGCTTTGACCCTCAAGCCTTAAGGCTAAGGCCAAGGCTTAACCCTCAAGGCCAAGGCCCTCTAGTATAAAATTACTACTAATATAAAACATGTCACATCGTAACGAATCGCTCAAAGTAAGAATAAAAACTTCACGTACAAATATATGACTGAGTAGAAGTTCAGGTCTTCGTGGATACCATTTAAATATAACAAAAATAATGGTTTGCTTCCATACTGACGCACATTAATCTAAACCGAGTATAACAAAAGGGGATCTAAGAACGGCTGTTTTTAAGTGATGTTACCTCGTTATTATGTAACATGGAAGTAATTTTATTTTCTGGGCCATCATGGTTAGAAATATTAGCATTACCTAAAAACAGACCAGACTATATTCACCCAGAATTTGTCAAAAATCTTGGACCAAAATCCACTGAATGGCTTCGAGATTACTTCAGCACCTGTATCAAAGTTCAGAAAATCCTCAAAATATGGAGACATGCTAAGGTAATTGGAATTCTCAAACCGGACAAGGCCGCCGAAGACCCGGGCAGCTACCGTCCAATAAGCCTACTATGCATAATCTACAAAGTGATGGAGAGACTAATATACAATCGTATCCAACCCATTGTGGATCCTCAACTCCCACCTGAGCAGGCCGGCTTCCGTACAGGACGCTGTACAACAGACCAAGTAACACGCCTCACAGAAGACATATAGGACAACTTCCAAAAAGATCTCAAGAATGGTGCTGTACTGGTCGATCTATCAGCAGCATAATGACACGGTATGGCATAAAGGTCTTGCCCTAAAACTACACAAAATCATACCTGATAAAACCTTTAACTTTCTCATGACAATGATCACCTGCAGAAGCTTTACAATGACGGTTGGCGAAGAAACCAGTAGAAAATGCTTCCTGAAAAGCGGGGTCCCGCAGGGCTCAGTGCTCGCACCGATTTAATTCAACATTTACACTGCTGAACTACCAACCACTGTCTCAAAGAAATACATCTACGCAGATGACATAGCACACTCCTAACCTCTGCCAAAATCTTTAACAAGCTTGAAACAACACTTGGCACCGATATGGAATCCTTAAGCCGTTACTTCAAAAACTAGCAACTGGACTGGCTAACTACAAAATCAAAGTCGTTTGCAATGGCACAACCATCCCGTATGATGATTTCCCCAAGTATCTTGTGTTACTTTGGACAGATCTCTAACATACAAAAGCCATCTCACACAGCTCGCACAGAAAGCCAACGCTCGCAACTGTCTCATTAGACAACTAGCAGGCCTTTCCTGGGGCGCAGACTACAACGTTCTTCGAATCTCAGCAATAGCTTTAGTATACTCTGTTGCAGAGTACTGTGCACCAGTATGGGCAAGGAGCACCCACACCAGCAAGATTGACGTAGCCCTTAACAACACCATGCGCATCATCTCAGGATGTATCAGATCAACTCCCACTCAATACCTTCCAGTAGTCAGTGGAATTGCTCCTTATGAAGTGAGACGACAGCAGCAATGCCTTGCTCTTGCGCGACGTGCCGCTGGGTGTGACTCCCATCTGCTTCATCAACTGTTGACAAACACCAATCAAAAACCCCCACCACAACTGCGACTGCCATCAAGAAATCATTTCCATCAACAAGCCCACAAACTGCTACAAATTAGCAAGAATCAGAATCCAGGACGTGGATATTTAACTACATTTCCTCACCTTCTACCAACCCACCAGGATGCAATCTACATCGCCACTGCTGGGTCAAACTTAACAGACTAATAACTGGCCATGGCCGATTTGGACATAACATGCTCCGCATGGGACTAAGTGACAACGCTAAATGTACCTGTGGTCATGATGACCAGACTGTACATCACATCGTTCATGACTGTATTATTTACAGATGTGATGGAAATTTAACTGAACTTGACCAGTCTGCATTAAACTGGATCCATAACCTAACCTTGTCATGTTAACTTTGTATGAACCATACGATAAATAAATAAATAAATAAATCAGTCCACAGCACAAATCAGATGATGTTCTATCTACCCCATATAACTGTATGGAAGTTAAGTATAATTATATCTCCCTGGCCCCACAAGTACAAGTATACAGAAAATTATTATAGCCTTGTTTTGGGGGAAGCAGCAAAATGTACCGCTGAGTTTGGGAGTCCTGCTGTGTCGACTCGTCTATGACGATTGAGTGTCCGCGTTAAGCTAGGCATTAACATGTTTAGCTCGGCGGAGGTTGCAACGACCAGGTTGATTGAAGAGGGACGAACCGACCCAGGGCGGAAACGCAGCAGGCAGAAGTCCACGTGTGGAGCAGTAACGGGATTAAATCCGAGAATAGGTGACGCCACACAGCCCGGACAATAAGGTGAGACCCAACTCTTCTTTTTTTTTCTTTCGCTCTTTGTGCAACCCCCTCCCCCCCACAAAACAGACATGTACTAGCAGCCCCTCCCACTCCTTTCAGTCACTCATTGAATCCACCCTGTTGTTACTCTTTCAGAATTTAATTGTCTTCACTGTTTTTGTGTTATCTAAAACTTCGCAAATTCAGTTCTATCAACTAAGGAGGAAAATATCACGATTCGTTTATCTTTCAGAATTTACTTGTCTTCACGTTTTATCTAATTTGTTGTTATCTAATTGCTTCGCAAATTCTATTCTGTCAACTCGGGAGAAAAACAAAATATCGCGTGTCGTAAAAATTCTCACGTCACGGACTGGATTCGAACCTGCGCGGGGATACCCAATTGGATTTCGAATCAAACCTCTTAACCACTCGGCCACCATGACCAAATGCATTGAATACGGGTGGTTGCATTCATCAAGAAACATGGATCGTCTTCTACAGTTCAGCCAAGCCGTCATAATTACCGTTGTCTCTATATGTCGATGACATAAGCGGTTATGATCCAAAATAAAAGAAGCAATTTGGACGCCAGTGTTCAAAACTCGCCTATTCTTATTGTCCCGAGCATATTATTGTGTAAATACGTAAACTTCATTTCAAGAAAAAATTATTACTTCGAAATTAATTTACGGAATTATTTCCCTTTTTTAATAAAATGATTGCTCCTGAGACAAAAATAAAGGTGTTCGATACCATCATAAACTTGACACCAAGTAAGTTTCATGTAAAGCTGTGATCATTATTTTATGTCTTTCGAATCGTGTATCATATCAGTTTCACTAATAATACCGGTTTCTTCCATAGGTCGATGTACAAAAAGCCACATCCTCTAGGAAACACTGGTAGTGGTATGCGCGTCACCAGGATTTTCAGGGTGTTTAGTTTTGGTTAATGTATTCAATTTTTAACATTACCTTTAAAAATAGTAAGAAATGCACAGCAGTTTTGCCTGCTAAACATAACATACAATATGTGCAAGACAACCATTTTTATACACGTCATCCACAGTCGTGGTGGCCGAGTGGTTAAGGCGTTGGACTTGAAATCCAATGGGGATACCCACACAGGTTCGAATCCTGTCCACGACGATTATTTTTGGATAATCTTAATACTATTTTGTATATTTGGATGCCAATTTTGTGAACAAGATATTGAAATCTATTTTACATCGCGGCTGGGCGTCGTGGCGTGCGCCTTTAATCCAGTGACTTTGGAGGCCGGGGTTGGATGGATCGAGTCCCGAGTTCATGAGTTCGGGAGTCCCGGTGTGTCGACTCGTCTATGACGATCGGGTGTCCACGTTAAGCTCGGCATTAACGTGGTTAGCTCGGCGGAGGTTGGCGCGACCAGGTTGATAGAAGAGGGACGAACCAGCCCAGGGCGGAAACGCAGCAGGCAAAAGTCCCCGTGTGGAGCAGTAACGGGATTGCATCCGAGAATAGGAGACGGCACACATCCTGGACAATAAGGTGAGACCCAACTCTGTTTTTTTCTTTCCTTTTTTTGTGCCTCCCATACATAAGTTAGCAGACCCCTCCCCTCCTTTCAGCCACTAATTGTTGCGATGTGTTTTTCAGATAGTGATACATTTTTAGCATAAAGGAAATAAGAGAACATTCTAGTTCATGTGTCCAACTCGTCAATCGAGGTGACTGGACTTGACCAAGATGGCGGGCTCAATTTGACTCGACTATACCTTGATTCAAGTCGATTTTAGTTTTGACTCCGCTTGACTATACCAACGTGTTTGACCCGAGTTGATTCATGTCGAGTTAAGTATCGACTCCGCTAAACTGGACTCGACACGGTGTCCAAAAATGACCTCTGACCTCCCTAATTTGCATAGGAGACTTAACAGCGCATGCGCAGTGAATTGGTCAAAACGGATGACTGCTTGTTCATAATGAACATACCATGGTTAGCTTGCACCCCCCTGAAAGGCACCACCCATACAATCATCTTTTAAATCATACTTACCTGGCTCAGGAGACATCGTGATCAAACAGGCGATTCTCCCAAGGCGAGGCTCGGCCATTGCAGACCAGGCGGGGTTGACCTTTGTGATTCCCCAAAATGTGGGGAACTCGGGAGTACAATTTCTGATAGTAGGGACTGCGTTCGCGCTCTCCCTGGTAATACAATTAAAATATAGATGATGTCACTGAAGTTAAGACGTCTGCACTAGTAAGCAGGAGGTTAGTGGGTTCGAATCCCGCCTGAGTTGCCTGTGAACGTTTTTTTCCACAGACACTCGGAAAGCACTGAGTATACAGTGCTATACACACGTCGCTGTAGGGCAAAATTAAAATCAATTGAAACTTAAAAATACCTCTCGGTCAATCAATTGTGATTTGTTATTTAACTTGTAGTTTTAAACGTGATATCTTTGGGCGCGATCCTGGCTACACTATACGTAGTATCCTGGTCCATTGGAATTCCAATGGGAAAATAAAGAAACACTAAATGCTAAATTTAAGTCTTGGCTGTCTTCCCCCACTGGATCTGATTAGATCATCGACATAGAGACTGCGACAATTGTGATAGCTATGCTAAACTATGGCAGACGAACCATGTTTCTTGATGGATGCATCCACCCATAGTCAATGCATGTAGTCATGGTGGCCGAGTGGTTAAGGCATTGGACTCGAAATCCAATGGGGTCTCCCCGCACAGGTTCGAATCCTGTCCATGACGTTAACATAATGACGGAATCGTTATATTTTTTCCCAACCCCGTACCGATTTCTGGCCCGAGAAATTCAGCACAGACTGTGCGCCGTCCCCGGCCCCGCACATCATGTGTACTATACAGAGAGATCAAGTCGTGGATACGGTTGTACATTGCGACCTCGTATATTCGAATCAACAGCCTTGATCCTTCTGTAATCAAAAGCTTACTAGTGCAGACGTCTTAACCTCAGTTACATCATCTATATTTTAATTGTATTACCAGGGAGAGCGCGAACGCAGTCCCTAGTATCAGAAATTGTACTCCCGAGTTCCCCACATTTGGGGGGATCGCAGGCGTGGGCTCTAGAATAGTGCAATTCTACAGTCCACAGTCTACAATACTGGGGCATTTCATTGGACGAGAGTCTACAGTCTACAATAATTCTGCGACCTCTGATTGGCTGTAGTCTACAGTCTACGATGGGTCAAGTAAAAGGTCACCTCATACTATACTTACTAATACACGCCCGGCTTCGCGTGGGAACAAGAAAACTTTTTACAGGATTGTGGGGAAATAATGTAGAATCCAAATATGGCAAAATATCACTGATTTTCAGGTGAAGATCGGAGACAATGTTTTGGGAGATTTTTAGCCCATGGCCTCAACATTTTTTTCGATTGCTGTTGTGACGTTAACGTCAACCATGTCGACTACGGACTAGGATCCTAACGTTAGTTTGGTATCAGAAAGGTGAGAAAGCTACCGGGTACCCCGTTTCTGTGATTAATGCTTGGAGAATAATGTGCATTTCATGCTACTCCGCTGCGCTCATACGCATGAAAAACAGTTTAATTCTATGAGAGACCAGACAACAAAAACAAAACAAAAACAAAACAAAAAAAGAAGAGGGGGAACAACAATTGGACAATATAATTAGGTTAGTTGGATTATTTATTTACAGCATGGGTGTAGGTCCTGCACAAAGACGCTAAGTGTTAATCAGCGAAAAATACTTCCTAAATTCTTGGAATGAACATAAACTGGTTTAAGTACAAAAAATTATGGCTGAACAGTGTTCTCTTAGACATCATCAATAGCTTATCATAAAAGATGTTAAAACAATTTATGCTAAAAGTGTACATTCTTTAGTTCTCTCTTAAACATCATCATTAGCTATTTCAAAGGATGTATTACAACAAAAATTCTGAAAACTCTAACTTAGCTCATACTAAGGTATTAACTGAATAATATATTATGGCTGAACAGTTTTCTTTTTTAAACATCATCATTAGGTATTTCAAAAGATATATTACTACAAAAATATTAAAGTACATTTTCAATTAAGATCGTAAGACGATTGTCCTGGAATAAAGTAAGTCATTGAAATTAGATGTCAGCAGTTCGTTAGCTAAATCAGAATGGAAATTGTTTGAGATTCATACAATTTGGAGTATCTTCTTAAATAATTAATTCAATAATGATGATTATAATAGTTGTGTTTAAATTAATACAGAAATCGAATTAGCACTTCTTATCCGTCTGCAAGATTACTGCAATTCACTCTTGGCCCATTAGGCCCTTCAGGACTGGGCCTGGTAACAACTCTTCCACCTTAATGCTGTTCAGGACTTGGCCTGATAGAACGAATAAACACTCTTTTCCTCAATTCTCCAACAATTACATGTAATTCCAAACATCATGGTCAAATGCTGTAATTATACAGTATCTCGTTATAACGTTATTGGTTTTCCAGGATTCGGCTTGGCACTACTCTCACTCATAGCGAATATATTAAGAATACTAACTCTATTTTATATTAGCATATCTAAAACATAGTGTTAACCTTTGAGTCTAATTAATCCGCTTCTTGTCTTCCCGATCCTTAAGTATATCAAACATTTACAATCAAATACATTTACAACTACAATTTAAATATACAATATACAATATGCGAAATGTATATGTGAAGGCTCGATTCGAAAAGGGCATAAAATTAATTGCTCTCAAGATATGCAAATTTTCCTTCTTTCTGTGGCGACATTGTAACAATGAATTATATATACACACGTTCTTGAACATCAATTCTTAATTCTATAACAATTACATGTATATACGAAGAATACGATGTGCTATATTTGGTGAACAAATATCTGCGTATAGTTTTTTTTTAAGCGGGCATACGATAGTGGAAATTCGCGACTCTTAAGACATTACTGATTTAGAGATTGACAGACGCTCGAAAATATTTCGCTTGATATATCTGTCTTTCGCTTCTTTCGTTTTCCATCTACCGTGTTGCATTATCAATTCTTCTGGAACATTTTTGGATGAGAGATGGGTTGCTCCTCCAGATCTCAGACTATGGAGCCCAAATGACTTAGGATTATCAATACCTATGCGTTTAAGTGCATCAAGTAAGAGTTCTCTACATCTGGTGTAACTGAGAGATTTATCACTGGTACGTATGTAGGATTGAGATGTTGAGTGAAATGACAGTGGTGTGAAAATAAATTTGTCTGCGCCAATTTCAATTTCAGAAGCGGACATAAATCTACGAAGAATCTTAACGCGTGAATATTTGTCGTCAGTGTCGCAAAGAAATGGAGTGTTTCCTTCTCTGAATATATCTGTTTTGGACTTGGGGATGAATATAGAAATATCATTTCTTCCTGGGAATACAGAGATATGATTTGCCTAAATTTCTGCTATTTCATTATGTCTGAAAAGCAAGGCATATTTAAGGGAGAGATAACAAGCTGTTCTTAATTCCAAAAGCGTACAATTAGCTCCGGCAAACTGATCAATAATTTCTTTCACATGACTGAGTGATAAAGGTTGTTTATGTACTGGAGGTTTGTGTAGCGACTTTCTCGCACTAACTATTATTTGTTGTACTATCGGAGAGTCCACAGGATTGATCTTTATGTTCAAAATGGAATGCAACCACTTAATTGAGGCAGCGGTCGTGGTTATAACACTATCCGAGTTACAGTTAGATTTTATGTGAAAAATATAAACTGCCACGACCTCATCACTTATAGGAAGGGACAGAGGAATTCTGGATTGTTTTAGCCAGGAGAAAAATTGTCTGCATTTGTACAAGTAGCTGTTTACTGTTCCTTCTGATTTGGCTGAAATTACTTCATGAAGAATCCGCTCTTTGATACCTTTGAATTAATCCGCTCTTTGATACCTTTGAATTTATTTGGAAAATTAACCCAAAAAGGTTGAGAACAAATGATCTGTACAAAACAGAGAAAAATTGTTTTACTGATTTGGGAATTATTCTACTGAAAATCTAACTTCACCGCACCAACAAGCCCATTAAATTCTCTCGAACCGAGGAGTGAATGGGTGTTTCTACCATGCTTAAGAGCAATAGAACCTTTCATGGTCACTATGTCTTTTATCCAGGGTTTGTAACAAGACCATAAAAGTGGCCAGAAGGCATTGGAAGGCCACCAGGGGAAAATAAGTACACCTATACCATTACATGAATGTAAATGACTTAATACATTTGGAATTAAGACTACAGGTGGGACTAGCAAAACATTCTCGTCTGACCAATTTTGAGCGAAAACATCGACTCCTGCGGTTCCTCGATTCCAAAATATGGAGAAAAATTTGAGTAATTTTGTGTTATAGGAGGCAAAACAATCCACGGAAAAGGGGCCCCACAATTTGCTAATCATTTGAAAAATCTCATCTGAAATACACCAATCATCAACATCTATAATTCTACTGACATAATCTGCCTGTTCGTTTTCGTTTCTGGGAATCCATTCAATATCTAATCTGATGCTGTTCCGCAGACAGGTGTTGAATATATCAAAAGCTAAAATCTGCAATTTCAAGTTCATGCTACCAACTTCTACGATTCTAGCGGCACTTTGACTGTCTGTGAATACTTTGACTTGGGATCCTGTGATAATTGGAATGAATGAATTAATAGCGAATAAAATTGTGTTGAGTTCTCGCCATATACACTCTAAAAACACCCGGGTCAGATTTGACCCGGAAAGGGTCAGATTTGACCCGGATTCCGGGTCCCAGGGGGCCTGACCCATTCCGGGTTGGCGTGACCCGGAGTTCTGGGTCAGGACTTCCTGACCCGGAAAAGGGTCGCTTTTGATTGACCCGGAAATATGGTTTCCGGGTCAAATAATACTGACCCGGAGCCCGGGTCAGACACACAATGACCGGGAAGCCGGGTTGAATTAATGATTTCCGGGTCAAAATCAGCCCGTTCCGGGTCAGCTTTGACACATTCCGGGTTGAAACTGACCCAGAATCCGGGTCCCAGGGGGCCTGACCCAGTCCCGTGTTGGATTGATCCGGAGTGCCGGGTTGGATTGACCCGGAGTGCCAGGTTGGATTGACAGAGAGCTGGATTGTTTTTAGATCATTATGACTTACTCTCTTAAGTTCCAGAATGGTCATACTGGTAAACTTACTGATGTGCTTCTTAGCATCTGAATTCAGTTCGATTTCAAAAGTGATAGGTGAAGTAAGTATGCATTCAGTGTATTAAGAACAATTTTGAAAAGGTTGATGAAGCATTATTGGCTTGGTCCATCCAATCTCCAGAAGAGATTTAATATTTCTTCGCAACATGCATATCTCATTTAAGACCTGCTGTTTTCAAGTTGGAGAGCTTGTAAACAAGAAGACAAACTACAAAGTAAAAAACAGGATAGAAACACAAATTTGCCAGTTAAACATATTTCATTTTAATCTTCTGGGTCAAAAGTCTTTGGATTTGATAGTTGCATAGTGGGAAATTATCTAGGAAAGTTTGCAGCAACACCTTGTGAAAGTAGTGCTCAAAAACCAGTACATGGTAGTAACTAATTTACTGAGAACTAGTTTCACATGATGCTAGCACAGACCTTTCTAGATATAAAGATATACTCCCTGTGCTCAAGCCTAAATTTAAAAAAATTGTCAATGAATATAGTTAATGTAAAATGTATTTAAATACATATGCGATACATCATGGATGGATTGTTTACGCTCATGGTTTTGGAGGCTGAAAATGTTTTTTAAAAAGGTGAATTTATTTGTTGAAAAACACATTTTTGTGAAATTTTCTTCAGAGACAATAATTGTTATTGTTGGAAGAGCAGGGAGAATTTATCTTTGAACAGTATGGCACAATAAACAAAAATATATCTAAAATGTTAAGTTAACAACCCCAAAACAAGAAAAAAAATAGTACAAGAATTAAAATATAAGAATAAAAGCTGCACTATATTTAGCATTAATACAATGTATTTGGGCTTATCCACATTCATTGTGTACATTGCACATATGATAGTGAGACAAAACTTACGATTTGGCAACACAAATAGAATTCATAATGTGACTGCAATTAAGAGAGTAAAATATATCTAATATTATAAGTTATAACAATGCGCGAGTGGAATACGAAAACAAAAATTGCGCTTCTGCGTACCATAGCCAACCAAGCCAATGGCCGAGTTGGATATGGAACGAAGACGCGCTATATTTTTCCGTATTCCACAAGCGCGTGTTTTATAATGAATTGCTCATCCAGCCAGCCAGCAAAAATATGATAACCATTTAATCACTGTATGTAATCACTGAATAAAAACAGACAATCAAACAAAATAATGGAACAGAAAAGTTATATTTTAACTTTCCCTGTACACATTTTCCCTCTAAAAGTTGCACGAAGTTCTTGATTACAGCCAGAAATGACATCTTGATAACAGCCAGTCAAGACATATGCATGTTTTTTTAAAGTAAGTTGTAATTTTAAAGAAGCGTATGCTTGCACAACAGCGTTCAATACGCACCGTGATATAAATTTTCTCAGCAGTGGTATAGGTAAATATACCACAGCTGTAAACCAATCAGAATCAAGGATTCTGGGTAGCTGGATGAAAATTAGAAATATATAATTTGATTCCATGTTGTTAACAAAACGCATTGTTAGCTTATTTTCATGCTAGCAAAGCGAACCCTACTTTCAGCAGTGCTGTTCCTAAGTAGAAAGTAAAAACGAGCTACAATGTGTTCAAAGTTATGCATATTTAGTGGATATTTCTGGGGGTCTGAACCACTTGGCAAGAGTTCAAAAATGACGACAATATTAATATTACCCCCAAAACGAGGTAAATAATGTTTAACCAGTTGACGCCGAATTTCCTCGGTTGACGTGACAACACGTCATGTTTTGTGCTGGGCACTTGCACTCTGCCGTGGAGACACGCCATTTTTCTTAAAGTCCAGCAGGTCACGCTTGGGAAGCCGTGACAAAAGGCACTTCAAACAATGATCTAGCTCACTATTCATGGATATTTGCCTTTATCCAAGACCTGTTCCTTTGTGCGACCAGCAAGGATTTTGGAATGGAAGGATTTTTCTCCATTGTCACGAGGTCTTTTGTCAAGGTAAGAAATGCCATCTTTTCGAGCGGGCCGTGTTCAATAATAGGCTGTTGCATAAGCACTTTAGACGGTCGAGACTTCGTGACAAAAGATGGGCAATGTTCCAAAACTAGGCATTGAAAACTTGAACTGTCAATGAGAAAACGCTTTTATTTTGATATCCTTGCATAGTTTCTCAGACATACAGAATTATTAATGGCTAGAATTTTTTTCCTATTTTTCACTGAAAATAATCCAGCACGAGGACCGGAAAAATAACAATATTCCTGGCATCAACTGGTTAATAGGCGAGTTCTCAAACAGGGACTGACTAATATCAATGGAATTTACATTGTTTATCTATCATATAATCACTGATTTTCAGGTTTTTGGGAGCTCAAAAATGCCCTGAGTGACCGAACACACGCAGAGGTCGATTGTCTCCCTTTCCCCTCCCCAAGGCTTTCTGGAAAAACTCCCAAGTGCTAAATGACTGCCAAGGGAAGGAGATGTCCAGAACATAAAAAAGCTTAAAACATACGTCTAGTGACTTGAGCACAGATGACTGAGCGATGGCATGGCGCTCCACAATGACAAATGTCTGCTCTGGCTTGAGTCGCTCCCCAAGGATTAGTATGAAGGGTTGTTTCAGGGTCAGAGTGTCCAGGTACTCGGGGATGTTTGTACCAATCTACAGTCAGAGTAAAAAGAAGGGTATAAATTTAAATGTAAACATGTACACATATAGAATGCACGAATTTGAACAGTCTTCATCTTACCTGAGCCAAATGTGTGTACACATTTCTATTTCATATTTATATCAATTTCATCTTTCAAAAGTCATCTATAGATCATTAAACATATTAAATCTACATGGCAGGCCAATTCCGACACAAGGCTGTTTAAAATGTCAAACGTTAAATAGGACGGCATTAATTACAGATATTGAAGGTGCCTTTGGTATGCCAATTACATGTAGCACGGTGAAATAGTTCTACATATCACAACTAAGGGTCTTTTGCCCCCTTGTTATTATTCAATGAGCACTGTATATTCAGTTCGTCTAAACGTTTGTGAGTAACAATTCTTACTACATAAATGTTTCTATGTGAAGCTATCAATGAAAAATAAGTTAAGACTCTTACTGGTTGACAGTCTATAAATGACTTGATGGCGTCATCCACACTACTCCGGTGTTCTTCCCCTTCACTCTCTTGACACCAGTTGGCAAGATGCAGGGCAGAACAAACAATGCCAGGTTTTTGCGTTCATCCTCTGCAAAAGAATTAGGAAACTAATGTTAGTGCTACTTCTTATGTAGTGCTTGTACTTCCCATATGCAACAATTCAAAATGTAACTCGACCTTCATTACATGGGGATGCATGCATGTTGATTTTTTCAGAGCCAAATGTGGATAAAACAATACTTCCTATGAACTTGATAATAGACGAAGCACAACAATTGTCCTCCAAAATGACAAGTGACATCAACTTTGAACATTGGATGCATGATGCCATTATCACAAAGGGACTTCTTATCTTAGCTAGAACAAAATGTGTGCAGTGAAAAATATATGAAGAATGCAGAGCTGTAAATTGTTTTAAGCAATGCCGATTTGCTAATGCAAATTAAAAAAAAAAAAACGGCTTGGGGAGGATGATGAGCAAAAATGGTTTTATATTGCAGGGTTTACTGGCAAATTCTGCTGGTAGATACAACTTCATGCATACACTGTACAAAAAATAGGTGCCCTTACCTCCTGTTACTGGTGTAGGGATTTTCAAATACTGTTGCCAGTTGTTCTGTTTGCTGGCATACAGCAAGATGCCTTCATGCATTGTGCTCCACTTGGAGAAAAGGTTGTCTACAACGTCTGGTAAGATAACCCTGAAGTCCTGTTCAATCTGTTTAGGATAAAAAATAAAACAAGAGAATTAATAAATTTAAATAAAAAAATATGTGCTTCTTTTAGCTCACCAGATCCACAAGCTTAGAAACTGCTCATTTCCTTTCAATGTTTTGTTTCCAAAAATGAGGGCACCTCAAACCAGGTCACTGGTCACTCTAAGTTAGTATTCAACATCTTGAAAAACAATGAACAAGTATACTTCCAAGGTTATATTTGAAGCATATAGAAACAATCAAGGGTGTAAATTGTATTTGAAATTAAAACTGCAATCTAACCATTCCTGGCACATCCACCAAGCGTGGGTACACTTGTAAAAATGATGAAACCTGTTCTCCAGGATGGTCTCAGATGTAGGCTGCTCTGACATGTGAAGTCTTCTTCATGTAATCCTTAACCTGACTGAGCGGCTCCAAATTATGCTTCAGCCATGTCACCATGGCTGCAGAATTCTCGTCAGTCACCCCATCTACGCAAAACAAATAACAAATGTAGTTATTACTTTTTGGTTATGCAAATGAATGTCTGTGTGTTCTTTACAGTTGCCAATCACCTTTCAGTGCCGAAAACACAAACACAAATGGAATAATAGATGCTTTGAAAAATGATAATGATTGTGCAAGCCAATATCCATTCAGGAGATATGGAAAGAATGATAAAATTAGAGAGAAATGTTCCAGGTAAAACCCAATCCAATAGTGGCTCTGACGGATTAAACTGGAGCCACCGGAGGTGGAATGTGAGGAAATACTACTGCGCAAAGCTGACTGACAAAATGTTTTATCTGTTAAAATTCATACACTGTTTGGTGTCTTGTTATATCTAGTTTAACTAGCCTGATACAAAATACCTCACTACAGATTGGTCATTGCAATTATTTCTTCAAATGTATCCACACAAAAGTATTACCTGAAGTCAGGTACAGAGCAGCTGTGCTTTTCAATGATGTGGATGGCAAGGTTGGAGTGGTCTTCACCTGCCCACTGTTCTTGGATCTTTTCCTCACATTTCGGAGGCGCTCCTCCAAGTAGCCTGTAGCACAATGTTGGCCCTTTGACGATGTGAACCAAGCTTCCTGTGGTTAGTTGCAAACACACACATAAACAAAAAATCCAAATTGTTCTTGCACATCTTCTTAACAGACTTCAAAGTGTTTGTTGTGCTGTTTACATTCTTCAATCATGATCTTCATTTTTAATTGGGTATAGTGTATTGGTTACATGTACCTCAAATGACTTGTTTTATTTGTGGCAAAAGACTGCTTTAACTGAATTTAATTAAATTGTCAATACTCTACAGCAAGAGAAACCATACATATTTTGTTTTTTAAGGGGAGGGTGCCTTAATAAAAAAAATACTGTATCTTTCTTCCATGTCCTTCACCATCATCATCCTTCAGGAGAGGGTACTGACAAATTATATCCTTTGCCATCGCCAGTTTGACGTCTGATGTTGGCCTGCAATAAGTGTAAATAATATTTCAAGGAAAAAAAACATTTAACATATAAGAACTTCCAAAACATTGCTGGTAAAAATACGTTTTCATCAAACGTTGTGGCTTTGCAAATTTCCCCCTAGTTTGGTATTTAAAGCAGTCAGTTGTCAAAAAGGACATTTAAACCCAAATTCTCAATTAGGAAAATTTATCTTTGAAGCAACCATTTTAAGTTTTGATCAACAAAACTTGGAAGTGCACTGCTTTGAAGTGAAAATGTTTATCAATTTCATTCTAACTTGCTTTTAGACTGAAAAATTACAATATGTTGATTGTCAGAATATTTCTGTTTAACCATACCTGTCTCCAAATCTTTCAATAAGGTGGGAAACCAGGATGCGCACAGCCCGTATTCTGTTCTTGTGGGACAAAAGGCCTCTGTCCATTTCTGGACGATTTCATTTCCTCTCAAACTGTTTTTGAGTATTTCAGTGATGTCCTACAGTGTACATAAAACAGGAAACAGCACATGATGTATTATTACCAGATATCATCTTTGATTGTTGCCAATTACACAGTATACGGACCTCCCGTACACCCAACCTCATACCCAAGGTCTACTCTAGCCGCATTCTTATACTAGTAGACCCTGGTACATGTAGGGTTAGATAATTTCACTATGCAGTTTGGTTGCTGCCGACTGGTCTGGTACCTTGAACACTACAAACTGTAACACGCACATCGGAGTGAGAATGCACAAGTGATAGTCTTGGAGCATGATGTATGGAGCAGGTTTCACGAGCGCTGATCCGCTTTGACACAATCCAATAATGCTGAGTGCTACAAACTATACTTGAGAGGTTGTCATACGCCTAGTTAAGGGTAAACTGCAAAGCAACCACAAACAAATTATAATAACTACTTACATAACTGATTCTGATTTTCTTCTGGCACGATGGAACACCTGAAGTGACCTCTTGGGGTTCCAGTAAATCTGTGCTTGGACAGGATTCAGTCATGCTTTCATCCGTTGAAGAGGTCAAACTTTGGGATGCGGGAGGGCTGACCTCCTATACACAAGTCAAAATTAGAAAAAGGGGCATGTGGGTTTAGAAACAAACACTTTTTTGTGTTCAAACTCAAAGATGAAGAAGAAAAACTTCAACAGGGCTTTTTCCAAACCACGGCTTAGGCTCCGGCTCCGTTTGATGTTAAAGCAAAATGCACACTGTTCCAAAACTGATGACGGAGCCCAAGCCTAGATTTGGAAAAGGCCCACAGTGTCAACAGGAAACTGGTGCTGATGATGATCCTTATCAACACGCTTCACAGTATGTGTAATGTCATCTGAATTTGAATATCATCTGAATTTTGGGCACAATGTTCAAAACACGGATATAAAGCACCGGTTCTCCTTTAGTGCCATACACCTCAGGGTAGAACATTTATATGGTGCTTCTAAAAACCTTCTGCATATTAAACAAACTGTGTAAAAAGATGTCCTATAGGCATGCATTGGTAAGTAAAAAATAGCAAGACAGGTAAAATATAACCATGTACATAGTTACAAATACATTCAATACTTACATTTACTTCTCAGTGCAGAAAACTATGGAATCCTATACCGCAGGCTGATGAAAAACTGGTTCCCATGATGTTGATACGACTTTACAGCATGCAGAGGATTAAAGTCGATAAGGTTGACAACAGATGCTACTCCTATTGCTCTTGGGTGTTCAGGTTCAATCTCGTATGCATGAAAGTGCCTACAGTACCCATTCGTCCACCACTTTTCAAATACCAGTGTTACCACATTCTCAGACACAACCACATGGAGGACCTTTCCAAACACAGGATCTCCTTCATCCGTTTTGGACACAACTACCATAACATTTGGCCTATATTTAGTACCATGCACACTACACCAGTTGGCTACGTACACATCATCAAACAGTGCAATATCAAGATTGCGTGAAAGCAAATCGGCAGCTGGAAGGGATGTCAGAAGAACTGATGAGCCAGGTCCCACTTCTACATCTTGTCCATCCATATTATTTTTGGTGATGAGGTTGTAGCACAGGCCGAGTTGGTTTCTGAAGGCGAGTGTTTTTGCAATGTTCTGAAAATTGCACACTACACTGTAAAAAATATCTGTAAATTTACAGTTATTTTTTGACAGAACCAGTCAGTAATTTTTTTAACGGAGATTTTGTTGTTAAAATAACAGTATAACTGTAATATTCTCGATTTTAACAGAAGTGCGTTTTTTAACGGCATGTTTATGTAAATTTACGGTGAAAAATAAAAATAAGATGTAAAAATACGTATTTTGACGTTAAAATTACAGGAAGTGTAATGCAATTTTATTTAAAAAAATTTTGTGGTAATATTACACCATTTCCAGTTATTTAACGATGATTTTTCTGTAAATTTACAGTTATTTTTTGACAGAACCAGTTAGTAATTTTTTTAACGGAGATTTTGTTGTTAAAATAACAGTATTACTGTAATATTCTCGATTTTAACAGAAGTGCGTTTTTTAACGGCATGTTTATGTAAATTTACGGTGAAAAATAAAAATAAGATGTAAAAATACGTATATTGACGTTAAAATTACAGTTAGTGTAATGCAATTTTATTTAACAATTTTTTGTGGTAATATTACACTATTTCCAGTTATGTAACGATGATTTTTCTGTAAATTTAGTTATTTTTTGACAGAACTAGTCAGTAATTTTTTAACGGAGTTTTTGCTGTTAAAATAACAGTATTACCGTTATATTCTTACTTTTAACAGAAATACCTTTTTTACGGCAGTTTTATGTAAATTTACAGTAAAAAATAAAAATAAGTTGTAAAAATACGGAAATTGACATTAAAATTACAGGTAGTGTAATGCAATTTTATTTAACAATTTTTGTTTGTAATATTACACCATTTCCAGTTATTTAACGTTGATTTTTCTGTAAATTTACAGTTATTTTTTGACAGAACTAGTAAGAGATTTTGCTGTTAAAATAACAGTATTACCGTTATATTCTTACTTTTAACAGAAATAAGTTTTTTTACGGCAGTTTTATGTAAATTTACAGTGAAAAATAAAAATAAGTTGTAAAAACACGTGTATTTTATTTAACAGTTTTCTTTTTTCTTTACACCATTTCCAGTTATTTAACGTTGATTTTTCTGTACAATTTTAAAACTCTTCTTTCAAATTTACGGCAAACAAATGGAAATTACTTTTACATGTGTTTTGTTTAAAAACGTTATGGCTGTCCTGCAGACGGTTGGCTGTAAAATCTATCTCGTGATTTAACGGCATGACGTTATAATATTTGTTTATGTGAATTTACAGTCATAACGATGGGCTAGGGGTTGTGAAAATATGTGTATCGACGTTAAATTTACCGATTATGTGATGTAAATTTTATCTGAATTTTGTTGTTCAATTTATACATGAGTGTAGGAAATGATAACAAGTATATGCCCGTATTGATAGCAATGTAAAAAAATAAGGGTTATGTTTTGAGATGTGTTGACTGTTAAAATTTTAATCTATTTTGTTTAATAGCTTGTGTGACCATTACCTATTTTTTTCGAGCCTTTCAATGTTGGTTATTCGTAGGAGCCAACTGGTAACTACTAATTTTAAAACAACAATGAATTTAGCCTCAAACTCCCTTGAAGGAGGCCCATACAATCTTTCCGCCTATCGGTTTTTCTCGCGCCTACGGAATTTTTCCGGCAGCCTGCCAACATCTATTGATCCAATCAGATCCGTCGGACTACGCGTGCGCATAAACTTGTTTACAAGTAAACTAATCCCTGGCTTCTTATTGGTCATATGTTTGCCTGGCTTTCAATCATGGCGATGTTGTGGATGCTCTGATCTGCGTGCCTGCTTGTTGCATGTTGCACGACGACAACGTGTGTCACGTACACACAGACCAACCACTAGCTGGATGGAGAAAACTCGACTGTTGTTTTTTTGTGTTCGTGGAGAGAAGTTTGAGAAGGTCAGTTTAACGTTAGTTTTCCCACAAAAAATAATAAATCATTTGCAATTTGCAAGCGTAAGAGCCTGTGCAAGGTTTGTTGAAGGATGTGGTATTGTTAATAGTGTAACAGGCTGTAGTTTGTGGCTTGTTTTGTCAAGCTCAAGTTCATGTAATTATTCAGTGTTCATATTTTCCCATACACTTGCTTGCAATTGCATGATATTGATACACATGTGAGAAACATGTTCATGTGACCATGCACAAGTACTACTACTCCCCCTAGGCCTAGTGTATAATCTAACTTACTAATAATAGTCTTAAGTAAGTCTATTCTATAGTATTTAGTAGGTTAGAAAGCCTGTAACAATTTACAGCAGTAGGGGTATTAATTTTGATCTTGGTCAGAAGTTGTACATGTTGTTTTATGTAGGCTAGGTGTTTTTTATATTTTTTATAAACCAATGTAAAACTAACGTTAAAGGCCTGCATTGCAATGTTAACCTGTACACTTTTCAATTTTTCGACTTACTCAATCAAGACATATTCAAAGCATTACAGAACGCATAGGAATGTGCATAACTTTAATTTTCCATGCGGTGTTCCAAACTGTGCACAAACGTTTTCAAATTATTCTGCATTTAAAAGCCATGTCAGTCGAAATCATGCTCTGTACAGAAGGGAACATTCTTCTGAAGTTCAGGTGCGGCCAAGGCCTTTAATATCAGAAAATGCAGTTCTAAAATGCAAAGTCAGCATTTGTGAACAGAACTGCACCGATACGTCTTCTTTAATCAAACACATGAAAGCCCATATTGATTCTGGAATCGAAGTCTGTTGTCCATATCCTTTATGCCCAAGATCATTCAAGAAAAAGTCGTCTTTCACATCTCACATATCACGCAACCACAGAAACCACTCACTCCAACATGTTTCTGCGAGGGATGCCCAAAGTGGACATAGGGAACTCCAATCTGATTTAACCTCAGAATCAGTAAATTCTGAAAGTCAGATAGACCCAATGAGCAATCAAATACATGTTTCCGATGAGTGTCTGTCCTCAGAAGAAAACGATAATGATGACATTTTGAATTCAGATGAAGTCACACGTAGCTTTGCACTATTTTGCTTGAAACTTCAGGCTGAACTTCTCATTCCTGAGAGAACTGTTCAGTCTATTGTTGAGGAACTTGAAAGTGTGTATGGAATTTCTCGTGAGGCTCAGTTATATAAACTTAGATGTAAGTTAAAAGAAGAAGGTTTGCCTGATAATTGTGTTGCTGCAGTAAACAATCACATGCAATCTACATGTGAATGGAATTCTGCATTGAACAAAGATTCTGGTACTTTGAGGTCCATTTACCTTAGAAAGGTATACTATCAGACAAAGTTGGATTACGTTCATCCTGAATCAGTATGCTTAGAGAGATAACATTGAGGGGCTATTTGCTGCCACTACGTTCCTCTCAAAAAGAAACACTAAAGGCTCTTTTGAGAAACAAATCCATTCAAACTAATGTGCTAGAGTCTTCTCATACCAAGAATACTGAGAATGTTCTAACAGACTTCACAGATGGAAGTACATTTAAAAGGAACAGATTTTCCAGTCAAACATCAGATCATTGCAGATAATTTTGTTTCAGGATGCGTTTGAAGTGGTTAATCCACTTGGGTCAAGTAAGAAAAAATATAAAATTTTGGCAGTTTACATGACTCTTGGTAATCTTCTGCCACAATATCGGTCGTCAACCAATCAGATGCAACTTGTACTCTTATGTAAAGAGACATTTCAAGAGGTTTGGTCATGCTAAGGTTTTGGAAGAATGATCCAAGACTTAAAGGATTTAGAGCAAATCGGAATAGATACTGCTATTGGCCCTTTGAAGGGTTGTGTTGTTGCGATTGCTGGAGATAATCTAGGGTCGCATTGTATTGGGGCTACACAGAAAACTTCAGCACTGCACCACACTTTGCCGCTTCTGTAACATCACACATAGAGAATATCAAGCGGGAAATGGATTTGAGGTCGGTGAGGAACGTACTCAAAACAGCTATAATGATGCACTCCATTATCTTGAAGAGAATTCTGAAGTTGCAATGCATATGGGAATTAAGTTTGATTCAGTGTTCAATTTGCTGGAGTGTTTTCATGTGTGTTCTGGTTTGCCCCCTTGTTTGGGCCATGACGTATTTGAGGGTGTTGTTAGTTTTGACCTAGCAAAATACCTCATGTATTTCATCAAACAAAAGAAATGGTTCACATACAAAATTCTGAATAGAAGAATTCAGAAGTTCAAATATCTTGCTTCAGATGTCAAAAACAAACCTGCCGAAGTAAACCAAAAAGGCAATGTGCTTGGCGGCCATGCGATGCAAAATTGGTGCTTACTTCGACTTTTGCCATTGCTTATTGGTGAGAAAATACAAAATAGCAGTGACACCTGCTGGCAGTTGTGCTTGCAGCTTAGAGATATAGTAGAACAAGTCTGTGCCCATTCCATAAGTAAAGAGCAAATATGTTACCTAAAGGTTACCCTGGATGAATACCTTGAGGGAGAAAACGTGTTTTCCAGAAGCTAAGCTTAAACCGAAGCATCACTTCTTGTCCCATTATCCAGCATTGACATCAAAATTTGGACCTCTGATTAGGTTATGGACAATGCGCTTTGAAAATAAGCACGCATACTTCAAAAAGTGTTTGCGCAATTGCCAAAATTATAAGAACATCACAAAGACACTCTCTGAGCGACACCAGCTCCTTCAAGCTTATTTCAGTTGTGGGTCAATATTGCCAAATGCTGTACTAGTGAGAAATAGAGCAATACCCTTACACCCTGATGTGTATGCACCTAAAATTGCCAGTGCTGTGAAGGTAAGGACTTTCATCCAATAATGCAGTTGTGAGTGAAGAGGTCACTTTGTATGGTACAGTGTATAAAAAGGATTATTTGTACCAGTGACTATCTCAGAGGAAAATGTCACACACCTTTGGTCAAATAATGATGATTGTAGTCCAAGAATCAAAATCTGTCTTTTGATTCTTAGAAACTTTCCAACAGTCTATTTGCTAGAAAGTGGTGTGTACAGACTTCTAGATGAGCAAGAGCTGGAGACTTACAAAGTTTCCTGCGTTGCCATAACTGACTTGACTGATTGGTTTCCTCTCCCTGCCTACTCTCTTGGAGGTCAACTTGTAATCCCATTAAAGCACAAGTTTCCTAAAAAGTAACTTAGGCTAATTTCAGGGATACAAGGATTTGATAAGTTTTGTTGTAGGCCTATTATTATTTCAGATTTTACAGTGTGGGTTAGGATATATATTTGATAAACAGATTTGAATTACTGTAAAGTGTTTTTCCGAATCCAATACAAAAATTATCCATAACATACAACCTTCTGCATTCTAGAGCTGCTGATGTCTCAATCGTTAGACCACCAATCCCTTCCAGGGACAAGATCCAATTTCAAATCTTGTAACCATAGCATCTGGCACCTCAAATGATTTACATGAAAATGTTTACACTTTGCTTCACCAGTGTTTGGTGATGAAGCACTGCACACACTTAGCATTCAAAGGACTTACATCATTATGTTCTTTATCCATGATGCAATACCGACTAAAAACATTTCTACTTTGTTTGCAATACCAGCTGCTCATTGCAAGAATTTAAACTGGGTTCACATCACTGGGCGAGCTTGATGATCTATAGCGCTAAAGGTTAGGTAGAGGGTTTAAATACACGCAAGGTATAGACTTTTTTTGGCAGGACTCGGAAAGCAAAGCACTGTGGAGACAACAAGTTAATACCATGTAAAAATACATCATTTAAAGTGTGGGGTAATTTTAAAGGTATGATACAGGATTTGTAATGACTTATTTTATTGAAACGCTAATGAAATAGTTTTCTTACTTTTTAAAAACGTTATCCGGAGGTTGCAGGTTCAAATCCCGCCTTAGTCAATTTCTTTGTTCACACTAAAAATGATTAAAAATTTGTACCCAGTCAGTTTCCCTTATTTATTATATGATTTTTTAAAACGTAATACCAAGAAACGTTGCCATTGGAAGTACTCTGAGATGGGAGAAATGTCTTCCATACATTCACTGTCTTTTTCAATTGGCCCAATCAAAATAAGATTCTGACTATACACAAAATCCCTTACAAAACATTAAACTATTATTCTGTGTTGTTTATGTCAGACATTTCCACCTTTATTAGATGCAATTTGCACAGGTTGGCATTATAAGGAATTGTTGAAAACAGCAGGATATGGATGAATACTCTCAGCCTCACTCAGATTCAAAACCACTTGTATCATACCTTAAAATATATAATGTAGTAATCGTACATGTATACAAGTACATGTCTGTATGTATATAATAGCAAAAAATCAGATGACAATAAATATTTGTATAAAGTACAATGTAAATCATTTACCAATACCACATTCTTATATCCAAAATTGCACAGGTGTTAACATTGAAAAATTGTGGAAAGAACAGTCAAAATACTTTTGTTCACCTGAAGAGGCACTTTCATAATTTCAGAAAACATGAGTGATGACGATAGAGATACCGTTGACCTTGAAATCCTAACAGAGTACATCTCGAAAGCAGTGGGAGCTCTTTCAACAAAGATTAATGATATTCTGGACAAAGTGCTTGAACTGGGAGTAGAAAAACCCTCGGATTTTCAATTAGTCAATGAGGATGACCTTGATGGCATTGGGCTAAAGAAAATTCAAATTAGGAAACTCTTAAAAAGCTTTGAGGCAGCCCGTCAGGCAGGTAAGTTTTTAAAGATTTTATTTTATTGTGTAAAATGAGTTTTTGGTGCTGTCATAAATGTGTTCATGTAAACCACAGTGGGATGGCCTGTAGGTATTTTTAAGTTCTCAAAGCAAAGAAAATTTAACGAATGCTAAAAGACTGCTGGCCGCACTTTGGTCAGCCTGTGCAGTTGTTAGTAAGAAATAAAATTTATCTCTTCAATTTTTTAATTGAAGCTGTGACCGTTATCTGACCATGCTCAAAACTCCATTTTAAGTGAAAAGAACAAACTGTTTAACTTGTTGTGCATGGCGCGTACACATGTACACGTTTCCATTGTTTGAGATGGCAGCCTTTGCAAGATGATATCAACTAGTTTGTGTGTGATTGTTTTCTTTTTACAAATTCTAAGCTTTATGATTTTAGGTTTAGTTTGGACACACAAGTTCCTCACATTATTATTGAATTTGCTTAAAATGTTGGCAAACTTGATTTCACATTGCCACAGGTAAACAGCATGATGATCCATTGACAGAATCTCCATCCCTCTCACCATGCTCATCACGATCAAGCCTCCTGTCTTTGTCAGACTCTTCAGATCAATCCAACTGGACCTCAACTTACCAAATACCTTGGGAGAAAATGCCCCAAAGTCTGCTGGACAATGTTAAGAAAAATGAGAGGCCTCTTCCCTCAGACAGGAGAGAGATGATAAGAGTTTTGGCTGTTGATATTTGTAAAAAGGCACAAAAACCTGCACGTCGGCAACTCGCATTTGTTGCATCCAAAATAGTCTTGCAGTATCCTGAAAGTTTCCAGGACAAGCTGGATGATATCATCGTGGGCACAGGCTATAACTCCATCCTTAAACAACTTGAGCATAGATTCCAGAACATTAATAGGCCTCATAAGAGATACACCTCATCAGATGATACAGAATCTGAACCTCAATCAAAACAACGGAGAGGAGCTGCTACCTCCTCATATGGCACAGATGCAGCTGAGTATGCACCCACACTTCCTGATACTGAAGATGAATCAACTCAAAAGGAGAAGCAGAAGGAACTACAGGATATGTATACACATGAAATTTGGAATGTGGAACTAGTGAAAGATAAACTTAATGATACATACCCCACAGTGAGGCACTCAATCAACAAGGGTGCAGAGTCGATCAATAAGCTAAAGGAAGAATGGCCGTTCCTTTTGAAAAGCATGGTCTGCTTCATCACTTCACTAGGTTAGTAGGTTTGGATTTGCAGGGTACTCTTGAGAAAGCGATGGCCACCAAAGTTCCCAAACTCCTCCTGTTTATGCAGTTTAATCAGAGCAAATGCAAACCATTGCGAAAGAGACTACAGGATGTAGACTGTGCTAAACGTGAGAAGGGAAACAACAGCCCGGAAATATGGGGTTTCCTTTTGGTGCTGGCCACATACTTTGGAGAGGATACCAGTGAACTAATACAAATTGCAGAGGTAATCATCATTTTTGATAATACATCAATATGTTGTGCATAAAGATTACGCTACTTCGGGCTCAAAATTTTACACAAACATACAAAGCCTATGCCAGCTTAATTTAGAACTTGAGATAGCGGAAACTGTGCCTATGCAGAGAATATGCACATGACATGCTGACTTAGCACTGGGATGGTCTGTTTGTGAAGCACAAATGCCTTTGGACGGATGCAGTGCCAACAACACTGTAAAAAAAAAGACAAAAATAGAAGGCAAAAACTTATGCATTTTACTGAGGCTATAGAGAGCTTGTGTTAGACACTTACAATATTTGGTAAAATTCAACCATGGTGTACTCATGTTTTATAAATTGTACATTTTGGGGGAACCTTTTCTGCACTCTTTCAATAGAAATGTCTCTTGATTGACTTGATTATCCTCTAATGTACATGTAGATTTTCTTTGAGACTCTAAAAAAACTGTAATAAGGACAAATATAGATTTAATGGTAATAGTATACACATATGGACTGGCAATGAGGTCACTAGGCCACGTCTATGCGCCAGTCCATATGTGTTTTATAACACACCACGGTCCAAAATATACCATGAGAAAAGAGATGTTTTCACAGTTTGACAATTGGACTGTTTTAATTCAACAATTAATTCAAGGTATTTGAAAGAACCGGTGTAGTCCATACCGAATAATTGTCAACGATTTAGTTGCGTACACTTCGCTGTTTGCCTGACGAACTCCTGCCAAAAATCCCCGGAGAAACTTACACTTACAGACATCGTCAGGTGATGAATTCTCCAAATCACGAATTGTTGTGTCAGCTATCTGACAATATGAGTTTAGAATATTCACGGAGTATCGAGGTTTTTTTAAACCTAATCCGTACCGTCCGTGTTAGAAGCCAAAATTTGTCTTACTATGACGACACTTGACAACCTCTTGAGGGTGCTGTAAACTGTCAAACATTTACGACAAGTATCATAAAGCTCGGTTTATAGTCGGTCGCGCGATGGTAGCGCGATGGTCGCGCGATGGTAGCGCGATGGTCGCGCGATGATCCTTGAGGGTTTTAACGCACAAGAATAGAAATACTAGTACTTGATCGCGCGTCACAATGATCATCGCGCGACCATAGACCCGCGGTCAATAGACCCGCGGTCAATAGACCCGCGGTCAATAGACCCGCGGTCAATAGACCCGCGGTCAATAGACCCGCGGTCAATAGACCCGCGGTCAATAGACCCGCGGTCAATAGACCCGCGGTCAATAGACCCGCGGTCAATAGACCCGCGGTCAATAGACCCGCGGTCAATCGACCCGCGGTCAATAGACCCGCGGTCAATAGACCCGCGGTCAATAGACCCGCGGTCAATAGACCCGCGGTCAATAGACCCGCGGTCAATAGACCCGCGGTCAATAGACCCGCGGTCAATAGACCTGCGCTAGTGAACCACACGTGACAGCGTTTTAGCCAATCGGGAAGGAGAATCAACAAGAGGTGTGTTATAATGCCAGCTGCAGCACAGTGTACACAACATAGGTCTAGATCTTAACCCATATCCGCCGATCTACGTGATAACCCGTAGATATGTAAAACGCTACAAACGCCGACCTACGTGATTTTCCGTACCGTGTTTTTGTCCAATTCCAATTTACTACGTTTTTCCGATGACTGTATTTCATGATTACAGATATGAAATTAGACAAGTCTGACATCATAATAAAGTGCATGTTCTCCTCTTTCCATCAGTATATAATGTGTCTGTGTCAGTGATTGTAATATTCTCTAAATAAGGAATCTTTCTGATTGTGTGCAAAAACAATGTATCTCCATTACGGGATAGCTCCATTAGAAACGTTCCGAGTTTGAGGCCCCAAACTCGGAAATCACACATCCTTTTCAATGCAAATTTTTTTAAGTGTGTTTACTGTGTCAATAAACTTATCAGATTAGACAGCTAATCCTGCGGTAACTGAAATGTACACCGGCTGTCTGTGAGTTTGCAGAGAAAAATATCACATAGAAGGCATTAGTTTTCGGATCCCATTCTTGTATTTTCATTCTTTTGACAAAAAGTTATCATAGTTTCATTGTTTAATCCTGAAAAAGGACCAAGTATGAGCTGAGAACGTACGGCACACGGTAACTCAACGGCCGTGAAAATGCCAGCGTTACGTGCGAATGGATATTTACTAAGGTTGATGCTTACTTATTAGGGTTTTGCAATAATGAGTCTAATATTTAAAAAAAATCGATTCTAGTCGTCAATAAAGGTCGTTGGGTATATTTATTTATGTTGGTCATATAGTTTTAACGAAGTTGAACGAAAATAGTGAGCAACATTGTCCTACTTTTTTCAGGCGTAGGTTTTAAATATGCCTGCGTACGCACCACACTCAACAGCGAGCATAGGCATGGTAGGTGATTTAACTGCGTGCAATAGCCTACACATGGCGCTGTAGCAAAATAGGCCAAAGCGTTTATTGTTTTGATCGGTGGGGGAGGGGGGTACGCGGCGGGATGCAATTTTTTTCTGCAATTCAAAATTGCCATCCTCAAAAAATTTCCTTTTCTTTTTGAGGATTCCCTCTTTTGAATCAAATTACAACAAACAAATTTCCCATTGAAAATCATTGCGACAATGGCGATTTCGGAATGCAGAAAAAATTCCGGCGGGATTGTAATCATCCATTATTTCGCAAGTGCGTTGATATGACATGGGTTTTGAAAAGCGTTGCTTTTGCGCTTTGCTAATTCATTGTGCACCATAGTACTTGGTTGAGAGTTAGACAAGACGTCCTGGTCTAGGTTTTCGCACGGGGCCGCAAATTTTTTTCTACGTGTCGTTAGCTTTGAAATCATGTTAAGACAGGCGCTGGACGATAATGCAGGCCTGGAATTTCACGGCGGCCACGACGGCCATTGCCGTCGTTGCCCTTTTAGTGGCCGTGATGCCCCTTGCAAATGAACCAATATCACGGCCAATTTTGCCGTGCCCTTTTTGGAAGATCATGCCAGCGCGATGCGGCTCGGCACGTTCCGTTCACACAAAATAAAAATTAAGTCAACGTTACACGTACGTACGTACGTGTGAAGGATCAGAATCAAGGAAAACAAAATCACTGGACCCCAATGTTCGAATATGCGTGAGACTTCCACAGTAATGCAGCGCAGCCGGCCAGAGCCACGACTCACGCCAGGTCCCCGCACATCTACTTGTACACATGTACATGCGAGCAGCATTTCACACGCACGAAGCCTATGTTAACGTTAACATTGTGTGAGTGACATGATCCAAATCGCTTAACGAATATTTGTATTGGTTGTATGACAATGTATATGTTCTCGTTCGACCAATAAGAACAGTTTTTACGCGCTATAGGCATTGCATATACCGCGTAACGAATATTTCTATTGGTTGTATGATGACGTACGGTTGGTCGTTCGACCAATAGAAAAAATTGTTACGCGCTATGCATAGGGCATTGCACGCACGTGTTAACTAGACTGCAGTGAGCTTGTCCGAGTGCCTTCCAACGACTGCATCAATATATAATATATACATAGGCCTACATGTAACAGCAAAATAAACTTCCCGTCACCCTAAAAATATTTATTTTCATTTTATAATTAATATAATTTGTTTAATGAAGAATATTATGAGTATGGAGTGAAACACGAACAAAATGTGGCAAATTTGGTTGACCTGGCAGCCAACCATCCCACAACATTGTATATTTATATTATGTTTAATAATATAATTACTTAACAAAATTTAGGGGGTGACGTATATAATTAATCCAAGTTATTTTATTTGTCATATATAAATAAAATCTACAACTTTCTTGTTATGGAATTAAAAATTGTTGTTGCGAGTGCACGTTTTTCCACTCGCAATTTTACGTGAGCCCCGTTGAAAGCACTCGCAATACACGGCACGTTCCCCGTTCCCCCCGCGTGTTTTTGAAGCAATTGTGGGCTGTACTGTATATGAGCGTTGCTCAGGGCAGCCTATGCTGCAGCGCATGCTGACGCAGCCACAGCCGTAGCCGCCAAATTCGGAAACGGCCTTACTTTCGATCCCAGCCACGGAAGGCCCAACTTTCGACTACAATACGTAACTTTATCAAGCATCTGCAATGGAATTTGTAACGTTGCCCCCTCTGAAAATTCAATAAATAGCATTGCGCTCAATTCTTTCCGGTGGGAGTAGCATCATTAAACAAGGCAGCTCCTATCGCTCACCAAGTGTTTAACTTTTTGCCATAGTTAGCACATTTAATATTTTTTAATGTGTTAATGTTTGATAGTTTTTTCGTTGGTCATAATAGGCCCTAATGTAACCTACTTCAAAACATTCTCATATTAAGCTTATTTCCCCCCTAAAGTTTATAATAATGTTCGGCTGAGTTTATGCATGGAGGTAGAAACATGAGTTGTGCACAGAGTCTATCGCCACAAATTGGCCGTCCAGACACACCATTAATATTTTAGTAAATAGCTTTGCTCACTAGAACATTGACAAATGGGAAATTATGGGTTATAATTGGAGGGATATTTAAAAGGACCCGTTCATCTCTGAAACACAAAAATCTAATCAAGTGGAGCATTGTTTCCTGTTATCACAATGTGTCCAGTGTATTGCTTATTGGGTCCACCATGGTTCACAACAATTATTTCTGATCTAAATAGTTTTCAAAAGTTTTGATTTGTAAAGCATCATCTGCATTGCGCTTTTGCCTTGGGTCTTGATGTTGTTTTCAAATATGATAACTGGACATAGACCGCGCAAGTCTCGTGCGTATTCGAACATTTTGGGGACCAGTTGGTCTATTGCTCAAACTCCAAATTAACATTAAACCATTGATCTGTCTCTCGTTCAGCCTATTTATACCTCCATGAAAACTGAAAAGGAGAATTTAAAAAAAAAATAAAGTCATGACCATGATGTGGGTTTATGTCGCACTGTGGTTTGTAAACATTGGATTTGTTGATGATAATCGTGTTATTTATTTTGATATTTTCTGCTTTACAGTAGAGAAAGTCAATTATCTGAAGTTGAGATATTTTGTTACTTTGTTGTTAAATAAAACAAATTCTGAACGTATCTATTGTGGTTATGTTTCATTATTGCTTAGTGTGTCTAACAATGTTCTGGTAGGAAAATAGAGATGTGGGAAACAATCTGGTTAGTGTTACTGCTTTCTGTAGCACCATGGAAATGTTACAACAGATTTGTGATGACTCTGGAACTAAGCCACAACTCTAAATAAATATCTTCATGGTTGCTACCTCAACTTTCTACTACATTAATAGGTGAACTTGGAAAATATTTAAACCACCCACCATAATAATACAAAAATGTGCCTCAACCCTTGCACAATACATGCACTAGGAAATAAATAGTGGCTTGTGCTGGTAGATCAGCCTTCACCCTTCAGTGGTTAAAAGTAGTACCGGCTACATATCGCCTGTCACTCAGATAAAGGGATTAAAAGCCACTGTTTGTCTAAGCAGATAAGAGGCGTGAGTTGGTAAACATGAAAAGGATGTGTGATACTTAATTTTTCTCTAATGGAGGATTCCCGTAATGCTGTGCGGGGGCTTAGGCACATACAGTCTTTTGTGTGTTTACATGGTTAGGCGGATATGGGTTAACTTATTTTGATACAACTATGCACACTTGATCAGGTTTTGACCAATCATAATCTATAAACTATGTTAGTTTCATCATTTACATTTCATTGTTGTAATTCATAGAATATTTGTCTTTATGAATATTAGCATCAAGTGCTAATTTATTCACACATGAATCCACTTAATTGTTTACTGTAGGAGACAAGCCAAGCGGATGACATTAACAAGGACGGATTGCCAGTCACCCCATGCATTGTAGCACTTGGTAAGTAAACTCAGTTTATGCAAAAGACTTCTTCAGTCTACAATGGTATTGGTTGTTTTCACAATGCCCTAAAACAAGACTTTATGGAAGATTCTGTTGCATCATAGCCTTGTATTCCTTTAAAAAAAAAAAACAGGCTTATGGGAAGGTGGGGAGGGAGACCATTGTAGAACCTAACCCCCCCCCCCCCCCTCCGTTTTTGGCACACTGGCAAAGTGCAGGTTAACGTGTCTTATAATAATAAAAAATAGTGGTTCTTATATGGCGCTCCAATCCATCATCCAGTGACGCTCATGGTGCTCCACATTATTACCCCTGGTCACTGGGGCATTTATTTCATTCCTTAAACCATTTCAGCTCCCTTGGGAGTATACAGCCTACATGTGTATGCTGCCAAGTACACAATGCACCAGGCTAAATCAGTCACATAAAACATCTCTGCCCTCACAGGTACCCATTTACCCCTGGGTGAAGAGAAATCATTATATTTATGTGTCTTGCTCAGGGACACAAGTGTCATGACCGTGATTCAAACCCACAACCCAATGACTTGGCCTCCAGAACTTGAGTCATCCGGTGCTCTTAACCGCTTGGGCACGACACCCCATGACACCTTATGAAGATAAGATGCTTTGTAAAATCCACTGAAACTAAAATATAAGTTGAACATATTCAAAAACATATTTAGCAAAGAGCCACACCCTTTGGCACTTACTAAACCTGTAGAAATTAATTTTGATACAACGGAATATATCCCAGCTTGAAATAATGAAAGTACACTACATTGGCAATTCATTGTTAATTTTGATTTTGAAAACAATCGATAATGAAGAAAATGTGAATGTGTAACATTACTTGAATTTAAAGAGGGGCTCTTAGGTTACATTCAGTTTTGTGATGCACTTATTTTCCAATAGATAGAGTCCTTATTAAAGTTAAAAAATAATTACAAGTCTCAATCTAACCTCAATCAACCCGAGTTGATATCCTGTCAGAGCGAAACACCCTGTCATTTGAAACGTGACGTCACTGTTTTATTATGATTAATGAGTCTGTAACATTTCAAACAGGAATTTTTAGTTCGTCAAAAATTCAATTTCACACCGATTTGATTGATTATTATGGAGATTCAGGAATAAACCACAACTTCCCATTTTCCCAGTACAAAAATGTACAGACCCAAATATTTAAAATCGCTGTTGTCCTTGGATGTTAACAAATTTCGCATTGGAAGGGTATCAAATAAAAACTTATTTTACACCATTTTCACTAAGGTTAGAGACTTGTATTTTTTTTCACACTTTAATAAGAACTATATCTATTGGAAAATGAGTACATCACAAAACTTAATTTGAGTAGAGCTCCTCTTAAAAAAACAAATCATGTAAAGCTTCTTTTGATGTACACAATTTAATTTTCCCCGCTATTTTTTACCAGGTACATCAGCACTTACATCAACGAAGTTCATGCTTACCATCGACAGAGAGGTGGTGAATGCTCACATCTCTTCGCCATTGGAAGCATTTTGCATGCTGTTTGCATCCTTCTATGTTTTTAACATTGAATATGCAGAGAAGGCAGCGGCAACACTGGAGTTTGTTCAGAGGTGAGTGAAGACAGTGACACAATGATCTTTGTGCATACACTGGCGCATAGCATTATTTGATGGTGATGAGATTCTGTTCTGTTGTAAATTTAGATGGCAACTAAGAACTAAGAATTTGTATTGGGATGAAAACATTGCAAAAATGAGTTGTGCATCTTGGTACACAATACAGCTTGAACACAACTTATTTTTAGTGGGAAAACACAAAACAGAAATTCTCACTTTATACGGCTCGACAAACAAAAATTGTTGCACTCGCCAACGTTCGGGATAATTTACACAATGGAACAATGCTACCCTATTAGGTTTTCTTTGTTCTAGTCCTAACCCAAAAAGGAATTCTTCAGAAAAGGGAATAATAGGACAGCAATAGGAGGACCCTGAAAATCAATGTAAGGATGTGTGTTGGGGGGGGGGGGGCGGTCTGGGCTTGATGTAAAGGAGAATTAATTGAGAACATTTTAATAAGAAATTTACTTTAGCTAATTTAACATTTGAAATAAATAAAGAATGGAAACTGACTGGGAATAAATTTAAATGATTTTAGTTTGAGCAAAGAAAATTTGACTGAACCGGGACTTGAACCCGAGACCTCTGGATTAAAGTACCAGCGCTCTACCACCTGAGCTATCCAGCCCTATCTAGCACTATGACCCCCCCCCCCCCCCCCACGAGCAAAGATGGTTGACTATTTGGGAGGACGCCATCATAGGGCTGGATAGCACAGGTGGTAGAGCGCTGGTATGTTAATCCAGAGGTCTCGGGATCAAGCCCCGGTTCAGTAAAATTTTCTTTGCTCAAATTAAAATCATTTAAATTTATTCCCAGTCAGTTTCCATTCTTTCTTTATTTCAATCAAATACAAAAAGCCTTATCCTTTGTGATCCCCCGAGCTGCTTTGGTTGGGTTTACAACTCGTTGTTTGCACCGATTCAGGGGTGGGTCCCCGGCTATAAAGCAGTTAATGGGTTATGGCTTCTGACTGGCACCCCCACCCGAGCAAAGACAGTTGACTATTTGGGAGGACGCCATCATAGGGCTGGATAGCTCAGGTGGTAGAGCGCTGGTACGTTAATCCAGAGGTCTCGGGTTCAAGTCCCGGTTCAGTCAAATTTTCTTTGCTCAAATTAAAATCATTCTAATTTAACATTCTTACATAATTATGTTCCCTATGATACTATTCCTCAACAGATGCCTGGCTGGTATTAATCCATTGACAGGGGCAAAGATGAAGAGAGCAAGCAGAGGAAGCACAAGCGCTAAAGTCCTTTCTCTAATAAATACCATGAAGGACTGTGAGACAGACTGGAAGTAAACCTTCATTGCAGCTTTACCAGTATTGATGAAGGTGATACTTCTGCCCTGTAAACACCATGCAGAATTCATGCCTTATTATTTTGTTCATTCATTACTTTACTAAAATTAGGAGACACTTGGAGTTGTTTCTGAAGTGTCAAAAGATTGTGTTACTTTTGAAGTTATTTTTCTTGAAATATTGAAGAACAAAGCAGGACAAAGTTTTTTAGTGCACAGTTTCTATAATATTGTTTTTACACTAAACATGTTTTAAATTTATGGACACATAATCAAATCATGTTGAAGATTTTCTGGACAGATTGAAAGATCTACATTTTGATGAAACAGTACGATTGTTGATAATGTTTGTACACATTATGAAGACTATCTGTGTTTTCTTCTGCCACTATACTTTTGTTTTGAAACTTCATTGGCTCAGTCGAAAAGAGAGACGTGTCCAGAATTAGAAGTTCAAAAGGTGATAATTAATTATTTGCAGTATTCTAGAAGAAACAATGCAAAGTTTAGTGCACATGTCGTTGCATATTTGAAATTTATGGAATTGTTTACACAAAACATGTTTTGAATTTATGGACACAAAATCAAAATACATGTTTAAGTTTTTCTGGACAGATTGAAACATCTACATTTTGATGAAACAGTACGATTGGTGATAATGTCTGTACACATTATGAAGACTATCTGTGTTTTTCTTATGAAAATCTGAATTTTGTTTTGTAACTTCGTTGGCTCAGTCGAAAGAGAGACGTGTCCAGAATTAGAAGTTCAAAAGGTGATAATTAATTATTTGCAGTATTCTAGAAGAAACAATGCAAAGTTTAGTGCACATGTTGCATATTTGAAATTTATGGAATTGTTTACACAAAACATGTTTTGAATTTATGGACACAAAATCAAAATACATGTTTAAGTTTTTCTGGACAGATTGAAACATCTACATTTTGATGAAACAGTACGATTGGTGATAATGTCTGTACACATTATGAAGACTATCTGTGTTTTTCTTATGACACTATACTTTTTGTTTTGAAACTTCATTGGCTCAGTCGAAAAGAGAGACGTGTCCAGAATTAGAAGTTCAAAAGGTTATAATTAATTATTTGCAGTATTCTAGAGGAAACAATGCAAAGTTTAGTGCACAGGTTGTTGCACATTTGAAATTTATGGAATTGTTTACACAAAACATGTCTTAAATTTATGGACACATAATCAAAATACATGTTTAAGTTTTTCTGGACAGATTGAAAGATCTACATTTTGATGAAACAGTACGATTGTGATAATGTTTGTACACATTATGAAGACTATCTGTGTTTTTCTTATGCCACCATACTTTTTGTTTTGAAACTTCATTGGCTCAGTCGAAAAAAGGAAACTTGTGTGTTTTTTACTTCCACTGTATCTTGAACAATACTCTTTCAGTTTTAATCCAAGTCTTACGTTTTGATGATAATGATGAAGAAGATAGTTATTGTTACTTATCTTTTAATTGTATTGTGAGGGGGGTATTGTATAAACAAAATACAGGTATCTCATCAAGAGGAGGTTCAGGAAAAGGGAGGTAAACTTTACTTCAAACTTTACTTGAAAAGATTCTTTGACAAGATGAGGTAATTAAGTATGTTTTCTTGTGATTGGATGTTCGAATAAAAGGTATTTTTGTGACTGGATGTTGAAAAAAAAAAGGTTTTCTGTTGCGTTTTTTTTTTCCATTGTCAATTGATATTCAGTATTGAAGTAAGCATTATGTAAAACAAAATTGATATAGAAACCTTCAGTTTAAAACTACACGGTCAGTAAACTAGATAAACAAAACTGGTTAATATCAGTACGCCAGTATTTTTTACGATTAAATACTTATACATGTAGTAAAATTTACAAAATGCAGTATCTTAAAAAAACATAATATGTGTAAAATAACGGGGAGGCAGTTCCACTGCAAACAAAAAACATTGGATAACTACATATTTCATGTTAACCAGCTCTACAGAAAAGCTGTGAAAAAAACCCAATTTGTTTGTATTTAGAAAAACATAATAGCTGTAAAATTACTGGGAGACAGTTTTCACTACAAACAGAAACATTGCATAACTACAACTTTGATGTTAACAAGCTCTACAGAAAAGCTGTGAAAAACAATTTGTTTGTATTTTGAAAAACATAAAAGGTGTAAAATGACAGGGAGACAGTTTTCACTGCAAACATAAATATTGCATAACTACAACTTTGATGTTAACCAGCTCTACAGAAAAGGTGTGAAAAAGACAACTTGTTTGTATTTAGAAAAACATAATAGGTGTAAAATTACTTGGAGACAGTTGTCAATGCAAACAGAAAAATTGCATAACTACTACTTTGATGTTAACCAGTTCTACGAAAAAGCTGTGAAAGAAGAATACTCAAAAATTGCAATTACAATTTACATAAAAAACTGAAATATAAAAACAAAAAATCTGTTTGTTTACAACTTAATTGTTAAACCATTCTACACAAAATATGTAAATTATATCAACAACTCAGGTTTGTAAACTAGGAAAACAGAAAATTTCTGGCGACCCTGCTGCCAGCAATTTTGCTGTAAAATTACAGCATTTTTTTTTACAGTGTATGTGTGACAACCGTTTGGAAAAGTTGTGATTGGCCTCGAAGCGCATTACCCAAAACCGTATCAGAGACCCCAAGGCCTGCATGGCTGTAGGATAGTGCACCATGAAATGATGTTTTGGCTTCACGTGTCTTTCACCAAAGAGCTGCAGAAAATGGTTATGATGATCCTTGATTAGGTGCTTCAAGTAGACTGCCTCCCCCTTACTTGTGACTGGAGCAAATATCAAATCCATGCAGTCTAGAAGCATCAATATCAGTTCCCAGTATTCATTCCCCTCTGGTACAAGGTCCCCCAACATTACAGTTATGTGTCGCATCAGGCACCACATTTGACCGGCATGCTGACCAGAAGCCCCATCAGGATGAGACAGTGAATGCCGAGTAAGCACAGATGGCTTGTTCTTATCATCTGGTGCCCCGTAGTTAAAACTTGTGATACGCGCGTTCAATGTGTTGAGGCTGAAATGGCCTTGCTGTATCAATTCATGCAACACCAACTTCAACTCTAGTGGGCAAACTCCCTCTAAAAGATCATGCATAACATCGGGTGCACTATTGTTGGTCACATGAAAATGAGCAACCTGGTTCAGAGGGCATGCTGCTTTTATTCCTGTCTGTTGGAGGTTGTTACGATTCAAGTCTTCTTCGTAGTTTTCTCTTGTACGAATCATCAACTTGTCCTCGACTGTTATTCGCTGAATGTCATTTCGATGCATTCGACACCATCGGCATGGATGGTTAGCTGTGAATCCTTCAGCAAAACCAAACAAGGCATGAATCCCCAGGTTATCTCCAACTACTTGGCCAATACCCACTTCGACATTCCCTTCAAATGTTGTAGTCACTATGTCCATCCCATCGTCTGCCAGTATGTTGAGGTCATTGATAAGTGGTTCGAAAACAGCAGCATAGCCGTACAGTTTTGCATCATTAGAATTGAACAACATCAGGAGGTGAATGTTGTCCAATGTCGACCTAAATTTGGGGTGAAGATTTGCCAAAGTGAAATACACTGCACCCAACTTGTGAGTGCCAGCCTTCGGACCCAAGGGATTTACTACTTCAAAATCGTCAATATACAGTATTAGACGGATGACTTGCTGGGAGAAGAATGGGTGGTGTTGAATGAAAGATCCATCATGGAAATCTTCCATGAGGCCATCATCTCGGGGGGTATGTTCTGTGATATTGCGCCAAGAACTACCATTTTCAAGAATGGTTTTCAGGAGAGGCTTGATAGGCACATACTGAAATGACACGGTTCGCATGGCCTGAGTAACATTTCCAGTTGATCGGTTGAGCCTTGGATAATATCCTACAGCCAGAGGGACCTCTTGAGGCTTAACAAACAATGCATACCTCTGAAAGAACTTCTTCCGCTTGAAATCAGTTAACAGATTTTCAAACGGAGAGCTGCAGAAATTGAAGTTGCTCATAAGTGCCTGTACATCCTCACTATCAAGTGGAATACCCCTGGCTTCAGCAAAGCGTTCTGTTTTAGAGCGCAAGAAAGCAACAACATCCTCGACAACTTCTGCTGTGTGATTAACTACAGTGTTAACACACGTCTGAGTAACACTGCTGGATGAAAGTAATTTTGCTACCAAGACTGCACATCTGCTTTCAAGTTCCTCATTTAAGTCATCCCACAGTTGTTCATGTATTTCTTGGTCTTCATCTTGACCCTCATCATGATCTCTGCCATTATCATCATCATCACCATAAGCAGCTTCATTTTCATGTACTGCAACAGGTGCATCATGATGCTCCCCAAACTCCTCAATGTTATGTATTTCGTGAAACCTTATTAAATGTCGTTTGAAAGTACGCACATGTGTACGAAATGTTCTGAGACAGCCATCTTGTCTACATGTTACAACAGCTGTGAACATCCGTCCATTGACAATACCATGAACATTGGTAAAATGCCATATTAAACTGTCACAATTACCAACCACTAGGTTTCCACACTTATAGCATATGTACCCCATTGTAAAGAGTAACTTGCACCAAATCCTTAAAGTCAAATAAAAAGTAAAGGTGCATGTACCTCTTTATCTTTCTTAAGAGTCTTCAGGCTGGAAAGAAACATCATGCGGGGCCTACATGTGGTATCAACTCTTTAAGCGACTCTGCACACAGATCTAGAAGCATGAATGAATCCTTGTCCACCAGATTTTCTGTAGAAATGATACAAAAAGTATTACACCAAATTCAGGAGGTTTTATGACTCATTAATTACAGATTTTATACAAGAGAAACATTAAACTTTCTATACATTTAACATAAGGCCAAGTAAAAAAGTTGATCGTTTCCGCATGCATCCTTTTCTGAAGCCGCATCCTTTTATTTACACTACTTGGGTTTTTTCCTCCAAAAAAAAGACTAGATTTTTCATGTATTTTCGCTTCATCTTGGCACCATTCTTTCGATAATCAAATTCATTTCCCGATATTTTAGACTTCTACATAGAACATTGTTTAACATGAATATTTTGAATCAAATTACTTGTAGGATAGCTATAATTATAAAAGGCAGTGGATGATCCGAAACACTATTTTGCCAGCAGTCTTCTCTGATTGGTCAATTTCCGTGACGTAAGCATTTTCCAGCACCTCGACCACATACATGTAGGCTATTTAGCCAGCGACGGCAGTGACCAATATTTTGCTGAAAGCCTTCTCTGGTCAACACATGTATTCAAGACGTATGCACTTCCCCGCCATTTCGACCGGATCTCCTTTGATATTCGTCCGTTTGGCAGCTGCTATCAATGTACTATCAATGATACCCGTGAAAAATATTTTTGCAATACCGCTGATTTCAGTTGACAACTAAAAAATAGCATTGTTTCGTTTTTCATTCGATATTATTTCCTGTGACAATCCCTTACAAAGTATAAGTTTGTATAAAATAAGTAATTCTTGAGCGCCACACTTACAATTTCATGCACAGATAACTCCAACAAGCAAGTCAAAAAATTGATTCCCAGGCCATAGTGCTCCGACGTTACTTCATGTCTTATGAGCCGTAGTTGCAATGAGCTACCAATAAAGGGCGCACTGTAGGAGTACAACCTGCTGAACAGTGCCCTGTTCTAAAAGTTTTAGTAAAACAACCCGATACAATGTATCAACTAGAAGAAAATATAGGTGGAAAGTCTATGGGAACAGTAAAACACTACAAAGGCATTATCGAGCTTCCTCTCCTCTAATAGAAATAAAATTGTCTGAAAATATTACATTGTAAAAAGTCAATGAATCTGTTTGCAGGGCTTAAATGGTAAGTCAGAATTTTAAAAAGTTGTTTACGGGTAATTGGAACCGAAAAATGGAACCGGGTAATGGCGGTTTCGGTCAGGTATTTGGCCATCTGGGTTATCCGGATACTTGGCACAGCCCTACAATGTACACGAATCTCTTATCCAATAAGTTATTTTTTGTTGTCTTTCAAATTTGGCATGATCATGAATGCTACATGTACATGTATGTTCACTCATGTCCATCGCCATTTTTTGTCTGACAGCTTGGCCACATGATGCATGCACAGTGGATGACTTCAACACCGACCAATCAGAGAAGACTTCCGGCAAAATAGTGTTTCGGATCATTTTGCCATCACCGGCTAAATATCCACTGCCTAAAAATAAAATGCTGACGATCATTTTGAATATAAATGCTTGAGTGAGGGCCATCTTGTAAAAAAAATTTAAATAAAAAGTCCCCATCCTCCTTTTTTTGGTGTTTTTTTTTAGTTGGCCTAACCCTGTGGAAATTTGAGATGGAGTATCCGACCACCACTTTTTCACTGATCAAAAATACAGTCATAACTGCAGCGGTAAGAGTCTTAACGTTAGTTGCAATAATTGTAACTCAGCTGCTAAAACTGCATGCTGAGTTACAAACAATCACTAAATACACCGTGGCACTTTGATAAATCAGCCAGGATCGGCCAGAACTTGTCTGATTTCATCAACGTAACAAATCAAACGCACACACAGAATGTACCCTAAATGATCTACGTGAAATTCTGAATCATACTAGACCACTCACAACATCAACAAATGAATATTTTGTCACAAATTTAAACAAAAACGAAAAAATAACTTACCAGCACTGTGTTTTGAATTGCGTTGGCGAACCGACTAGAGTGACGTCATTGAACCACTGGCTGTCCGCAGTAACATGTTTATGTTACCAAGCGACGACAACACAATACGACGGCCGTTTGATGTACATGCGCATGTACAGTACATGTACTATACAATCGACCAAGTGAACACACGCTCAGCTCTACACACAATGTGGAGAATCATCAAACAGGCGTCGTATTGTGTTGCCGTCGCACGGGACTGCGGACAGCTACTGGTGTTGTGAGTGGTCTAACGGATTAAACCTTTCCAGAACCGGGAAAACAACCTTGATGTTGTTTTGACACCGTGCTTCCAAATGGCAAGGTGTAAAATAATTTTTAATGCATGCTTACAGAGACTATAGTATTAATCATTTTTGCTTAAGTAATTATTGTTCATGGAGTAATTTGAATGCAATAAATAAAGCAAACAAAAACACTTTTCCGGAACTGTGAAAACGACTGTAGAAAAATGATTGAATATACATGATAAAGAGTGAAAAAGCGGCTGTCGGACTGCACTCTTTTTCCCCTTGTATTTTCACAAGCCGAGGATATTCGCCCCACAGCGTGCCACTGTGTCAGACCTTTTCTGTCTAGTATTATTATAACTATAGCACTGCCACTGGCTAATTGCCTGTATCTGAGCCATGTAACTAATGAGAAACAGTGAAACAACATAGGCTTTCCCATGTCGTCTAAATCCAAAATGACAAACAGTGTGGTACACAGCACGGCTATGCATAGGTTAAGCTAATCAGTGAAGAGAGTCCGCTGCTAGACTTTAGCGGCATGGACCACGGTTACATCATGCTTTCTTCTCCTTCAGTGTTGGCATTATAATTATACAGTATTGGTAAATTGTCTGTAGCCTAAAGTAAATAGTTCCGTACTTCATAGGAATCAAGAGATAATGTAATAAAATTAAAAACAACCTGTGAAAATTTGGCTGGAGTTTTCGTCTCACTCAGGGAGACGAAAACTCTTTTAGTTTTGGGGTCGTATTTCACTAATCATTCAAAAATGCTAAAACAACAGGCTGAAATATTTCAATGAAAGTTTGCTACTATCATAAACTTTAACGTTATACTTAGGCCTAGGTCTACCTTGTATTAGTTCTGTGAACGTTTCTGTTTTTCGAACTTACCAGTAATTCACGTTAGTGTGTAACACGTGGCTAAAGATCCTAAACCATGTTAAAACAAACTTATGTGTTTGACAAAACTAACACTCAGAAACTTTTATCTCACACTATCTTACCTTCAAAGTTCTCCACGTAGCGTTCCAATCCCCATTCTTTCAACTTTTCAAGAACAAATTCGGACATAATTGAGTGTCGTTTTGACTGTTCAACTTCCACTTCCAGTTCCAGCATCGTAGTTTTCAAGTCAAACGTTTGTGCAACGTCCCGCCAGCGTCCGTACTCGCAGCACAATGGCACTGTGAGGTCACATGATCAAACTTGCCCAATCATCCACGTTAATGCTGCAACCTCCGCTGGTACCCTTGCCACGTATACGCTGCTGCTGAAATGCATGAGAAGCGAAATTTGACGTCACGGGCTGGATATTGGGACGAATGTTTCGCAAGAGTTGAGCACATTTCAACTTGTATTGGGCGAATCATTCGCTGCGAATTTCTTTTGTTGATAAACAAACTGCGCTGGTTGTTATGGGCGGCCAAAAGTTAGCCAAACATACAATCTTGTTGATAGGCATTGTGTCCAAAATCAACATTTGTACACACTTTCTATTAAAAGAAAATGCATCCATTATTGGTTGGTTTGTTTCCAACAGATTGAACACTATTTTTGAATATTTATGTTACAGTTTCACAAACTGTAAAGATCTGGTTTTGCTTTGCACTGATGGCTTCCCGTAGTTTTGCCATCCTTGGGTGGCAAAAACTGGGCTGTGACGTCGCAAAAGAAAGGTCCATAATATGCTGCTGCAGTGCCATTTGGGACAGTTTTCGGTGCACAAAATCCCCAATCGTCATGCAAACCATCCCAGGATGCAACGCAGCGTATAGACCATCACTGCATAATTCAGGTCTACACTTTAAAATTACAAAAGCGAGTCTTTGGACGGCAAGCAACCTCATTTCCCAGTACCGCTACCAAGCAGCGTGTGTAAGCCATAGGTGTAAGCGTACTGCTCAACGCCATGGGGGACGAGGTTGTACCGTAAGTGGATTGAGAACGGAATGGTAATGGTAATGGTATGCCTGTACAGTGTATTTAAAAATAACATACCATTGGTACCATGCATCCATACCATCAAGCTATATTAATTTAAAAGCATAGACCTACTTTATTTCATTTATAATTACAAGAAAAGAAAATGTATATCATTTTAAAAACAAATTTATTTTACCACATATTAATAAATAATGATTACAGCAAAATGGTTGTTAAATGAGGGGGAACTGTGCTTTTCATAAAATTTGACCCGGAATAGGCTAATTTTGACATTATGTACAGTTTACAAATCTGACCAGGAAAAATTTCATCTTGGTGTCACCCGGCATGAAATGACCCACAGGTCTAATTTAACCCGGAACATGACGGTTTAACGATGCCTAATTTGATGTATTGTAATGGGGTGGTAGTGTGTAAGTCGTTATCAAATAGTGCCATGTCTAAATCATTGTGTAATGTATATTATTGTCCTTAGGATGAAGAACAACCGTGTGCTTATTGCGGCAAGATGCAAACACATATTTTTAGACAACTAAAGCGACACCACAAAAAGGAAGATGCTGTAAACTCTGCATTACAGCTACCAAAACAAGAAAGATTTCAGCTATACGTAAACAGGGAATTTTTCAAGAAAATGTCAGACGAGTTACAACCAATGGTGACTTGAAAATCCTTAATGAACGAGATCAGGGCACTCATTAACCTTGACCAAGGCTGTTGTCGTAGTGCTCACTTACCCCGTACCGATTTCTGGCCCGAGAAATTCAGCAAACACGACAGGTGCGCCGTCCCCGTACAGCGAGATCAATAACTGTGTCGTGGATACAGTTGTGCATTGCAACCTCGTATGTTCGAACTGAATCAACAGCCTTGATCCTCCTGTAATTGAAAGCTTATGTTTTTAATTTCTTTATTTTCCCATTGGAATTCCAATGGAAAGTCATAAATGATGTGCAATCACAGGCCCCTAGCTTTGACCCGGTCTGATCCCACACACAGAGCACAATGTATGCACAATAGCCCAAATATGGACTCCGTCTCTGTATGCACACTGAAACGGAGTACACGAAGATCAAAATCCAACCTGTGCTATCGTTGTACATAATGTACAGTACAATGTACATCGCGCACAGCATAAATGAGCTCTTCCTGTACAGAGGGATACAAGGCGCGACGACGAATGATCACTGTATGTACATGTATATGTACATTAGTGTACATTGTATTACATATATACATGTATATGTACATGTAAATGTACATGTATACAGTAAATATGAATCCGTATACTATGTCCATGTGCGTTGGAGTTCGGATAGCTAAAGCAGGGCAAAATTATGCTACCAAACCGTTAAGACGTGCCTTGATCAAGGCTAGGCACTCATCAAAATGTTGTGTGGAGGGTGTAAAGGATTTTACAGTTTAAAGCGCATTTGTACGCATAAGCAAACCTGAAAAGTATGAGTCTATTGCTGTTTCTTCACTCATCACCCTTAAGACTCTTAATAAGAGTTATGCAGACGATGACAAATTTCGCTCTGATATTTTGTGCACGTTTAGAGATGATTGTGTTGGTAATTTAAGTAGAGCAGACAAGCTCATGATTTTACTGGGTAAAAAACTGTGCTCTAAGTAATTCCGCAGAGACAAACACATTATCAAGAATATGATATATCACGCTATCATGTGATACACTCTCCACGCTTTTAAGTGAGGTGAATGTTGGACGTATAATGGAGGTTTATTAAGTACATTATACACAGCGGATTGATTGGTGTAAGTTCGCCAATTGATGGCGCATCTCTGGCACTTTAACCTTTGACTGAGATTTGACACCCGATTCAACACCCAATCAGTTCGAGTGGCTAAGCTATTCATCTGGCGACTGCCTTCGACATACTTAAATCATTTGTCTGTTAAGTAATTTTCCCCTTTTTATACCAGTATTCTGTGGATTATTTATTATGTAAAACGTATAATATACGTCTGTTAGGTGCAGACCGGTGTGAAGTTAGTTACTTATTCCTTATTGGAGGTTCGCATCAACGTACATTATGCATGTACTTGCACGTATGTGTTCATTGTCGTGCGCATGCTCGTTGCAAAGTCTCGTGCATATTATGCGGACGGTTACAATTAGACTGGTTTCCTAGTCCACAGTACATTCTGTATAATATCCAAAGACTAAAGTAGTGCCCCTTTAAATGATGAATGACGTCTTGGACCAGGCACCGCTAAGTCACAGGGTGTGCAGGAGGATCCAACCTTCACAATACTATCATGCTTATCCTTGGTTCTGGGGGTAAATTAAGTTCTCCATTTTTTGGTTTCAGACTATGCGAAAATAAGCCGTCAATTTTAAGAACCGTATTTTCATTTTCATAATAAAGGTCTGATCAAAATTAAATATTGGACTAGTCTGCCTTGGTTTTTCTCATCAGGCCCGGTAACTTGGTCATATGACTTAGGCACCATGTAAGATTATACAAGTACGGCTCCCAGGTATTACCGAGTGGTCTCTGAAAAGGTCTGTTGGTTTTAACCCTCTCGTGGGCAATGTCCTCATTTGAGGACGGATACAATTTGGTGTACTGTAGTCAAGAAATTACAACTTATGCAAGTAGACATACAACTTATGTACCAATCGCGTTATTACATACAACATGGACGTTCCCACACCCCAGCGGTCAATATTCTCGTGGTTCAATCTTACAAATAAAGCTATGCATACCTTTCACCAATAGGTAGACCATACTTGGGGGCAATGAAGGGGGCAAGTCAAAACTGCACAGCATCTTGGACGGTTCCTTTGCGTCTGGTGGTGCACTGCAATATATAACAGCCCGATTGGAAAGCAATTTTAGAATAAAAATACTTCAAAGGGTGACATGAAATTGGCAATGGGCCGAATCCTACGCCAAGTTACATTCAAAGAGGAGTAATGGACTGTTGTATTAGTACGAAGCAATCAATTTCGTTTACTGATTTAGGGTGGATCATTATTGCAATGAATTTAAAGATGCATCGCCTTTGTTTTGGCCAATGTGACAGTAAAAAAAAGATTAGTGGTGGTTAATTAAAAAATACAAGGGAGTTTTGGGGATTCATGGCCTTTTGGTTTCTGTTTTGTCTGGGTTGCTTGTTTCTCCAAAGATTCTTGCACAAAATGTTTACAGTCCTTGGTATGTGTTGGGACTGGCTTGGTGGAAACGGTTTGTCATCTTCAGAGGGCTTGTGAAATATTTTGATCGTTTCTCGTGTTTTGATTTGTTTCCGTTTTCGCATCGGTCTCAGTTCAGTTTCGCCTAGTCGGCCAGATACATTGGTGAATGATTTGTGTATGAAGTGGCCAGCTGTGAGACGAATCCGAAGCCTTTTCACTGCAGTGCCGATTTAGATCTCCAAACATTAGAGCACTCCATAGAGGGAATATGTGGAGAAAACTTCCCGTAATCAGTTTACACGGCTGTCCCGCTTGTATTGACACAACGCTATAATAAAGATTTCACAACGAACAAACGTTTACTCCAATAATGAATTGCCAGTGCATTTGAACAATGGCGGCGCCCAGTACCGTTTTCACATAACGCGAGAACAATAATCAAAATACAAATCCAGATTTCAGATAAAATACATTGTATTATGAAACGAATGTTGATGTTTTATGAAAATGGACTTTACTTCTTGCTATTTAGGTATCCAAATGAATTAGAAAAAGTATAAACGAATTGGAGTGTTTTTATGTCGTTATGCTTACATTTTAATAACACGAACTTTTTTCAAATAAGAAGTTTAAAAAAATCTTTTAAAAAATTACTTGGAGTTTTCCTGAAATGCCAATGGCAATTTCTTGTAAAGAAACATATTACCTCAAATAATGAAGAAATAAAAATAAGAGGTACAGCGGTCAATATTTATTTATAGCCGATTAAAAACAGTGTTTTTTGCTGATGGTTCAAAACGTACAACACGTTCCGATTGATATACGTAGAAACGTACACAGTACACAATGCGGGTGCGCGCGTGTACACACACGCACGGCCCTACGTATGCGATTTGGCGCGAGATACAAAATAATTTCCCGCATCACTCAACACGTATAAATTCGTATGTACTACTGTACGTATACAGCACACGCACAGCCTTATTATAAAACTGAGTACAAAGTAGGCTATGCCTTGCCTATGCTTCATCTGGTACTTGACTATAGGCCTAAAATAATTGGCAGCATTGAGAACACCGTTTTTCTTTTACAGTTAAGTGTATTACTTATTTATTTTCCAACTATGATTTATACATACAATGACTTTACAATATCACAGCCAGGCTTTGGAAAAACTCTGCCGAGTCTGTGGGCGGTTTAACAGTAACAGTAGGCCTACAAATCATAAATGCTTTGGAACATACGCCAGTGGATTGCACAGAGTACAGGAAAGAACTGGATTTAGTGTTACGAATTAACATTTGGTTTGATGAAGCTAGTTGTCACCCAACTAAATTGTGTGGGAGGTGTGTAGGGATCCTTAAACATGTCAAGTATCAAACTAGGGAAAGCAAATCATGCATATCCAGCTTAAAGTCTATTCAAGTCACTGAATGGCAAAGACATTCGCGAACAGGGAAGTGCATCACATGTGAACTATTTAGAAAGCAGCTTAAAGGAGGGCGTCCCCTGAAACGAAAGCGGAGTGGTAAAAGTTTGCCAAATGTAAATATAACCGAGGAAGCTCCTGAATGCTGCATGGACTATGACACAGCGGTACATCCATTCAATTTAATAACTAATACCGCATACACAGTATCCCATAAACTGGACATACTAGGAAAGGATCCCCAAGAGGAAACCATTTTCATCTGTACAATTTGCCAATGCATACTTGGTTCACCTTCTGTTCAAACCCCTTGTGAACATAATTTTTGTTCCCAATGTTTGTCCCAATGGTTCCGCTACAAATCTAGTAATGATGTTCCATGCCCGGTTTGTCAAACTAATATAAGGTATAGTGAAGTCACAGCTTCTCCAAGAATACTCAAGTTTCAGCTAACCACACTTTCAACTGTCTGTACACAATGTGGAACTATAGGCAAGCTTACAAAAATGGCTTCTCATACATGTCCCAATACCATCTCAAAATTCGCTGAGAAAAGTGTACAGGCAATGCAACCACACAACGCCCTATTGCAACATTAACTGAGGAGGTGGAAAAGGCAGCTACCCTCCTTAAACAAGTGGCTGCAGAACATACAAAAGGAACACCAATCCCCCTGCAATAGAGGTCAGCGACAGGTGGATGTGGTTAAAGCTAAATGACAACGGAAAACCAACACGACTGAAAACACGTGGACGGGTAAGAAATAACAACTTGTGCATTTGCTAATCTTCACATAAGGGATTTGTGTTCCATTTTGCATCAGAGTACAAGTTATTTTGAAATAAGATGAAGTACATGTAGAATGAAAGAAATGAAATAGTATTTTAAAGGGAAGGTACATCAATGGTGATGTTAGAAAAACTGGTTCTACTAGTATACTTACTAGTTACTTTCTTTAAATTAAGATACATGTATAAGACACATGTATACTTTCATTGTGGAAATTAATTCAGATAGTAATACATGTATATTCATTCTTAGAATTTAGGAACAAGTTCTCATTCCTAAATTTCAACTGGAAATCAATAAAATGATTTAAAAGAAATAAATAAAATGATTTTAAAATTACAAAAAATGTTTGGTGCATTTTGCACACTACCCATTAAAAAGTTTGCAGATTACAAAACAAATGTTGCTTATATAATATTAACAAATAATGACGATGAATTAATATTTACACTATATCTACATGTATATTAAATTAAAAATTACTTTTTACAAACTTTCAGCCTGCTTTTGTTCAACAAGTAAGAAAAGGCTCTACACAGTCAACAGAGAATCGACACATCCATCGCCATGATGAGGGACTGCCAATTGGCTTGGGAACAACTTAGAAAAATTCGCAGGTTTGTAATTAAGTTGCATTAATGAACTGAAACACAACAAAGTTGTATTAAACATTTCTAAATTGACTGCCATTTTGTATTTTGGCTAACTGTTCATGTTTGGTTCGATTCTGCATTCCATTTAATAATAAATGATACATGTACAGGTGCACAAACATTGTACACTACACACACAGTGACAATTTTCGGAAAATGATAATTGCATATTGTAGGTATGCATATTGTTACCAGTCAACAAAGGAACATAACTGCTGCAAACAAACTTATTTACTGCACATATGTATGTATATGTACTGAAAATACATTTATTTACAATATTTACAATTTACAATATTTACACAACCACATGTGTACCTGTACATGCATTCATTTACAAAATTCATGTAGTATCAAATCAAATATTGTATTATTTTACCTCTTATTAAACTTGAATTTGATCTTTTTATTTACAGATACTTTGGAAGTGTTGGAGTTTCATTTTCATCTGAAAGAGAAATTCGTAAACGAGAAAATGTGCTCCTCAAAGACAACTTGACAGGGAAACGTATTCCCCTGGTGTTCAATTCAAATGGTGCCAATGGTTGTGATGGTGTGGAGACAAGAGAAGTTCCCTGCATAACAGTAACAAATCTCAGCTCCATGATATTGGACTACTTAGATAGGCATGACTTGTAAGTATGCATGTACATGTAGCGCTATGCTTCATTGCTTGGAAATAATTCATTGTGTGCCCATACATACAAAGCATATTGTATCTAACTTTGAAATGTGAACTAAACAATTTTCATTTTCTTTTTCCCTATTAAGGAATGGATCTTTGACTTGGCACAATGGTGTGATTCCCAAAGATGAAATCTGGGTCAAAATAGGGGGTGATAAGGGTGGCCAGAGCTTCAAGATGTCATTCCAAATTGTTAATACCAAACATCCTAACTCCCTGCAAAATACAGTGGTTTTTGCATGCTTCGAAGCCAAGGATTCCTCCGCTAACCTGCCGAGAGTCTTGCCACCCATCATGGAACAAGTGTCTCACTTGGCCAGCCAAAGATGGAGGTATGTTACTTTGTAAACAATGATTCGCATGGTAATATAAATATCCCTTGTACTAATTATGTACAAGTGATATTGGACTACTTAGAAAGGCATGACTTGAGTAACCCCTCAATCATGTAAAAACATGACTGAAGTGTTGAATTGTTGATATTAAAAGATCATGTACACTTTCTGCTTGTTTGTATTTTCACAGAACTTATTTCTAATTCTCAATACAGAGGAAAATCATTGAAACTGTTCTTTGGAGACTACGAGCTGCTAACCAAGATATATGGCATCTGCAGTTGCAATGGTAAATACATTCATGTAAAATTTAGTCAGTGTATGAACAGAAACAAGCATACATTGTAAAGATCATGATGTTGATTTGGCTTATTTTCATAGCATGAAGTAAAATACCAGTTGATCGTCCCCGCCCGCATCCTTTTTTGAGGCCGCATCCTTTTTTTATTTTTTTAAATTGTTTATACTTGTCCACAAAAAGAGTAAATTTTGCGTGTATTTTTACATGGGGTTTAACAAAATACATCAAACATTGTTTAACATGAATATTTTTACTCAACTACTTGTTCGATAGCTATAAAAAAAAGTTGGCGGTGATTTCAAACTGAAAAATTGGTGGCCATTTTGAATTTAAATGCTTGGCGGCCATCTTGGAAAAAAATAAAAAATTAAAATGCCCTCATCCTCCTCTTTTTGAAAAAACCAGGACGATCAACTGGTATTTTTTTTTACTTGGCCTAAATACTATATTTTCCTTTATGCTTACAGCTAGGTACTGCTGCCTGTACTGTCACACCCCAAGAGACTCCATGAAACTACCAATGGCTGGAAGAGAACCATCTGAACCTAGAACCCTTATGTCCATCAATAATGACTTTGAAGCGTACTTGGCCGATGGCTCCAGGAAAGCTAGAGCTAAAGACATATCCCACAGTATCATTGCTAAACCATGGCCATCTCACCTTGTGACATGAAGACTATGCATACAACCTGTATCTACTATGTATAACTATGCATACTTGCATAGTACATGTACAGTACATGTACAGTACATGAATCAATGGTTATGTACATTTTTTTATTTTTTATTTTTTTTAATTCAGTTATCTTTTATTTATATATTTTTGTATCATGAAAGGTTGTTCTCCCTAGTCTTCACATGTCACTAGGTATACATAAAAAACTTTATGACATCTTTGAAGAAAGGTGCCACAAGCTGGACTTGAAGTTATTCACCCTACGAGTCCAGCACACTGATGATGAAGACCTGTCCTCCACTAACTTTGACCAGAAGGTAGCCGGGGAGTTCCAACGTCAACAGCAAATTGCTCATTAAAAAGCAACAGGAACTCGAACAAGTAGAGGAAGAGCTACCCCTCCATCTCTTGCAGCAGAACCTCCAAAATGCTGACATGGTTTTTCGTGAGATGGCTAACAAGGCCTTTACTTTGCGTCGTGAACTGGAAGATTTGGTGAGCTTGCAAAAATACATAAATAACTGCAGCTATCATTTACAAAGCTCAGATGTGTACACTTTGCATCATTCATCCTTAGAGTGTAAAGCCAACAGAGTGAATCAATGAACATATCTTTCCTGTACACAGGGGCACAGGGCACTCATTTCTAAAATGTTCATTCATCATAGGAACATGTCAAGGTTGACCTTCCATTTGGTACTGGCCCAGTTGTTAGTCTTTATGTGGTATTGAAGCAATACAAAGTACAGCGGCAAGCATATCATGGCAAGGCATTTGTTGGAAACCATGTACATAAATGTTGTCAGGTAAACACCTTATTTTCTATACATTGTAGATTGTACTTGTGCAAAGTATACATTTACACTAGGCGTATGCACCAAATATTTCTTGCTTATTGATGGTTATTTGTGCTACTGCTTCAACAGGTTCAAGTTATCACAGCTCTGACATCAGCTCCACGCCAAGTTTTAAGAGACATGGCCTGTGAAGATATACCTGTAATGCGACACCGTGAGCTTATTCGGGAAGCTTCACATGTCGAGCAATTTGAGGACATATTCCTCAAGTTTGCTGATGCTCACTTTGCCATCAACCACTCGAAAGCCTTAACACCAAAAGACTTGAAACGCATCGATAAGTATATCCTTTAGGTTTAGTTATTTATTGGTTGAACTGTAGCTAGTGTCAACATACTTGTCAAATGACAATCCTGTTTTGTCCTTGCTGTAGATGTGTGTATACAAAGCTTCATGACAACGTTCAGGCTGACCTTTCCTGAATCATCTATTTCCCCAAAGATGCACTTGTTGGAGAATCATGCTGTCGAGCAGTTGGCACGGTTTGGTGTAGGCTTTGGCTTGCTTAATGACCAAGGGGGTGAATTAATTCATACGGAATTTAACAGGACTGGACGGGTGGTGTGTGGAATGAGGGATGACCTCCAACGGCTCATGACAGCAATGAAGCGCCATCATCTTGCCACCACACCAGAAGTGCAGGGCAAACTCATTGCTAGGCGATGCAAGCAAAAGAAAGAATAAAAATTTAATTTAAAATTGACAGCCCATGATCCAGCATGGTGTATTATTCTTATGTCTGATTGACCAATACCAAACAGAAATTGTACATGTATACAAATATCCAATTCTTTATAAAACATGATATCCAACATCTATTTGCAAAGTTCCAATATTCAGTCAACCGTGGAGTCAAAAACATACTTCAATGTTTAATTATCAAATAATAAAATCACAGTCAGTTTATAAACAATCTGCATGCTTATCAAATGCCACCTCCATATATAGTTTCAAAATAATGTATGTAGTTTTGGGCAATGGGTTAGATCACAGACTATGTGCAGTCAATTTTAACTCCTTTAAATATGAGCAACATGAATAAAATAAAAATTTAAAGATTAATCATTTGCATAGGACCGTGTACAAATCCTAATCCCATCTGTCAACACAAGGCCATTGACTTCAGCTCCTAGGCGGCTTATCAAAAGCTATCAGTTACCCACTATGGTGTGCCAGAACATGAATCCAGACAAGCTGGAGCCATCAGCCAGAGTATGAGAGATGTTTATTCCTATAACTGCTATGGGTACACATAATAGGGTATATTTTATGTCGATTTGGGGTAGGAGAAAAAGCGTTATCAGAACTTTTAAAAAACATCAACCTAAAGGGCCCTTACATTTTGTTGTTGTTGCTTCAAATGGTTGTCTAGGGTCTAGAGGACCTCTAGGCATCTGTTAAAACCATTGGCAGTTGGTAGTGTTCAACGCAACAGACGTTATAGCGCCCCTTCACACCTACTGAAAAATTAAGCGCGATGCAACCGCGGTGTTCGTATAAGTGTCATGGCACGTCCCAGGGTACCTACTTAATTTATTCATCTACTAGTGCTACTGAGTACTACTTTAATAAGGGCCCCTTTTTAAATTATTTTTTGTCATCATTATTATTGTTATTTTACATGTGTATTTATTAGAATATATTTATTTATTATTAAAATAATTTGATGGTACAAACCAACTCATATAATTATACCACTCAAAGTTTGAAAACTGGAAGTGGATCAATACTCATGCAGTTTGTACATAAAAATTACTGCCGGAAAACTGAATCAATTTATACATTTTGTATTTGTTACATTTTTTTTTTTAAATGTGTGGCACCTCACATAGGCCTACACAGTGTTGAAAATTGGACTCATTCGAGTTAACAAAAATAATTTAAAACATCCATCGTTGATAAGATTATGACTCATGAACCCTTAAAGTTCATTGCTGCTGAAATAATATTACTATTAGTATAGGCACGTTCCTATGTGCCCTCCCCGTCTACTCTACATGTAATCGAATGCCTATCTCCTGCCTACCTAAACAGTAACTAACGTTATAGCTCATTGAACAGCCTAGCTTAATTAACGTTACGGTTTAGTATCAATAAATTACTTACTATAGGGCTACGATGCAAGATAGATTCCTGTCTTTTTTTTAAACAATATTATAAATATAACACGTCATGGTCATGTCAATGAATTGCATTAAATGTGTGCGATCGAACCAGTAGGCCTATAGTGTGAGATTTCGTATTGTTTCAGTTTGTGCATATTATTTTATTGTTTCGATCACCACGTTGAACAAATTTCAAAATAAAATTTCAATTATCAAAAAAACATCCCGCTGTCCCTTACCTTAATTTTGCTTAAATATGATGAACAAAACGTCCTCTCCAAGATGACATGTCGATTTTCAATGGGAAAACTCAAATTTTGTTTAAAAAATATACTTTTTGGTTCAATATTTTCTTCGCGTAATTGATCGCTCAAATGATGTTCCTCACGCTGCAACGTGTAGATCGATCACCACATACTTGCTTCACACATGGTCAATTTGACCCCGACACACTCAAATCGTGTCAATCAGGTCACAAGTTATTAATATTGTTTATCATTAGGTGTTCGAGCTACGGCGTGAACACCTATTGATATTGTTCGTTTTTTTTTTTTTCTTCTTCTTCTTCTTCTTCTTCTTCTTCCGAATAAGAATTATCCAGAGACAAAAACATAGTTGCAGAGTTCACAGAACCTTAAAACTTGACACATAGTTAGACCTTAACATGTAGTTTTATGTCAAATTGTGACGTCATAGTGAGATCATCAGATATCGAATTACACTAAATCAAAGTTTAATATTTTCAAAAAATCATATCTCATGAACCACAAAAGATATTTTCACAGTCTTTGCACCATGTTATAGATCTTTAATTATGTGATTTTTCGTACACAGACATGACCCCAATCCGACCTCTCCTTCCGGTCGAAACCGGAAGTTGAAAATTTCTAAAGCTTTAAAAAAATCATATCTCATGAACCACAGAAAATATTTTCACAATCTTTGCACCATCTAAAGACCTTGAAATATGTCACATTTCTTACACAGACATGACCCCAATTTGACCTCTCCTTCCGGTCGAAAACAGAAGTTTAAACGAACAACTATTCAGAAGCACAGCCATACTGACGTTCTCTTACACACAGACATATCGGCCTATAGTGTGTGCGTTATCTAATTAGAATAGAATAGTTCGAGTTTACGAAGACCGGACGGCGCAGGTCATGACCTGCCATGCATGCACGCGCACAGTACCATGCAGCAGCAAAAACAATGGCTTCCCTGAGTGTCGGGCCCGTCTGCAGAAAATGCGTCGCAGAAAATGTACTAATTTAGCATGGAAGCCAAATTGTTATCATTTTTGGAGATGAGTTGGACAAAGATTCTTTCATGTGCAAGTGGATGGAAGAAATAGACGGTATGGTTGAGTGTGATATTGCCAATGTCTAAGCATGGAGGAAGGAAATCTATTTTCCTTCCTCCACGGTCTAAGCGTTAGGGCTGTTGGAGCTAACGTACATAACATACGTCGCAGCTAACGTTACAGGTAATGTAGGAATTAATTTTAAAAGAATTTGAAAATATCTGGACCTAATCAGACTACATATATTTTGTAAAATAGTTGGACTTAGGCCTATATGAAAAATATCCTTGACAATTTAACTTATGTCTTCAGACTTTTAATATCTCATTGTGATCTGTCCCTCAGTATCGTGTAGTGACAATTTAAAAAAAAGATCATTCCTGGTGATTATTTTCAATAGTTACCATGTTAATACCTTGACCAACAAAATAAACTATAACCCTAACCACCCCAAATCCATCAAAATCCTGAAAGGGGCACTTTTGGGGGAAAAAAATCAGCACTGTTGAAAAATGGGATCTTTATAATGGAGTTTTATCAGATACTTAAAAGTAATACTACATGTATTGTAGTTGCACAAACATAACTTTGTACATGAGCCAAGAATATTCAACCTTTGGCGGTGTAAATAAGCATGAAATGAACTTCAAGCTGAACTAAAGTTTTGGGTTATTTTTTCATAGTGTATACAATGAAGATGGCTGCTGACCCAATTATTTATTATTTTACATGTATGGATGAATAGCTGACATTCCTAAAATTAATTACCATTTGATTTACAGATTTATGGGTACCACTCTGAGTGGTACAAATGCTTCCATGCCATTTGCAGGGAGAGGAAGACATGAGAAGAAACAGAAACATCAAGGTAGGCAAATATTGAAAAATACGGGTAGAATGTCGCATCCGACCGCCACTTTTTCTCATTCAGTATAACCATTAAAGTAATCTTACCTACCTCGTAAGGTGGAGAACATATGGATGATGATGGACATATACTTCACATTATTCCAGGATATTTATTTCATGAAAATCAGCCATTTGCTATACGATGAATTCCTCAGTCATGTCAGTCTGATGTCGTAAACTCCACAATTAGTGACCAACACAGTCATTTGTACATGCGCAGTGCCAACTATAATAGGATCCTTCTATTTTCTGAAGGGAGGATTTTTAGAAGGGAAATAAAAGTGGATTTTAAAGATAGTTTCGCTTTCTGTACCACCAAAATCGATAGAATAATTTTTAACTGGTTAGTGGTTGCAAAAAATTCCAAAAACCCTTTAAAAGTGGTGGTCGGATACGACATTCTTTCCAAAAATTCAATCAAGTTTCAAGTATGCAGTAAGCTTGGGCGATAACGATTTTTTTTATCCACGATATATCGGCAAACATATTGCAATTTTCAATAATATCGCAATTTTTTTTGCATTCATGCATGATTGCTTTAGAGCCAATAACCACAGGTATGTACCCTCTACAAGTGTCACAATAAATTGCAAATTTATTTGCAGAGCGTGTATGTACTTCTGAAGTAGTTTGCTTTTGTTTCTCATTTCTAAAAGCTCAAAAGACTAATGGTTTTATTTCCATGGAATGTCTGACTTGACTCACAATGTCGATTTATATTTTATCGTGATATATTTGTATTCGCGATTCGCCGATATGCCGATAACTTAAATAGGTTCTCGATATTGTAATCGAATAAAAAAGTTATCGCAATATTCGATATCGTGTTTATCGCCCAAGCTTAGTATGCAGTAAAATTGTTTCTAGTTATATGTTGCTTTTTCGTTTCTTTCTATCTGTTTACCTTGTCTTGTGTGTTTACTTTTGTTAATTTTCACTCTCTTTTTGTCTACAATGCCCATTCCCCTTACTCACTTATTCCTCTACTTCTATTAAATATTTATCATTCTTTCTTCATACATATTCAGGTCAATATGAGCTCGAGCGGTAAGAATGCAGCACTGAACCCCAAAGAAGAAAACCGTTGTCTTCATCAGACTTACTCCCTGACAAACCGAGAAAAATTACGAAAAAAAACTGATAAGTATTCACAGTGCCAAACCTTGATTGCATGCCAACTATTTGAAGCAGCCCAACGGAAAGATGATAGGTTACTTTTGCAAATCGAAGATAAAGATCTTGTGAGTTTAGAAGTTTGCTATCATTGTCTTTGCTATAATGAGTATGTACCCAATTCTTGACAAGGCCAGATCCATCAGATAAAATACCTATTTGGTACAATGATGCATAAATAAAATTCTGTGAAGAAGTCATCCAGAAGAGAATAATAAAAACAATGAAATTCTTTTCACAAAGTCATTACATCGTAAGTTCATCAAGTATGTACAAGAAGTGGAGGGAGTTGATTGGAGTTGACCCACAATCTGAAAACACGTCTGAAAAGTACATTTCCTACGCTGGTAATTCATAGATCATTTACTAAGAATACAGTTGACTTGGTGTACAGCCAAACTCTCCCTGCAAAATAACTGGTATAGAGACTGCAGTTGGCTCAGATACATTATGTACTGATACCGATACTGGGAGCAGTTAAGGTGCTGGAGAAGCAGAGAGATTTTTACATAAAAGTGCATAATAATCTTCACACACTCTTCAATGCATCAGCTGTACTATATAATACACTTATAATGAAGAAATCACATGGCATTACAGTTGCCCTGGCCATCAACTTCAGATGACTTATCCTTGCAGACTGCTTAACAAATGAGCCAGTAATTTTCAATTGCCTGCTTTGTTCATCTTACACTAGGACACTGATTCCATGACCCGTTGAAAGTCTACTCAGATTGAGATGATATTGCCCCTTTAACCATTATCTTTAATTGAAAAATTCTGTTGACTTTCTTTTCATGCACCAGTAAAAGTTTTTTTTTTTAAGTTTAACAATACTAGCCAAAACCAATTAATGGCAGGGACTACATATTCACTTGGAATATTTGTTGGAATATTTAGTACTTCAGAAAAAATTATTCTTTTCATTGCAAATTAGACCTTGAAGTTTGGATAACCTTTATCCTGCATGAAATGGATTATTATTGATGGGTGCAAAAATGGATGGAAAAGGAGTATCATGACCATGACAAAATAAAGCAGAAGTGTCATTCAAAAGATAAATTTGTTTTGCATTTCCTTTATTACTTATTAATTGTGTGTATTAACGAAGAATGTGTTTTATCAATTTAAATATTTACACAAAACATTGACAATTAATAACCAATACTGAACTTTTTAAAGATGATAAAAGATTTACAAATTGGTCTCTGATGTAGGCAGGGTTAGAATCAGGGTTGCCCAAAGCGGGTGGGGCTCAAGGCAAGGAGATGGGGGATGGGAAACGAAACCCCAAAATATTGAGATGTATGGTCAATTTAGATTGTTTTCACATGATCAATTAAATTGCAATACTACCCCACAACACCATGGATCTTACCCTGGGAGTAAGGGGTAGAGGACTGGGGGATCAGACGGGTTCAGACCTTTTATTCAAGGCAATTTGTTTTAAACTGGTTCATTTTTTACAATGACAAATATTCCCCAAATATGGAATCCCCTTTCCAAACTCTTCCAAACATAAAAAACATAGCCCATGTGAACTATTCAAATTATACAAAATTGAAATGTACATTAAAATGTACAGTTTTATAAAAATGGCCGAAAGAGGGCGCTATTTTCATGTCATTCAAATGCAAATATCTGCCAAACGGGCAAGTTTCGTGATTGTGGATTTAGATAGATATAGATATTTATTTATTCAGCCAATGATAAAAAATATACAATGGAAATCGAGCGAACACAAGAGCTCTAAAATTTTACAAAAATAAATATTGTGTACAAAAGTATACAAATAAAACTATACAAATATACATATAAGGCAATAAGATTCAATTAATTGCAAATATAAAATATAAAATTCAACGGAATGGTGCACATTAAAATCCTTTACGGCAGAAGGATAAAAACTATCAATAAATCTCTTAGAGCCCCTAAAATTTTGAAATCTTTTCCCCGAGGGGAGAAATTTGAAATAGTCAACAGCTGGGTGGGAATTATCTCCTATAATATTTGTAACTCGTTTTAAAGTACGTTCTTGATAAAGGGAAAAGAGAGATGGCAGGCCAGTACCAATAATACGTTCAGCATTTCTAATAACTGATTCTAATTTCCTAAGCTCATTTTTACTTATACGACCAAACCAGACTAAAATATGTGTAGTTAATATACTCTCGATTATGGCACGATAACAATTAATCAAAATATCTATCCTTACGCCATACGATTTAAGTGAACGCAGAAAATACAGTCTCTGACGAGCTTTTTTTAGTATCTCCTCCGTATTCACCTTCCATGATAAGTTATTCATTACAAAAGTGCCTAGCAACTTAAAGGTATTTACCTGCTCTACAACAGACCCATTAATAATAAGTGGGTCTTTTAAGTTTTTATTACGTCTAAAGTCCACAATTAATTATTTCGTTTTGCACACATTCAATATCAAACTGTTGTCATCGCACCATCTCACCACGAGATCAACTTCGTTCCGGTAGCCACTTTCATCATCATTGAGTATCAAACCAGTGACCGTCGTATCATCCGCAAATTTAATAATTCGGGAGTTCTGGTCACGGGCTTTACAATCGTAAGTAAAAAGAGAATACAAAAGCGGCGATAATACACATCCTTGTGGGGTACCAGTGTTTAAAACAACAGCATCTGAATAATTACTCCCAGCTCTAACGATTTGTTTACGACATAGAAGAAAATCCAAAATCCAATCACAAATAGCAACGGGAAATTTGAGGTTCTCCAATAATTTAAAATGTAACTTAGAAGGAATAATGGTATTAAAAGCCGAGCTGTAATCGATAAACAATACACGAGCATAGGAGCCTTTATTTCCAAATGAGCTAAAGTTTCATGTAACCAAATCGAAATAGCATCCTCCACTGATCGGTTTGCACGATATGCAAATTGAAAAGGGTCAAAATCAGCGGGTAAAAGAGATTTCAAAAAGGTTAAAATGAATCCCTCAAACGTTTTCATTGGTACCGGTGTGAGAGCAACAGGTCGGTAATCATTTAAACAGGATATGTTACCCTTCTTTGGGATCGGGACTACAATCGATTCCTTGAATGATGTAGACACTTCACACAAGCTCAACGACCAATTATAAATATTCGTATAAACTTCAGCGAGCTGTTCGGCGCATGTCTTCAGTAACTTTGGCGTAATCCCATATATTAGCAATTTACATGTAATGATCTACTGTTTCCACGCTCATGCCTGATATGTGTCACAAAACTCAATTTCTGAACACACTCATTGCACACCCCCTAGTCTAGTAGTCTGAAGTCAAATTACACGCCGAACTTATCTCTCGTAGCCATAGTCTCTTGTCAAGTCGCACTTGACACCACTGATGCGAGTTTTGTCATGAAACCTTTCTGAAGAGAAAACCATATTTACCAAGTTCAGACTTAATTTGGTTGGAGGAATTTAAAATTATATGGGATGACTGAACCGGAAGTTAATGTATTCAGCACATGTTATTTTCATTATATATCATAAAAACACATATCTCCTGAAGTAACTCATATGAGGAACAATTTTGTGAAGTATGAATGACGTCACATAATTGAACCAGAAGTTAATGTATTCAGTATAACACAATATGTGGTATTTTATATATATTACATATTATGAAAACTCATATCTCCTGAAGTAACTCTTGTCTTTTAATAACTTTAGGTGATGATGTCATATTAGGCGCACTCGAACACCTTGAGTTTGTTTTTAACAAACTCTATACCTCTAGTTTTATTTTAATTTCACCATAGACCAATGAAAATCCTGCAAAACAACGTTACGCAAATCAGTATTTTGACCTTTTCACAACGTAAGCAATAGACTCGCTGCACGTCCTGTACGCGCTTGTTTGAAAATACACTGGCCAAATCCAAACACTGAGGGCGCAGTCTTTTGTTATTGTGGGACGGCCGTGTTTACGTTTAATGACACCTCACCGCTGCACGCAGGCGGTTTGCGCGCATGCGCCTTTTTCCTGCTCTGTATAGCGCCCTCTATTGGTGTTGTTTCACCAACTTTAAACAAGTTCGCGTCTTTTGAAATTTGGCAAGTCGACTGGAGGTGTACGCGTACGAAGTGAGTGCGAATGCCAAATGACCTCAATGAACAAAGATCACACATCAATCTACAGTCATGGCTTTACAAGATGACACGTTTCTGGGTGAATTCATCGAAACCCGAAGTGTAAAAAGCGTCTTCAATGTGCATCAAATATTGAGCATATTCCGTTAAATTTTACAGATCGAGAGAAGCTAATTATTGGTCCATTTTTGACGTTATTGTACGTCTTTCATGAATTTTTTTCTTGAAAAATCAAGCATAGGAGGGTAGTTAAACTCATGAAGAACAGTTTCATGGTGATTATACCTGAGCAAACCCAAGTAACGGCCTCTGGGCAGCAATTCAAAAAAGGTGAAATATTGCTATTGATTACATCTTCGCTGTTTAAATAATGGATTTGGATTGCATAGAAAGGAAAAAAAATCCTTAAATTAATTTAAAATGGAAGAGTGAACAGAATATATGTATTAATAAATATTGGTTCATATTGGCTTATAAACTCAAATCATTCCCCGTTTATTTTATATTCTAACGTTATTAAAAAATTATTTAACCCCCCTTACAATGAAAACGCCCACAATCTAATCCGTGTGTGTATATGCACACGCATACACAATGATGTCATCCCAAAAACCGTAACGGGTTCCCCAGAAATCTTGTTTAACAACGCTAAAGCCGGAGGGGAATCCCACCGTTTAAAAGTTAGCTACTGGGTTTGCTCAAATAACAAAGTAATAATTAGTTAAAATAAGAGTTCTTTCACCTATCATACCTTTTATGTCTCAATGAAAATTCATCTTCAGGAAGAAAATCCGCTTTGAAATATTACCTTTTTCAGCGTGTGCGCCCTTGTCAAGGGCCAGAGTTGTGCACAAAAAAACTTCAAGGAAATTCGCGCGTTTGCCCATATTGCTGTAATGTTAGTTCAATATTTGCAGACGACATTCTTTCTAATCCTATTGGTTAAAAATTAATTTTCAGTATGTAACAGGCGTTTTTATCAATGAACTCCGCGACGGAAAAAAAGTAAAGGGTACGTTATGAATATGCATTTTTGTATGACCCTTCAAAATTCTCGCGCATGCGCCCAAACCGCATGTCGCCTGCAGAGCATTTTGAACAGTGGTGACCTGGTGTCAAATAGTCATTATTGAATCTCCAGAGCCTGTGATATATTCCTCTTCATCTTCAGCAACTAAATCAATCGTCCTATTTACAACACTTACAAACTCTTCTTGCCACGGGGAGCTTACTTTTATTGTTGATGAACGTGATGAAAAGCATTCTACATGATTAAGACTGCATTTGTCTTGTGTAATGTCCATAATGCCCAATTCATCAACGTCTGCACCCACGTTCCTTGTACGTATCATCGCTTCCAGTACCTCCCGGGACGATGTCACTCTGGTGCTGATAAGGGGCGAAGAAAACACTATACACATGTGATGGAAGATTTCCTTGGCCCGGATGAAACTGTGCTGGGTTTGTAGCAGGGCGAATGTGTAAAGGATGAACTGCCTCTTTCCCTTATCTGTGGTCACCTGCTTCAACCTTTGCGATACATATTTCAAGATGTGGGCAGCACAAATATGTGGACCTTTTGTTCTCCATTGTTCTGATCGAGGATCTATTATCCTTTTTGTTAAAGAGTTCACTTTACACACATATACGCGTGGAAACCATTGTTGTTGGACATCCCCTTTATTTTTCCATGGCGTACGAAGATGAATCTCCTTTCATTGCAAACAGCCAAGGGAAGCGCCGTGGTCTACTGGATTGGACGATTGACATCCGTGCAGTGATCCCAGTTCGAGTCCCGTCTGTGTTTTGTGTTTTTTTGTTTTTATTTTTGTCTTTCTTTTATTGTGTAGCGATACAATTCAAACCCTTTATTTAAATATAATTAATTTAACCTGTCTAATAAACCCCACGATTGACACTTCCAGTGGTCTGGCCAACGTGCTGCGCCATCTGGACCATGTTGGTATTATAATTAAATTAAACCTACTTAAATAAAGGGTTTGAATTTTATTGCTACACAAAAAAAGAAGAAAAAAAATGGAATTGAACTAGGATCGCCTGCACGGATGTCAAGCTTCTAATCCATTAGACAACGGCGCTTCCCTTGACGGTTTTAAATGAAAGGAGGTTCATCTTTGTACGCGATGGAGAAATAAAAGGGATGTCCAACAACAATGGTTTCCACGCGTACATGTGTGTATAGTGAACTTTTTGACAAAAGGGACAATAGATTCTCGGTCAGAGCAATTGTGGAGAACAAAAGGAGGTCGTTGTTTAACACCAATTAATCTTGTGATCCAACGTGATAATTAAGTGGAGCCCATGGTTATGGGTTCTTATCCCTACCGTACTACCCCTCCCCCCCCCAAAAAAAAAGGAGCAAACAAAACAAAACCAAATAAAAAAATTATCACGTTGGATTACGGTTCGAGACTAATTGGCGTTGACCAATGACCTCCTTTTGTTCTCTATTGTCCCTTTTTGTTCACTGTACAGTTCAGTGTACGCGTGGAAACCATTGTTGTTGGACTTAAAAAACCAACCCAGGACATAACTGACAATAGAGAGACTATTGTTTCCTTTTGTACGAATATGTACTGGTAACATGAAGAATTGAAATTGATTTAAAAATACCTACAAAATCAATGAGCATTCCCTTTATTTTTCCACCAGTAACTTACTGTAAAATTTTACATTAATAACTGTAAAAATTACAGTAACAAACAATATACTGTATCGCAGTAAAACAGTATATTACTATATTTTTTAACAGGAAGAGCACAGGTACTGTAAAATGCATGCAGTAAAGTACTGTAAAATTTGAGCATTAGGCCTAGTGCCATTGTTACTGTAAATTAAATTACAGTAATAACAAATAATTTACAGTAATTTACAGAACTAATTATAGTAATAATATTGTACTCATCAATAAGACGGTACTTTCAGTAGTGCCCTCCACTGTGGTATTTTGTCGTTGGGTTTTGTAAAAAAGCAAGTTCGGTATTTTGCTTGCGCATGTGGAGGAATAACTTGTTTATCTTGAATTATCTTTGACCTTACCCAGCCTTAATGTGTTTGGTATCTCATGCGCACTATGAATCCTGGGTAAAGTCAAGGGTAATTGTTTTGCACAATAAGCAGTTTAAATACTGAACTCTTATTTGTACCATTATGGATATTGATAGCAATAATTTGAATACTTACATCAATGTGCGTGTTTTTTGTGGTTGATAAAGTTATCATTTGTAGGAATTTGTTGTTCTTTGGTGACACATGATCTTGATGCGGTCACCAGTGTCTTCTCTTTCATTTCATGCTGGACTGACCTATAAGTATAGGACTGTGCAAATTGTGGAGGTAAAATGTGGATTTCTTTGCCAAAATGTTATAGAAAAATCCACTTTCTCTGTGTTTAAACAACAGTTTAAAGTTGTAATTGCTTAACGTATAGCCTACATGTTTACTGTGTTTATACTTTATATTTGCATGTTGTTTGTCATTTTGCGTCATTCGTGAAAAAGCATTTATACAAGAAAGAAGTAGAAACCAAGTTATACGAGAAACAGACTTTCAATGGAAATAACTGCATAATGATTTGGACAATCTTCCAGTTGTAGGCTTGGGAGTGGTAGTGGAGGATCCTGGTTTGTCAGTGCTGGGTCCAAGTTTGTCAGGAGTACTGAGGCGAATGATGTTTGATGATTGTACAACAAATGTGTACATATGTTGTTTCTGTAGAGCTGTTAGGATTTATGCAGAACTGGTAGATTTCCACAAGTCTTGAGCTAGTGTCTTGGGCATGTGGAGTGTACAAATGGTCTCGTCTGACTGGCACATCAATAAGATGGTACTTTCAGTAGTGCCCTCCACTGTGATCACTTCTACTTTCTTTTCTTTGATCTCGTCTGGGATGACCTGTAAGTAAATAAAGCAAAACAAGTTTATAAATATTGCATTATTTTATGATAAGTTTGTCAACTTTGTAGTGGTGTTTAGGGCAACGGCTTGCATTATAAAGTTCTGAAATAACATTTGAGGAAGTTTTAATTTGTTATATGTAATTGGAATTGGGTTTTGTAAATTTGTACCATTATGGATATTGATAGCAATAATTTGAATACTTATATCAATGTGTGTGTGTTTTTTGTGGTCGATAAAGTTATCATTTGTAGGAATTTGTTGTTCTTTGGTGACACATGTATGATCTTGATGCGGTCACCAGATTTTACTGGACTCTTTGTAGTCTCATTCCACAAAGCCACATGTATCGATCCAGTTTCATCCTCCAGTTCTATATTTCGTACAGTTTGGCATCTGGTACCAACAACTCTTGGTACTTCATCCTTCAAATAGAAATAAATCATGTTAAAGAGTAGTTGTAAATTTAGGTTGAAAGTTTTACAAATGTATTATACAGGGTGTTTGAAAAAGGGTAATCCTACTTTAAAGAGTTAATATGGTCAGACTGTATTTGACATTCAAGAGGCTTTAGTACTAAAGTGGGAAGCTATACAGCAGATGGTTGTTGGTACTAATACACATGACTGACCAAAAATAAAATATATTTCTACGCACGCACAAAGCGGGTACACGTTGCATTTGGATGGGGAAGACCAGTGGACCATCTTCCTGGGAATGGCTCCCCATCCACAAATCAACAAAAAGACTAAACATACATTGTAGAATCATGCATGATGTGAAATTTTTTAAATAAATAACTTACCTATGTTATCATCAATATATCTCTTTTCAAAACCGGATTTGTCCAATCCCGATACGCAGAAATGTTCTGCTTCAGCAAGTGGCGATAATAATAATAATATTTAATTACTTATATAGCGCTATTTCCAAATATGCCCAATAGCGCTTTACATTTTAGACTAAAAAGAATGATTGTCTTACAATAAATGATAAATTACAAATGCGAGCTATCTATAAAGGAGACAATAATAATAGTAACCGTTTTCTCCTTGACATTTTCTGGGAATGGGCAAAATTTTGTCATCCTATAAATGATGGTTTTCAAGCAAACAGAGTGAGAATTCTACAGAGCTAAATTCAACTCCCCAGGGAGGGTGTGTAATGTGTGTGTCATATCTTGATAAATTATGACGCATCTAGGTGTGTCAAAAGTGCAACTTGGTCAGTCAAGCATCTGCAAGATGTGCGCCATATATCAAAATATGCATATAAAAAAATGGTGCATCAAAAATGTCTTCATTACAGCGACAATACGTTTATTCAACATTCAAGACATCCGGTGTTATTAGCCTTGTGAACCTGATATGTCAACTGTGTACAATAATTTTGTTTTTAATCAATCGCATGGTCATATAAAGCCAATGCTACTTGTTAAGCCAACTTCAGGCTAATTACCAATAAACCACGGTATTACATGTATGCGCCATCTTGTTCACAGGTCAAAATGTCGCGTAGCATGTACGCAAAAAACTGTTTACCCATAGCTGGCACTAAACGTTATTGCCCCTTGTGTTTGCTATTGCTAGCACCCGTACACAAGATGGTGCGTACTACCGTGAAAGTGTTTGCCCCACCATCTTACTTTAAGCAGGCCTAACTGTTATAAAACAGGGAACAGTTTTGAACCATCAAATCTTTAAATTATTTCACACCACTAACATTAATGTTAATCATCACACTGACTGTAACATTGTATGAATAATGCACTTCATAAAAAAGTTTAAAATTGGGTAAAATAAACAAGCTGTTGTAACATTATAACATTACAATAAAAAGACATGATACATCATTGGTTTTTGGAAGAGTACACTTCATTCCAGTCATCTATTTTTCAAAATAGGCTACACGTCATATAAAAAGCTAACTTGTGTTCAACATTTCGAGACGATAGGCCTAGGCCTACTAGTACTAGGCCTACAATTGTTTTCCTAGGAGCTACGTTACATTATTTATGTAGGCCCTACATCATGTCATATACACACCAGTAGGCCTACATAGTACATGTACATGTAACGTTACATGTGGAAAAATGTTGTATCCAACCGCCACTTTTTCACTCATTTTAGGCCTACATTAAAATATTATCTTACCAGCCCAAATAAGATTATGTTATTGGTTATGAACTTATGAAAAGTGGAAAAAGTGGCTGTCGGATACGACATCTTATTCTGTTTCATCCATCCCCGCCTAGCCTACTAATTACTAGCCCACTCCATATTTAAAAAGAAGAAACTTTACTATTTCAACTATTGTGACTATCCAATGTGTATGACACAAACTCGTTGTCGTAACTTAACGTTAGTCACGTTAGTAATACAGTCGTTTGACCAGTTCCGGATCACTTTTTGTGTTTGCTTTACTGGCATTCCAATTATTCCACGTACACAAAATATTTCGGGAAAGTTTACTAGGGATTGGTATCCGTGAGGATGCATAAAAAATTGAAGTCTTAATAGGCCTACCTTGCCAAGAAGGTAGGCCTATTAAAACTTCATTTTTCCCTTAATCCTTGGCGTTTGGAAACACACAGTCAAAACACCTTAACACTCATTTGACCAGTTCCGGATCAATCGAATCCATTCCGGATAACTAACGATAAGTCAACGGCGCCAGTGCAGAACGCACCCGAGTTCGTTCACGAAAAAAATACGAACAAAATCAATGCGCGATCCGGCCATGAACTACGGTACCCTTCTTAAAACTAGGGACAGCAGTTGGCAAACCAGCTTGGCCAGGCAAGCTCACACTCAACCCCACGGACTGATTATCCAGCTTGTCGGTAAAACTACCCTGGATTAAACCCCCTACACAAACATTATCTGAAGAGGCACCCACGCCTAAGGAAAACTCACCACCCTGGCTGTTAGCATGGTTAACGTTAGCACTTCCCTGCACTGACGTGACTGGGGCCGAGTTGCCACCTCCACTGCCACTTGCCACTAGCACCGATGCTTCCTCAGCATTTAGGCCTATAGGCCTAGCATGAACGGGAGCAAGGTTGCCAGAGAATTGTCCGAGTCCTCGTGGGCGGCGGCGGCTCCATGCCCTCAGCAAAACGTGCCGGCGCACGAACTGCCCGCTTCGACAGCGGCATTCCGTACGAACGAAAGTAAGTTGAATAAAAACAATTAAGACTAAATTGTCAAATGAAAAAGTCACTGAAGAAGAACAATTCTGTGAATTCCAGGCGAAGAAAAAGTCACTCCGCAGGCGCAACGTTTGCCCTCAAGTGTGAACTCCTGGAAAGTCTTGACAAAATTCCGTAGCCTCCAAGCGAACACGGCAGCGAAGAAAAAGCACGGCGACGGTAGTTTCAGCAATCAAATAGTCCGTGAAGAAAAATCTTTCCTCCTGGTCCTTTAGTAGCCTCCAAGCGAACACAAAAGCGAAGAATTATCGCCGACAGTGTCTTTAATAATAAAAATAAAAAAACAGTCACTGGATTGCTGCAATTCCGTAGGCTCCAAGCAAACACAGCAAAGAAAAGCACGACGACGATAGCTTCAAACAGTCCTTAAAGAAAAAGAATCCGATACTCCGTTGCCTCACAGTCCAAGCGAACACCGAGAAGATATTTAATGTGTCCAAGCACCAAAGGCGATAGCTTCAAATGAAAAATCAGAAAGGCTGGAAAATCATGTCAGTCCAGCGAAAATTCCGTAGATGGTACTTTGGTAGCCTCCAGCGAAGAAAAAACACGGAGACGGTAGCCCCAGCAATCAAACAGGCCGTTAGGAAGATGAATCCATCGCTCAGTAACAGTTAGAGTAACGTTAAGTTAGACACTAAGCGAACGCCGACCACGAAGAAACAGAGGAAGTCGGGGCATAGCCTCCAAGCTCAGTAGCACAAACCAGCGTATCCTCCGGAAAAAAACAAGATATGGGCACAAAAATGATATAGCTAGAAGAGCTCCAGAACTAGAAGAGAGCTCTACCTTGCAGTTTGTTCCGGGCGAACAACCCGCCACGAATGTGCACCAAGCTGACGAGTATGAACTAACAGTTACGGCCCGTCCGGCCCAACGTGCGTAAGTCGCTCAGCGAATATAAAGATCCCAAGAAGCACCGGGATGAAGCAAATTAAACCGTAGAAAATCGTTCCCTGATATATCAATGCTGCTGAATAACTCACACGACAGCAAACAAAAAAGGAACCTTTCACCCTTGTGTAAGTAAAATCCGGAAAGATACGCTAAGCAAAGAACAATCCGATCAATTTGCCAGAGTAAATTGTTATAAATTTTGACTTAAATCACAAGCTGTGACAAAGTGACGCTAAGTCCGAAAATTTCCCTCCAAATTGACAAAAGCCCTGCAATTATTGCGCTCTCATTTGCTGCATGTTCCAGCATATTAACCAAACAAACTACTTAGCAAATGACGCCATTGCTGATTGGTTGCCTGCGGATCCATCAAACCAGTATAAATAGGTTCACACACCAGAACTGCCAGAATGAACTAGCACGTTCAACTGTCAACACCATGACAGTACATAAGCAAAAAGTCCAAAGCATGTATACATACAAACACTTAACCGCAGGCACCACCGCACGCAACATGGAACGTAATGTACATGTGTCAGGACAGAATACGGGAAAATGTGAGTACCGAATGCTGAGTATAAAGCATTTGATCATAAAATTGATAAAATGAATTATGCAAAACGTCATATATGAAGATCCACTGGCTGCTTCAGTTCGAGACTTTAGTGCTTTCATGTCCAGTATGTAGTCAGTTATAATTAGCCAGCTTTTGTGAGTGTTACTTCAGGGATTACTTTAATTTACATCAGTCCTCTTAGCCCGTGTGAATTAGAATAGTTTAGATAGAGTTTAGATACACATCTTTAAAATTTAAGGTGATAACCTTTACATTTGTATGGTAGAGTAGGTGTACATAATGGCAGCTGACAAGTCAGTAGAGGACGAAATGTTGTTGGTTATACATGTAACCTCAGGCTTGATTTTCAGTGCGGGGTCACATGGCAGTTATTACTTGCGTGTCAATTATGATATAGCCAGTGTACAATTGGAAAGAACCAATCAGTGGTGGATGAAATGTGGCTAAACCAACAAACTTAACTTATAGTCTGTTGCATGACATCCAAACATACTTTGCAGCATTGTTGTTGCTAGTATTTGAGCACAAAGCTCATGAAAGACATGATTAAAGACAAGCTCTAAACAACGTCAATTATGTGTAGCTTTAATATACAAATGTTGACTGCTATGAGTGGCACAATAAAAATTAGTCTCCCAAGATGATCCCACAAGCGTTCTATATTTCCGAGGCTAGTTTTACTGTGCCACGAGTGAAATCAGTCAATATTTGTTATATAACACCTCATACATAGATTTTGCACAAATCTGCACAGTCATAAAACAGAATCGATGTACTTGTGATAACAATGATAGTGCTGTTAGTTTGAAAGGTTTAATGCTCTAGTATAATACTAGTACTCCGGGAATGTCTTTGAGAGGGTAGGGGTAACATATAAACATCATTTAGTAATTTGTTTGGTATGATTTAATGTCACCGCGAATCTTTACTGTTTGACTGCTTTGAAATGAAATTCAGTCTTGATGTTATTGAAATGATAATTACAGGTTGGCTCATGAGAACCAGGCATCTATACCTTGGGGGTAATGTATTCTTGTAATCACATCTTGGAAACTGATAAAAACCAAGGATCTGCTTAAAGTTAACCTCGAAGTCAAGTACAAGAATCCTTAAAATGCGTTTGAGTTTGAAATTTAAATTGAATGCAATTATTTGAATTACATCAAATTGAAAATAAAACTGAAATTAATAAAATTAAGAAATTATTTTGTGTGTGTTAATATGTTGGAACCACCCTGAGTTAAAGTCAACTACACATATATAAGGAGCCATTTTCACCGTTTGATTTTACCCAAACAAAATTAAGTAATTTTTTACCCAAGATCATTTAGTCACAGAATATTCTGTAAAATGGATTACCTTATTCTCATAGTAAAAGTAACATTTACCCAATAAATGGATATTTACTCAATCATGCACTAAAATTATTACCCAGTGCCATTGGGTAAGAGTTCACCCAATTAAAGGGTTGTTCACAGGTGACCCCGTGGTTGGGTAAAAGTTTACCCCCACCGTTCTAACAGTGTAGTATGAAGGTGAGCTGTCGTGGAAATATTTACTTGAACAAATTGAAATTTTCAGAGAATTGTAAAATGAATTGATACATTTAACATTGTGGAGATTCGGGTTTAAGCACGGTAACTGCTAACGTTGTTACAGACACAAAAGTTTATTTTTTAAGCTGGACAACCATTATGGGAACATTTCGTGTAGTAACTAGTAACCGTTACTGTATGGCCTTTAAATTATTTTTAAAGAATTCATGAGCCTAATTTTAGTTTAGATTTTTAAATTTTCAGACTTATTTTATCACTGGACATCATGGGACAGGCCTGGTCTGTTGCCCTGCCCTGGTCTTGGCCTCGGTGACCCTAGAAGTTTTGACATTCTAATGGAAGTGTCCTTTACTCAGCCACAGGAAAAGTGGCCTTGCCCCTACAAAAAGGAAATTTGAGGCCTGGAAATATACCCGGTACTAAATGTATTTTTATATTACATACAGTAGCCAGCCTGGATGTCATTTGGAGTGTTATTGTCACTACTGTGTAACACAAGTAAAATCAAACCGGCAGAGGACAGACCGAAGGAAAGAGGCGAGAGAGTAAAAACAAGGGAAAACAAAGTTTTGAATAAAAACAAATTGTTACAGTGACCATTTTGTATCACGAATAGATCATGAATGTAGTGAAATGTTAAACATGCATTGTACATTATATTGATGAATACACAATACATTCGATAAACTTAAAATTTGAATCTTTCCATAATTTGTGCTGCCCTATTTGATATGCTATGTATTTTGTATAAAACAAATTTTTATATTCTATTACAATTTTGCATTTGCACATTGCTCTTCTAATTTAAACCGTACATTGTGTTGCACTTTGTAATGGCATAGGACATCGATGACTTTGTGTTAACAGCTCCATTATTGGCCTTTAACATTATTAAAATTTAAGGCAATAAACAATTCGGAGTAACATAATTTTTAGTGCAAACTTTGCTGTAATGTGTAAGTTTATGATCTCTGTAATGAATCACATGATGAAAACTCACAAACTCAGAAAAATACCAACAATACAATGTTTTGGTTTGAAGTGCTTTCATCTTTGAGAGAAAGGGAATTTTAATATTGAATATCTTTTTCTCAAAACTGAACAAATCCTGTGGTATTTCTTTTCTTAAAAACAGATGGTTCAAATGAATATTCATTATCAAATACCAATTGTTGGTTTAACAAGCAGTGATTTGTCACAGTTAAATATTGCAGGTGACCACAGTGGCAGGTTTGAAAACACTTTCACAGCAGTTTACAACAAATGTTTCTTTGAAAAATCATACCCATTTCCCTGGGAGATAAGTTCTTCAGAATGCTTTACTGTAAGTTTGTTGATTAAAATTTTGTTAAAATATTGGGCCTCTAATTATATTAAAGCTCAAAACACTGTGGTAAAAGTTCCTAATGTTTTTTCATACTTTACCCAAGAAAAATTGGTTTTCAGCTAGTATTTTGATCAGTAAATCTACCTAAGGGGGTATAGGGGCTTTAATATACAAGTGGTTCTGACAATTAGACAGATAACAGCAAACTTTGAAAATAGAATTAACTGTGCTCTTCAGAGACAAGGGAATATTGGGATCCAAATTATGAAATTGCTTTGCTCTGCCTATAGCACGTTCAACATGAATTCTTGCTTCAGCAATATTCTGTGTCTCATGAACTTGAGAAACTGTAATTTGCCCAGACTCATTGTTAAGAAAAGGAGGAATGTTTAAAAATGCACCTTGTTTATTTATTAGATCACACACTGTAAATCCTTTGTCTGCCAGGACAAAGATCTCCCTTGTTGAGAAAGAAAACCACATTTTTCAGTGATTGTTCTATCAGATGTTCTGCCACCCCAGGCATCACTGTCTAAAGTTATCAAACCTGTTGGGGATATAGCAATAACAACTTTTATAGTATTGCGGCGTTTGTATGAGCTGTGAAATTGGATGGAGTCTCTATAAATAGTTCTGTGTAATCTATAATGAAACGTATATTTTCAAATTTACAAAATTGTCTAGGTAAGGACTGATTAATAACATTAATATCTGGTGCATAATTTAAAGGCTAGGACTTTTACCAATAGAAATATCCATCTAGTGACGATACGGGACATGTGAGATGGGGATACATTAAACCTGTCAGCTAGATCATTTGAAAGTAAGCCAACTCTCAAGCGCATTAATGTTGCAAACAACTGGTCTTTTATTGGTATTGACATTTCTTTTAACACCTACAGTATCCTTATCCCCTGACCCATAATATTTCATCCTGTGTGTGTATGGTAAAAGAAGGTTAAAAAGCCAAACAAATGTCACCCGGTTTTTTAGCCCAGTATAAAATTTAGTGTTTGTGTCATTATCTTTAATGTTATCTGTTGACTTCTAGACTTAAGTTCCTCTACTTCTTTGGCCAACCTCTTCACATTAGCTTTAAGTTGTTCCTTTTCTGTATCCTCGACTTGGATTTCTGTAAAAGGGATTACATAATTTAACAGGATTTACAAATTGTTTTTGAAAGGAAGGTATAAAGGTTTAATGTTATGGATGTAAGGTTTATCTACTGTAAGTCTTTGCTTCGTCATAAAAGTATGCTTTGCAACAACATAGGTCTACCACATCTGTCCAGAATGGTGACACAACAAAGAGGCTTAAGTTATTAAACATGGAGTCAACAATGTACTTTTAATGTGAAATATGTAGACAAATGTATATTTTAAATAATTTGTATTTGACTGGTAAAGACATATGCATAGGGGTCTACATTGTATTTCAAATATTTTGGTTCAAATGGAAACATTGTATTCAAGTTCAATCTAACAATGTTCTTGTATTTATTCATATTTCTAAGAGTTATCTAAAATAAAAAAAAGTTAAACTTTTCTGAAATTTACTACAACTGTGTAATCTAGTTAATTAACCAGGACATACCCTAAAAACCCAACCATCTGAAGTTTGATAACAGATAAGTATAATCATTACATCCCCTAATCACAGCTCTGTATCCAAAGATGATTAGGGAAGATAGTTCAGTTAATTAAATGTAATTCTTAGGTAGGCAAGTTTCTCTTGGTAAAGGACACTTTATTTATTTGTAGATCACAAGGAATGTGGAAAATTTCAAGGCAAAAGATATTAGGCATGGTGGCCTCAGTGAAGTTCAATTGATATGTATGTTAGAAGTAGAAAGAACAGTGTACATTTAAGTAAAACAATGACTTTGTTAATTGGCTATGATCTTAAGTGACATACCTTGTGATTATGGTCTTGTGATCATCATCAGTAGAAGTGGCCTTGTCATAGCTGTGCATGTGCAGTGAAATGTTCAGTGCGGCTGCACATGCATTTGCTTCACATTCTGCATCAAGTCGTCTTTGCTTTTCATCTTCTTCAGTGCCTCCTAAAAAGATTATTGAAAATAAGATAACCATGATGCCAATAACAATGCTCAGACCAAACACTTATTGGTAGTAAAAACCAGGCATTATACATAACTTTATCGTCTTAATTGGAGGCACAAACAAAATGGGTTTGGATTTCACATACAACAGCTTGCTTACAGCACAGAACAATGAAATCGCAGATGGTCATGAAAAAATTTGAGGTCACGTACGTCAATTAATATTTGTAGTAAAATCAGTGGTAGTTAATGAACTTTTTAACTTTCAAAAAGAGTAACTTTCACTAAGATTTTTATTTTTGTAACAAGCATGTGCGTCATTTCACGAGTGTGGCGAATTACATACACGGACGACATAAATAATATATATTATTTTGTTTATTTCTTTTTGTTTTACTAATATTTACGATGACTGCATGGCGTTTCTCCACTCTTTTACATCGAGCCACATGTCGATGGCTTTTGTCCTGGTCATCTAGTGGCATGTTCAGAGTCGGCCTATAATTTTCATCTTAGATGAAGTCGCTTGGCCAGCCTTCTACAAAATGGACACTGCACAATTTATCGTGAGCTGTTGGCTTCCATTTCCAACTTCGTCCAACTGCCCGCTTCCATGCCCCTCGTTTAAGCCAATTATTTTTAGGAAATCTAAAAAAGACACCTGTTTGTCTTCTTTATTGTTACGGTTTGTACAACCAGGTACGCAGCAGCTTACTGGCATTGCATCCAATGAAAATTAAGTCCAAAACGTCAACAAAAAACAGCCCCCTCAAGAGCATAGACCAGGTGCAAGCTAGGCGTTGCGTGACGACCCCGCTTTAAGTTTGCCAACCAGTAGTGTTTGAGCGCATGCGCGAATGTAATTAGCATATTTCATGGCAGAGTCTATTGATTCAGAGGGTATATGAATATGTATGAGAAGTAAGACTAATTGCGGTGACACCATGTGGAATCTCAATTGAGTAGTAATTAGTTCTGAAAAGAACTGGGGGTACAACTCGACGTTTCGATCAGTATGCTCTGATCGTCCTCGGGAGAATGCCGGACTCTGGAAAAAGCTGCTGCTTAAGTAGACTGCTGGAGGATCATCCCATGAATGGATGCTGGAGGATTAGTTCGTTGAGGCGCGCAGGCGGGAAACTGTGAGACTATGAGACTAGGATCCTAGGGGTTGGGGAGAGGTGTGCTCACTGAACTGAATCAGTTGTTAACAAGCACAGGGGAAGGAGGGTGGTTGACTTAGGATATAGGGGATCCCTCAGTCTGGGGTGGGTTATGGACTTTGGATATAGAAGATCCTTCAGTCTGTAGTATAGGTCGCCAAATGTCGCTGATGAAGAAACAGATGTCCTGTAGCACAGTGTCGTGTTTGACGATCTCGATGGCCTCTCTGATGCGTCTGGGGTGCCATGCGTCGATGGGTGTGATGAGTTGGGCTGCCTGCCAGTCGATTTGGTGGTCCTTGATATGCGAGTGCTTGACGATGGCGGACTTCTCGAAATCTCCTCTGCGGCCGTGTGCTCGGTGTTCCTTCAATCTGATGGGGAGGTTGCGTTTTGTTTCGCCGATGTACACCTTACCGCACTCACAGGGGATCCGGTAGACTCCCGCTCTGTTGTTTGGGTCCGGTTTGTCCTTGTGGGTATGTAGAAGTCCTTGGAGTTTGCTGGGGCTGGAGTGGAACACATCGATGCCTGCTTGTCGGAGGATGCGTTGTAGTTTGTGGGACGTCGAACCTAGATAGGGAGACAAGCAGAGAGGGTTAGATCACTTACCTTGCTTTTGGAGTTTGGAACCGGCTTCGCTGTGCTGATCTTGTTGGGATTGTAACCGTTGCGTTTGAGGGTAGTTCGGATGTGCTGTAGTTCCTTGGGAAGGCTGTCCTTGTCACAAATGTTGTAGGCGCGTTGTACGAGCGTACGGTTGACCGATGACTTGATGCTTGGATGATGGAAGGAGCGCTGGTTCAGGTACCGATCTGTGTGCGTGGGCTTTCTGTAGACGTTGTGGTGTAGGGAGCCGTCTGGGTTTCTGGAAATGCCAACATCAAGGAACGCGATCTTGTCATCTTCTTCCGTTTCCATGGTGAACTTGATGCTCGGGTGTTGCTGGTTTAGATGTTGTAGAAAATCCTGGAGTGTGTCTCTGCCGTGTGGCCAAACCACAAAGGTGTCATCCACGTATCGGAGCCACAGCTTGGGTTGGAGGTCGGCGGTGTTGAGGGAAGAGTTTTCAAACTCTTCCATGAAAATATCAGCAAGGACCGGGGATAAAGGAGATCCCATGGAGGTCCCAGCTGTCTGCTCGTAGAACTTGCCCTGAAACTGAAAACAACTTGAAGAGACACATGTTAGTAGCAAATCATGAATTTGGTCCGGGGTGAGTGATGTGCGATCATCAAGAGAAAGATCTTGTACGAGTCTGTCCTTCACCAGGAGGCATGTCTCTGTAGTTGGGACATTGGTGAATAGGGAGACAACATCAAAACTAACCAAGATGTCGCTGGGTTGAAGTGTGAGGCCCCGGGTGATCTCAACGAACTGACTGGAGTTGGACACATGGTGTTGAGTGAGACCCACCAAGGGTCGGAGGATCTTAGCTAAATGACGGGCTGTGTTGTACGTAGGTGAACCTCTGGAGGCGACAATAGGGCGGAGAGGAACATCAGGTTTGTGAATCTTCGGCTGGCCAAAGAACCTAGGGCAGGATGAGCTGGATGGTCTGAGATGTCGGTAGAGTTGGATGGAGAGGCCACCGGCACGGTGGAGGGCAAGGAGTTTGCTAGCGACTCTTTTCTCTATGGATGGGATGGGGTTCTTCTTGAGGGGGTGGTATGAATCGGATAATAAAATGTGACTTACCTTGTCGGTGTATTGTGCTCGGTCCATGATGACTGTAGCGTTGCCTTTGTCTGCGGTGAGGATGTGGATGGAGCTGTCTCGTCGGATGTCCCGTAAAGCAGAAAGTTCTCCCTTGGAGAGGTTGGGCTTGGCTGGCTTGGCTTTACGCAGAACATCGCTCATCTGTAGTCTGACGTCATCAGCTGCTGTTTTGTTGAGTCGTCGCAGGGCTGGCTCAACTGACTGGACTGGATGTTCTTCCGTTGGAATGGATTTGGGTGTGAGGGCGAAATTCATTCCCAGTGACAGTACTGATGTTTCGATAGGAGTGAGGGTGCGTTGGCTGAGGTTGACGACGGTGTGTTTCTGGAACGCGTCCTGTGAGCGGAGGTGTGAGGGTTGTCTTAGGGATATAGCAGATCCCGTAGGTTTACTTGAAGCGCGGTTGGAGCGAGATGTAGGAGATCTCCAAGACTCCGAGTCGGAAGGTCGTGGGGATACACGGGATCCCTTAGACCGTGTGAACGCGCGGGGGAATAGGGATGTAGAAGATCCCGTATCCAGTCTACTAGAAGCGCGGTTGGAGTGAGATATAGGAGATCTCCAGGACTCCGAGTCGGATGGTCGTGGGGATATAGAGGATCCCTTGGACTGGGTGAACGCGCGGGGGAATAGGGATATAGACGATCCCGTATCCAATCGTTAAAGTCGCGAAAACTTGCTGATCTGCTTCCGGCGGGTGGTGGTGAACACGTGTCTGCTCGAAGACGAAGTGCGGGTGGTGACTTTCTCGAAGTCCTCGGGGAGGAACGTGTCGCGAAATCCTTCTTCTAGGTGGGATAGACTGCGGTCGGTGTCGGCGAGGGAGGAACGTGTGGAGGCGATCCTCTCACGAAGCAAGGAGGCGCTGGCTGAACGTAGGATGCCGCGGGAACGGAGGCTGCGAACTGGGTCATGGAGCTGTAGGCCTGGCGGGATAAGGTTGGAGTCTCGGCATCGTTTCAGGAAGGCGAGGTTGTTCATAAGTTTAGAACGTCTGATCGACGCTCGTTCAAACGACCGAACCTTGGTAGTGGTATGCTCCCCGTAGAGCGTAGATAGGTAAAACTTGTAGCTTTGCATGGTGAGGATGATAAGTAAGACTAATTGCGGTGACACCATGTGGAATCTCAATTGAGTAGTAATTAGTTCTGAAAAGAACTGGGGGTACAACTCGACGTTTCGATCAGTATGCTCTGATCGTCCTCGGGAGAATGCCGGACTCTGGAAAAAGCTGCTGCTGCCGTAGTTGATGTGTTTTGTACACCATACATCTCGCGAGTCCAGGTTGGTCAATTTTCCTAAGGTAGGCTGAGAGAAAATCGCCGTTGTCGTCACGCTCCTCCACCCACGACCAGTTCCATTTATTTTTAACCTTCGCCTCAATTGTCTTCAAACTGTCCGTTCTTTGCAGAACCTTGAATTTTTCCATCTTTGAATTGTCCCGAAGAGAATGGCCTCACTCTTCCTCCATGCTTTGACAGAATTTACGAAAACCAAGTTTCAATGCGTATCGCTTCAGCATACATGTACATGTACATGTGTTGAACAACTCGTCCTGCCCTAGTCTCAGATGGCCATGTGACAAGGACTTGGTTGGTACCCGGCGAGTAATGTAGGAGTATTTGATATGAAGACTGCGATCGAAAACCACCGACGCATGAAATCATAGACTTGATTTCAAGGCTGTGTGTGATAACTTCGCTTACCACTACAGCATACATACGAAGACGAACCAGGTTCATCGTGCGCTCGTTACATACATACACGTAAGGTAGTCGGCAGGCGTTCGCGGGATAAGCCTCGAAATCAAGGGTACTGAAATTACTGCTGCGCTGCTGTCGTACGTCGAGCTCTCGAGACGCGAAAAAAAAGGGAAAAAAATCCGTTTCCTTTTTTTTCCTCCGGTCTTTTTATGAATGGACGGCCGGAAAAAAACCGATTTTGGGGAGATTTTTTAAAAAACCGGAATTCCGGTTTAAACCGGAAAAGTGGCATCTCTGCATAACACATACTTCATAATTTCAGCGTTATTAATAAAATTGGTTATTTACATGGGTATAATTCTCAAAATAGTCGGTTAAACCACCGTGATTTAACCATGGTGCGTGGACAAAAAAGCTTCGTGGGGGCCCTACTGTAATTTGATCCGATTGTTTATTGAAGCCAACTAGCCACCATGCATGGCCAGTGTTGAGTGATTAGCCTCAGCTGCGTGTACTGCATGGGCCAGGATAAACATGTGGAGACATGGTGAAATCAGGTATAGTAATAATTACCACTTTGTTATTGCTTGATGACAATTAATAAAATCATACAACTTCTCCTCGAGAAAGCCAACAAATAAACATGCATAACTGGGACCCATACGTGTGCCCATAGCAACGCCAGTGGTCTGTAGGTAGTGCTTACCATTAAATGTAAAATTGTTAAGGGTGAGGACAAGTTCAGCAAGCCTGAGGAGGGTACTAGTGGGGGGGGGGAGTCACAGTCAGGACGGCGGTCAAGAAAATGACGTAGCGCTAGTAGGCCATCAGCGTGGGGGATGCAAGTGTAAAGAGATTTGACGTCCATACTGAACAGGTAGTTAGATGAGCCCGTGAATTCAAAGTTAGCAAAAGTAAGGAGAGCATCATTAGTGTCCTTAACATAGGAGGGCAGTTGGCTGACAATAGGCGACAGCACAGAGTCTAAGTACTTGGAAATCAACTCAGAGGGGCAATTGCAAGCTGAAACAATGGGCCGGCCGGGATTATCCTTCTTGTGAATTTTGGGAAGCATATAGAAAGCGGAGGTTCTTGGAAAAGGGGTGATGAGTTTAGTCGCATTACTGGGTAGCTCACCTGCGTCAATAAAGGCCTTGATGGTGTCGGACACGATGCCCTGGTGGCGTATTTTTTTTTTTACACCGCAGCGACGGGTTTTGTACGCATTTCGCCCTTGTGTCAAGACTATGAACCCATTCAGCACGCATGCGCGCGAAGGGAATTTCGACACGCAAAAAAAAACCTACCATCAACGGAGAGGGAATGGCTCCATGAGTTCCACTGCAGAGCGCCATGGTCGACTGCAGCTTGGAGTTTTCTATCGTCGCGCGCCTAGGGTTTCGTAGTCTCTCTCAAGACCGGAATTGGCACTTTTACTGCACAAAACCCGTCGCTGCGGTGTAAAAAAAAAAATACGCGCCCTGGTGCGTAGGTGTAAGGTCGTTGTCGATGACTTGGTAGGATGAGGTATCTGAAAGTTGGCGCTCAGCTTCGGAAAGATAAAGATCCTTACGCCAAACAACAGTGGCACCGCCTTTATCTGCTCTTTTGATAACATAGTTCTCTTCTTCCTTGAGCGATCGCAGGGCTTGCCGTTCTGCAGAAGAGATATTGGACCTAGTGCAACGGGTGCCAAAATTGAGGCGACAAACGTCAGAGCGGCAATTGTCAATGACTCGGTCGAGTGACTTGTTGAGGCCGGTAGGTGGACACCAGTTAGATGATTTGGGGACTAGTCTATCAATAGTCTTTGCAGTAGGGGTATCATCATGAAGAGTAAAGCGGAAGAACCAACCTCTTTGTCGTAGAAGTAGGCTTTAAAGGCGCAAACGTCTATAGAACATTTCAATATCTCGGCGAGTGAGAAACTCATCATTGAACGCGTTGAGAGGGACAAAATTCAAACCCCGCTGAAGGACAGATAGTTGGGCGTCGGTTAAGGGTAGATCCGGGGGGATGGTAACAACCAAATGTTCCTTGTTAGAGTCTGGATGCGGATGATCATGGGTGGGTTGGGTGGAATCTGGGCTCATGGACTGCAGTTTATGGTTCTTGACAGCAATTAACTCTTTGTGCAGCTCAGAGTTGAGGTCATGAATAATTCCACGAATCAAATAGGCATGTTGGCCCGATGTAACGGAATACAGTTGGCGACGAGCACTACCAATCTTGTCATTAAGAGTGCGAATTCTAGCATGCATACTGTCTAATGTACACCTCATTAATTTACGGGAAGACGAGGTCAAGATGCGATGCACATATTCGCGATAAGAATTATCACCAGGGGTGAGGTCGGATGGATGAAAGTTTAACTCAAACCCACCTGGGATCAGCTTACGATGCAGACAGGTACTGATGAATTTCCTGTGGCTGCTGAATCTCGTTTTGGTGTAGATGGCAGTGGCAAGCTCAAGTGACGTCTGGATAACAGAACTTGAAGAATCATGCAAGCTATCCAAAAGTCGTTGACGTAGATGAAGCTTGGAGATCAAATGAGCCATACTAATAAATCGGTTATAATCAGGTTATAATCGGTTATAATCGGTTACAATCGGTTATAATCGGTTATAATCGGTTATAATCAGGCATATTACCATGGAGGAAGAAAACATGTATTTTACCCGATTTAATTAGATTTTTAATTTAGTTTATAGCTGAATGAAAGAAAGAAAAAACCCATCTTTAACAATACATGCGCCATATTCTGCAGGATAAAAAAACAGGTAAAACCTCTCGAGAGAAAGACCTGGAAAACCCTACAATTAAATAATTTACAATTTACGTAGAAGTAAACATTTATAATTACACAAAGTGACAATCTGTACTTGCAGTATACATGCAGTATACATGAAATTTTTGAAAATTTTGGTGATGAAATTAATATAGAGAGGGTTATAAAATGCCGCAAAACAAAAACGCTGCCCAATTTGCAATGTGTAAAATATTTGGAAGTAGTGCAGATTATACATTTGAGAATTAAATTAAATTACGCCGCAAAAAAGACTTAATATTTTCTTCCCAATCCATGCAGTATGACCCATTAGCATAACTCTCCTGAAAAATAAAAATAGGATAGCTACAGCAACCCACCCCCCGCCCCCGGAAAAATGATAATTCATAATTAATAACTAAAAAAATAAAGAAACCTTAACCTACACTCCCCAGATCACCTGCGCATTTCATAAATTCATTTAAAGTATTCACAAAGTGTAGGAAATAAAAGAAAGGAAAAATGCCAACCAAATTGCTGTTTCAAATGTCTACAAATTGTGTAGGGAAGAACAGAGATCTTGTGTTTTGTCGACCACGACTTCTATCAGGAGCTTGATGTTTTCTTCCTGCAATATTAAGGCGAGTTTAATATTTTTGTACGATACAAAATTTTTAAAAGAAAGGCTTTTTATCATTGTATTGGTATGCTAAGAAATTACCACATACATGTAACCATACCGAAAGAAATTCAAATGCATGTACTCATACCTTGCAACATTATTTTGTGTACATGGTTTCCGACAAAACTCTTCCCATGGTATGCCTGGGAGTGGCGCTGCACCCGGAATTCCTGGGTGTGTGATGTCGAGTTGCCCAGCTAACGGGACCTTGACCTGGTTTCAGTGCTGCCTTTTCGCGAAGGGACTTTGCTTTCGCCAACTGAAAATAGATGTGATAAGTAAAGTAAAAAATAAAATAAAAATAAGGAAAGTTTACTTTCAATCACAGAAAAAGAAAAAATGTTTTACTTTTAAAATATCAAAATATATTTACCAGATGTTCTTGTTGCTTACGCACTCCAGTCGTTGCATCGATGTGATGTTGGATGTCTACACTTTCCTCCACATCGTTCATGATGTGAGTGAGTTCTTCTTTCAAACGGAATTCCTCATCCAAGGCCTCTCTCTACCTGCTGATCTAACTGCCTGGCTCTTTTCATCACGGAGATGAGGTTCTTGAAGCAGGATCCAGTCGCTGGAGTTTCTTCCTCTGCATGGTGTTCTTTTTGGGCGAGCACAGCTGCCACTTGCATGTCTAGGTCGTTACATGCACCTTCAAAGCTATTGAAGTGCTTGAGGTATAACCCGAGACTGATTAAGGTAAACAATATTAATGTTAATAACAACATTATTTAATAATTGGTATGTTCAATCTTTGTTCGAATAAAAAATAATAAGATTGTTAATTGCAAATTAATCACGTTGTTCAAGAGTTTGGCCTCGAAGAGTTTATTGCCATCAGCATTGAATCTGTGGAGGCCCTCGTCCAGGGTCTGTAGAGATCTCTGCCTGGATGGCGGTCGTTCATCCCAGGTCATCTGCATGCTATCTTTGGAGGTGTCACAGTAGATGTAGCAGTGTCTTCCTATGTATTTACAAATAAAACATTTGTCCATTATTTTATTATCGTTTATAATTTTTGAAAAGGTTGTCAGTTTTAGTAGACATAAATAATAACTACCTGATGCCCCGGTAAGTTCATACATACACTCGGCAAAGATACCCCGAACATGAAGTGCCTGATGTTATGACTCTTCCAAGTGCACGACTGTAGGTCAGCTCCCTGTTGACGGAAGCGCAGGAGTCCAGTTTTGATATTGTTGCTGGTATCCCCTGCTGCGAAAGCACAAGCAACGACGGTGTTCCGAAGGGCATTGGCACGTCCAACATTAGCAATTTGGAACATCTGTTTGAACGTCCCGCCTCCCTTATCGCCTCCAATCTTAACCCAAACCTCGTTGTGTGGGATGTTGCCCTGGTGCCAAACTAGTTCTTGGGTCCTGTTGATATAAATTAGGCATACATTAGAATTGATAACACTTTTGAACAATATGTATATTTTGCTCACATTTCTGAAATTTTTCTTACTTCTCGTATTCATCTAGCTGCTGTCTAACTTTAGCTACAAGGGACTTCACACCTATGCAGGGGGCCGGCTTGATGGTAACTCCTCCGTTGACTTAATCAGGGAAAGAGAAGGGAAGGTTCTCGGCGATGATGTTGTCTGCCACGACGCCTTGTTGTTGGTGATGCATGGCATTTTCGCTATCAGTCATGATGTTGTAACTCTTCAACCATCGTTTCATTTCCCTGATGCGCTTCCAAGAGATTCCCAGGTGAGACATTGTTGCAAGGAGCTGCATGTTGGGGATCCGGATGATGTCGATGTTCATGTCCCGCAGCATGCCCTGCAGATCTTCTTGCTGGTTGGAGAGCTTTAGTTCGTCTTGCTGGTGCTGCTGTTTAGCTGTTTAGAAGCTCACGGGTCTCATCGAAAATCTCTGAGCGTCGTCGGATGGCTGTGGAGGAGGCAACCCCGCTGCTTATCCGAGGATTGGGGACACACGCTTTATTGGATCTGGAAGAAGATGGAAGAAAATATTTTTAGGTAAAAATTCTGCAAATGTTTAACATTGTTTTTAAACTTAAATGACACTTTAAATTAAATTTAGAAATTTAATTGAAAATAATAAACAAAAACAACTAAAATATTTACATATATATACAAAATTCAACTTTAAATATCAAGGTCTCGTCAGACCAAAGCCAAATCTAATGAGTTACCGTATTTTAACTCTTTTACAAAATTTGGTTTTTCAAAACCACACTTCAACTTCTAACTTGAGTATTAAACCTTCACAAAACTTCTCAATCATAACTTCACCTCTTAAATGAAGCCACAAAGATTATACCAGTAACGTTGATTAAAAAAATAATAATAATTCAAATCCCTGTCGAACTGGATCAAACCGTATAAATTCACATCTTTCTTCAGTGAATCACACAATATAAATACCGATCATTGATTACAATTTTTTTTAATTTTTTTTAAAATGCAAATCGCCCCACACAAGGCCAATGGCCACTCCAAGGTGGGGGCTACTAAGTCATTAAGTTGTTACAACGACTCCACACTGAAGAAACCAGCTCCTCGCACCGAAACAAGACAAGTTAATAACCAACCTCTTCACGGTGCGAATAGGACTGGGAAGGGTAACTAGTCCAGAACAAGGCAGTTGTTAAACTGCCTCTGCCCCTATAAGCAATTATCAGGCATGAGAATGGAGTTTTGCAAAAAAGAAGGGAAAAATAATCCAGGCTTATATTAGATTTTGGTATATGAAAACCTTATAGGATGGCTATTTTGGATATTTTATCATTGAAATCTCTTGTAATTTGGATTTTAAAAAAATAATAAAAATAATCACGGGAAATTTTTGGATTTTGGTAAATGAAATCCTTAAAGGATAGCTATTTTGGATATTAACTTCATTAACATCACACCAATTCCATTTCCATTTATTTTTGATAGTTTTGTCGATTTCATTAACATCCACGGCGTAACCACGCTGGACGTAAGTAAGTTTGAGCGCCATTTCTATCGTCTGCAAACTCGATCGCATAGAAAGTTGCTGCTCTCGCCCGCGATACGTACACATAATACCGTGAGTAGTCAGACACTCTTCCTTTTTTATCCGGCTGCGGCATCAATCAAGTAGGTCGCTGGTTGCATCGCGCTAATTTTTTTAGTAGGTGTGAAGGGGCGCTATAACTTCTGTTGTGTTGAACACTACCAACTCCCAATGGTTTTAACAGATGCCTATAGGTCCTCTAGACCCTAGACAACAATTTGAAGCAAAAAAAAAATGTAAGGGCCCTTTAGGTTGATGTTTATTTTAGTTCTGATAACGCTTTTTCCCCTACCCCAAATCGACATAAAATATACCCTATTATGTGTACCCATAGCAGTTATAGGAATAAACATCTCTCATCCTTTGGCTGATGGCTCCTACTTGTCTGTAATAATGTTCTGCCACACCATAGTGGGTAACTGATAGCCTTTGATAAGCCGCTTAGGAGCTGAAGTCAATGGCCTTGTGTTGACAGATGGGATTAGGATTTGTACACGGTCCTATGGGACCATGCAGGATTTGTACACGGTCCTATGGGACCATGCAGTATTTGTACACGGTCCTATGGGACCATGCTTTTTGCAGTAGGATTTTTTGGTTCAAGGGTTCAAAGCAGGCTAATGGGAATTAACCATGCTATTTGGGTATACTTCAACAGTGAACTTACGGAATTTGAGAAATTTCGGGTAAAAATCAACGGAGTAATTAGGTTTTGTTTACAAACCTAATAACAAAATTAGCGCCATGGCACGACGCAGGGACAACACTTTTCCTGGATACAATTTTCTGCTGTAAACAGTTTATCGAGTGACAAAGTAAAATTTTCACTTACTTTTTTCACATGTTGTTTTCTGAGCTTACTCCTATCCAACCTACCCCCAATTTTATATCAAATTCACACTGAATTCGGAGACCACATATTTTGAGGTGAACAATCCTAAAGATTCTCATGCCTGAATTATAGTTAAGTGTCTTGCTCAAGGACACAAGTGTCACAGCCGGGATTCTAACCCACATTCTGCTGCTAACACCAGAACTTGAGTCCGGTAAGCTAGACCGCTCGGCCACGACACGCCACAGATTCTCAGATAACTGAAACAATTCTCAGATAACTAAGTTTAAATGGGCCCACCGAGGTTAACGCATTGCGCGATACCGGTTTGAGTTTTAAAGTCCAGATGTTAGGATCTTAGTCACTCCATCCAGTGCGGAGTTGGAGTCCTGCCGTCTGTGATCGGCGTTCTCCGGCACTTGGGGTCCTACAGGCTCACAGGTCCCCTCTGACACATTCTGTGGCTCCTCCGTAGAATCCAGGCCACAGATGTGTAGCTACAGCTGGTCTGTAAAACTACGACAATCCTTAACTCTAGTTAGGCTGTCGTCTTCGGCCAAACCCTGGCCCACAAGCCATCTGTAATTATTTACAAAATATAGCTCTCTTGTTATTGATATTATTTAATAGGAAAATAATGATTGTACATTTTTGTTTAAGAAATTTTGAATTTGAAAATTAATACAATTTTAAACTTGTCGCCGTAGGGTACTGTCAATTTTGATGACGTCATCAATGTTGTATTTGAAAAGGGTATGAAGTAAGAATTTATGTGAGCAATGCGACGTGAAATTTAAGAATTGTAGTCAGAACAAAGACCTACAGCTTAACATTAAACATTAATTTATTGAAATAAAAGCGAAACACATGCCTTTGTCACCGTCATCAGCAACATTACTGTCATCAACACGAGTAAATCAATGAACGATACCGGCTGGCCCAGAGTCTTATGAGCGTAGTTGTGACGTTGTAGAAGAGAGAGATGCTAATGAATATTAACATACAAATTCTGGTTGCCGCTCATCCAAGAAACATGTTACTTTCAAAAGACAGAGCAAGGACCAGATTGTTTAGTTCAACTGAAAATCTTACGAAGAGAAAATGCCGTCATTAGATGAAGTATTGAAGCAAAAGAAGCCATATGTGGGGCAAATTCGAGTGCAAGTGGTATAGTGGAAAATACATGGTCCTATTGTGATTGTTTACTTTGTTTTTCATATGCCTGACATTTTGTTTCCTTGGTCTTTTAAGTGTATTTTGCAATTATGTTACTTTTTAACAAATTAAGCCAATAAATAAGGTAACTTAAATGTATTAAGACGTTTATTTTACACGAAAAACATTACCATATTTTGCGCTTCAGCCTTTTCCTCAGTTTCGCCTTCATCCTATAATAGTAGGTTTACCTCTGTAAACAAAATAATCAGAAATGGAATTCATTACAAATTATGATTGTTAAAGCAGATTAACTTAGTACAGAGTCACAGACAATATAGCCCTAATGTTAATAAGGGAATACAAGTGTGATGGAGCGTGTATAAATTTGTAGTTTATAACCGGTGAGGGGCCTGGTCGCCGATAATGGCAAAATATTCAAAGATGATTTTAAATAATATAAAACACTTTCCCCAATTTTTAATTTGTTTAAAAACCAATCTATTTCATGTTTTATGCTCGTGGAATATAATTGTAGAAAGTAGAATATAATTGTCCACACAAGTACCCCTGAAAATGCGTCGTTTTTCTGTTATTGTACAAACACCAATGTCATGTGACTTTCGTGAACCAAAACTCACGAGGACAAAAGTTATAGTCGCACTTTCAGACGTTTAAAAGTTATATTACTGAACCAAATTCAAGAATAATTATTTTTATAGTTCATGGATACATGACAAAAAGTGAAATGGTTTTGAAACAATGGGTGAAAATTGTCAAAATCGACAAAAGACGAAAGTCTTGGCACTTTCCCCGAGACACCGAACCGAACCAAGACTGTACCAGTACAGCCATGGGCGCCAGCGCGGCAAAGCGCCCGAGGTGTGAGCCTGCTGGTTAGGCCATAAATATGAACACTTTTTGCGTGGAAGCGTAAAGCAGGGTCTCGACCACTTTGGTGCTTTTTGTGTCGGGTATTTTAATTATGATACTGCTGTGGTGAAAAGTTTTTAGACCATACATGTACCGTACATGTAGCTCTTTTTTCTAAATAGTATAAATTGAGTGTGATCAACAGAGGGCGCACTTCACTTTTAATGGTCGCGCACGTATACTCTTTTGGGTTGTGCCAGGAGCGCAAAATAGTTCTGTTGACAACATTTATTTAATTGTGTAATCTTTTCCGTAAAATAAACTACTTATTGCATCCAATTAGTATTCATTGTCAATATGTTTTAGTTTATTAGTGATACTTTGTGAGCCATTTATATGTAGGTTTATAAAACATGTTTACAACTCTGGTGCGTACTAATAATATACTTGGTTAAAAGTCTCTCGAACTTTCTCGACCTTTTTGAGAAGCTACACTGATTTTGCCGAACTGCTGTTATTAGATGGATTAGATTTTCACCTTTTATATGGGTGAGCAGGGTCGGGACATTGCTACGGTCATCACACTTATGTAGAGAAAGTTGAGGATCGGCTTGGTTGGTGAGTTACTTAAAAGTTGGGTCATATTTTGGTATTTAATGTTTCTAAACTATTGATGTTGGAAAAGCATGGTTTTCATGTATGTATGTATGTATACATAACATAGGCATTATGTAGATGTACAATGTACATGTGTCTGACTGACAAGGATATGCACACACATATAGACTGCTGTTAGTGGGAGTATGCACACACGGGGTACTCATGTATTTTTATGATTATGATTTATTAAATTAAATTTCAGTATATCTTTTGAAGATGATGATCAGTAATACACATGAACCAAATATGGAATGTTATTTGTATGTATATTTTATTTGTACTAGGTTTTTTTGTGATTGTGAGTAATCAACGAATAAATAAAGCTACACTACAAATTCTACAAGACTGGCTCAAGCTTCCCTAATTTGGCGTCAAGTCAATAGTCGAAAGACTACAATATCACTACAAATTTGGTAACACGGATGGGGTGCTGAGCTGTTACCGTTGTCGATCATACTACACCAGGCTACCGGGGATTGTTGCAGGCTGACGGAGCGCTCTGGGGAGGGCAGCTGGATTGAGAGAGAGAGAGTACGTCCTTGTTGATAAGATGCTGAACTGGTGACATGTACATGTAACTGTCGTTGTGGAGAAGTGGAGAAACCAGTTGGAGTACTCAAGTCTTCAAGATTGCTTGCAGACAGTGTTGAAGTTAACGGGAGTCTTTGAGAGGGTAGGCTGTATATGTAGTATTAATTATCCAAATAGATTGTATTGTGGTTGTGTCCGTACTATATCCACATTAATTAGTTTAGGTAGATTGATGTGAATATTTGATGAATTTATTGCAAATAAATAAAAAAACAAAAAAACAAAACCAACCAAAGTCAGGTAGAGAATTGTAATTTAGAGGCTGTTAATTTTAAGTTTGGCTGTTGATACGGATTCACGGAAACAAAATTAGTACTTTGGTATACACTTACTGTGTTTTAGGCCTAGTATAATTGGCAGTTATGACCACTGAGGAGGCTGACCTGGTGACTTGCCTGGTGGCGGGCTTGACCACTGCTCTAAAGCAAGATAGGCCAAAGGCTATTGTTCAGAGGCCCTTGAAAGTTGCAAAATTTTCTGGCAAGCCATGTAAAGTGGGGGAGCCCACCATACGTGAGTGGTTAGATGAGGTTGATAACTATATGGAGCGATGTTCCATCCCAGAGGACGAGCAAGCCAAGGTAGTTATTAACCATTTATCCGAGGTGGCTCGAGAAGAAATTAAGTGTCAAGGGGACGAGGTTAAAAATGAAATCAATGCGTTGAAAAAATTGCTAAGGCAGGCGTTTGGGGCAGATGAAACGGTGCAGTCTCTTCAAAAAGCTCTCTATGAGAGGACACAGAGGGAGGAAGAATCCCTTATGGATTTTTCTCGAGCACTTATGCGCCTGCATGACCGTATTCTTGAAGTCGCGTCCGACAGTGAGAGAAGTGCCCTCAAGGGACTGCGTGATATGTTCTTATCGGGTAGTTTGTGGCGGGAGCAAGGAGCCAAACAGTCAGGCTTGAGTTGCGACGGCTTGAATTAGCGAATGTTAGTCAAAGCTTCGGCCAGCGAGATGCGGGATGCAGCGCGGCAGCTTTTTCGAGATCTTGAGGGGGCGATACGGCCTAAAAGAAATCAACAAGTTCACCAGGTACTAGCTGAAAATTTAGTACCAGAGGTCGAGAGGAGTCATGAAATTTGTGTCAATGGGCTTTCTGCTAATAAAGAGAACAATCAAATGCAGCAGGTGTTGCAACAGCAACAACAGTTGTTGCAATGCATGCAGTCGCAGCAAGCAGCATTACAGAAGCAACAAGAGCAAATTAGTACTCTTGTGCAACATGTCATTAGCCAAAAGGGGTCATCCCCAAGCAATTCCGGGCACTTCTGGTAATTTTGGCAGGCAGGGCAGACAAGTTGTTTGCTATTACTGTAAGAAAACAGGGCATATCAAAGCAAATTGTTATCTAAGGATTAGCCATGAAGCCAACTTGATCAAAGGAGGAAATAAGCAGGGCCCAGTTGAGTCATCCCAAAAAGGAGAGATTAAATGGACACGCTCCACGACTGTAGGCCAAGTGGTGGAGGGCAAAGTCAAAAAGGCCTCACCTATAAGTAAATCCCCGTGAAGAGATGACATCCAGAGTTGTCTATTATTGATGAAGTTCTGTCTAAATTGATTTTCAAAATAGCCCTAAGGCTAGTGTAGTTTTGGCAGGGGTTCAAACTATGTGTGTACTTGATACAGGGGCAGAAACATCTCTTATAAGTTCTTCATTTTACAGGGAGAATTTAGCCGATAAAATGGGCAGGGTCAAACCAATAGGGACATACTTGTGTGTATTTGGTGCAGGCGGTTTAGAAGTGCCCATTGAGGGGTATGTCGAGGTCCCTTTGTGTATTTACAACTGTAAAGTTGTAGCTCATTTTCTGGTGGTGAAGGATTCTTCAAAGGCTAAAATAATGAAGCAAGGACATTGCCCAGTGTTGCTTGGTTGTAATGTGTTACACTGAATGAGAGATCTGGTGATAGAGCCAGGGCATAGGGATGCTAATGCATGGTCATTATCATTACAGTGGTACCAGACACACTAGGGAAACAAACCAACAACAACCCAATTCTAGTACTAAAATACATGTCTCGAGCAGAATGTTTCTGTCCGTACGGCAGAAACAAGACAACATTATTGCCAAGGAAGTACGTAGTGTGCCGTGTTACATTAGGACTCCACCCGATATGTTTAAGGGTGTACTGTGTTAGTCGAAGGCCTGTCGAGCTGTATGGGAGGGTGTTTGCCAGGGAACTAGCCCAATCTGGTAAATTTAGGGTGCTAACTGTAAGGTTTACAGTTCATGTGAGGTTACCAATGGGGAGAATCGTGAATGTGTTGGTCGCAAACGGGACACAGGCTCTTGAGTTATCTCCACATAAGGCTGGCCATGGTCAACAAGATTTCTCCTAAGTCCAGTGTTGAACTGGAAGAAAAGGACAGATGGGATTCATGTCTGGGTGAATAATATTCTTGCAGAGTCCAAGGAATGCCAAGAGGTTGGACAGACAGATTTCCAGTGATTCCCCCGATGCTTACTGTGAATTGGGTAATGGTAAAGAAACACATGCAGGGGAATTGTATGTGTTTGCAGACAGTTCTGAGTACCAGTTGCCCAGTGGGTTAGAATTTTGATGGATGTGCAGAATTGAATGTGGAAGAAAAGATCGAGTTGTGCGACTGATTCAGAGGCATGATGCAGTTTTCTCCCAGAATTCACTGGATTTGGGATCTGTGACAAAGTCCCTCACAACATTCTAACTTCCGATGATCATCCAATCAGCCAACCATATCGGCGAATTCCCCACACCATTTCGGAGAGGTTAGGGAGTTACTTCAAAATTTCTAGAGCAGGGAATTATTCAGAAGAGTAGCCCATATGTCAGTCCCATAGTGCTTGTCCAAAGAAAGATGGTTCACTGAGAATATGTGTTGACTATAGGAGGCTCAATGCCAAGACCGTGCGTGACTCTTTTCCCTTACCTCGAATCGAAGAGGCCTTTGAGTCCCTCCGGGTCCAAGTACTTCTCTTCCTTAGATTTAGCACACGGATATCATCAGGTTGTTATGGACCAAGAATCCATTAGTAAACTGCTTTTCAGTTCCATTCGGTTTATTCGAATACACAAGGATGCCTTTTGGGTTGGTAAATGCGCCTGGGACCTTTCAACGAGTGATGGAGATGTGCCTCGACATGAACCTATCGGAGTTGTTAATATATCTGGATGATATATTGGTGTTTTGCTTCACAGGAGCATTGATAGGTTAGACAGAGTCTTCACCAGATTGACAGAATTTGGGTTGAAGATTGGCGCAAGTGTCATTTGTTTTGCAACCAGGTATCTACTTGGGGCATGAAGTCCGGATGGTGTCAGGATGCAGATAAGATTCGAAGATAATTGATTGGCCCGTACCCCAGACAGGCCCACCTAAGGTCGTTCCTTGGCCTGGCTGGGTATTACAGGCGGTTTGTGCATGGTTTTGCGAAGATCGCAGCACCGTTGCATGCTCTGGTGCCCTCACAGGCTAAGGGCAAGGCAAAATCTAAGACAAGCATTTTTGTTTGGGATTCGATTGCACAGATGGCTTTTGACACGTTGAAGCAGGCATTGACGCAGGCGCCAGTTTTGGCTTACCCTGACTTTTTCACGTCCATTCGTTCGGAGGTAGATACCACAGGGTTTAGGAGCATGTTTATTCAGGACGACGAGAATGGGAAAGCGGCGCCGTTGCATACGCCAGTCGTGGACTGAGGGGGGGAGGCAAGGTACCCCACTATAGTTCTTTAAATTGGAACTTTTGGCCCTCAAATGGGCAGTTGTTGATAAATTTAGAGACTATCTTCTTGGGGTTCCATTTACAGTTCTAACGGACAATAATCCTCTGTCCCATCTCCAGACGGCAGTTAGGCGCATGCGGAATGCGATGGGTTGCACAATTTCAGCTTTTGACGTGAAATTCCGGTCAGGGTGCAACCGCTGCGCTGATGCACTCAGTCGGGTATCCAGGTCACCGGTAGAAGAGGTTGAGGGGGTAATTCTAGCAAGGCACATTCAACAGTTGTTCCACTAAGAAGAATGAAGTTGCCAGTCAGCTGAATTCAACGTTCGCAAACTCAAAAGGATGCCGGTCCGCCGGGTATTTTCCATCATGGACCTCGGAGCAGCTTTCATATCTGCAAATGACCCGGCATTGAAATGTATTTAGAGGCTGGGGAAAAGGGAACTGAGTCCAGGTGAAACCTTGAGACAAAACTCAATCAACCACCAGAAGTAAAACTATGGTTGTGGCTGTGGCCAAGGATAATTGAGAAGGATGGTGTCTTATGTAGGCATGTAATCGACCCTGTTCGGTGAGCTTGACCAGATTCTGATGCCCCTGCCTGCAACTTAAAAGGATCGAGGGGTGCCATGATGGTGGGGGGGCAAGGAGATGATGTCCTTCTTAGAAGACGAGTTTTCTGCCCAAGATGACAGCTGCAGTGCGGCGGCATCAGTAGGTGTAAACTCACAAAAAAGTTCTATAGAATTTAAAAAAAATTCATAATTTCTATACCGATTTCATAGAGGTGCCATAGAATCTCTATACAATTTCTATTCAAATTCTATAGAGGTTTAGAATTTCTATAAAAACGGGCCACTTTTCTAAAAAATTTCTATACAAAATGAATCGTTTCATAGAAATCTAAAGAATCTTGATAAATTCTATAGAAAATGTATAGTATTTTATACAATAGCTTACAGAGTTTTGTATAGAACATTTTATAGAGTTCTATAGAATAGTTTATAGTGTTCTATAGAACAATTTATACAGTTCTATAGAATAGTTTATAGAGTTCTATAGAACAATTTATACAGTTCTATAGAACAATTTATACAGTTCTATAGAACAATTTATACAGTTCTATAGAATAGTTTATAGAGTTCTATAGAACAATTTATACAGTTCTATAGAACAATTTATAGAATTCTATAGAACAACTACAAATAAACTGTTCTTTAGAAAAACATGTGTGGTCTCCAAATAGTTTTGTAATAAAAAAAAACGGCTGAAAAAAATATTTTTTTAGACTGATATATATTTATTTATTGTTATCTATTGGTTTTCTGCAAAAGTAGAATAATATAGACAGATAATAATACGTGTGTACTTTAAACTTTAAATAATATGCTACAGTAGAACAATAAGCTAGAACAACAAAAAATAAAAATAAAAATAAAAGACTTACTCAAAATGAAAAATACTGATAGATTGGGTGTTAAAAACAATCTACTTGGAGTTTTTGTCTCCAAAATATAATTTTCAGTGGGAGAAAATGTTTATTTTAATTTTACTCATACCCTGAAAACAATGACAGCATCCTTAATGCTTAGTATCATGCATGGATATGTTTTGGTTAAAGTAAAAAAAGTCACATATGATACATGTAAATGTACAAATCCAATTAAATTTTGGTACAGAGAATACACCCTTTTCACTGATAATTTCAGTCAATCGTCATATGAACAGTTTGTTCTAACCCGTGCAGTTCCACTTTTCGTCAATTATTTTGTATTACATTGAAAAGCACAATGACTCCATTTTTATCTTTAATTGTTTTCGATCTGCTGATCAATAATGTTAATTTCTGGAAAGTTTTATGATGAAGGTAAGTAAGCAAACCGCCCTTTACTGCACAGAAATATGTGACAGAGACTGGGGGCGGGGTTGATCATTGTCATTTCTGCTGGTTCCACCTTCCAGGACATTCCTTCGAGCAAAGTCCAATGTGTCTGTTACATCTCAGCCCTATTCTTCAATTGTCCCACCTCGTCACTGTTCACATGGTTCAGTACCTTCTGCAAGTTTGTTGCGACCATTTGTTTTGTCTGCTGCTTATCCTGTCTTCACTCCTATGTGATAGATACATGGAGAGGCTGTGGTGGTGAGACCATTGTGTGCTGAAAGACCGTATTCAAGTCTCTCATGTCATCTGGTAGATATAACTGGATGGAACTATTAATGTCTTTCAACCTGTATCCTGCGTGCTCACTGATGGTTCACCCTCTGGCTACATGTCCCGCCTTCTTATCCCCGCTGACGTCGGTAATACGGCTCATCCTCTGCATGGTTCCACTTCCATTGTACTCTGGGCTGAGGGTACTCATCACTGAGGGGCGTAATTGTATGTCATCTGGTTGGACAGGGAACCTCAGTCGACTGCCAATAACTGCAGTTACATGGGTACATTAATGATTCAATAGCCGATGACCCTGAAAGAATAAAAGATGAACAGTCAGGAGTTGAATAAGATAACTTCTCGATCTTTATTCTTAATGGTGACATGGAATATACAATAAATCTTGATCAAAACAATTGAAATGACATTCTAGGAAACCTAAACTGTAAATTAAAAACCATTAAAAGGTAAATGCTAACTCTACTACATTTCATTCCTTTCAATCACAGATGCATGATTAACGTACTTTTTGTCATTAAAGTTCTTGTTCTTATTATATAAAATAATGCAAACTCATAATCCTGTATCACTCAACGTACTTTAGTGCATAACACTACTGGACCATAAACATACTAGGCTATCAGGAATCAAGGTACTTGACTTCAGCATGGGGTACCACATATGTTTCCCAGTATAAGCTGCACAGTTCAATATGCCAACACAGGCATATACCATGACTGTTACTAATGAGCCACACTGACCACATACATGTATAGTGAATGAATGGCTTCATTGCTTCATGCCTGATACTCAGCCATATAGGTCTGGTATGTATATTATGAAATGAAGGGCGAATAACAGGCCCTATATACACGTAAGCATGATGATAAAATAGGTAACAACAAAACTTATTTTGACTAGGATATAAAGAAAAGCACTATGGTAGCATATATCAATGCTCCTAGATCTTTTCATAACAATAAGTATATACCTAGCTGTATAAAGAAACCTGTAAGGAATTGAAACTTCTCTTTTTTCTTCAGTATATCCCATATAGTACATTCTAAAACAATTCAAAGTAATACACCAAATGGTGTTCCATATCAAAACAGTGGTATAAACCTCCAAAGTTATGATAATAAGTATAAAGCATACCTGAAAGAATAAGGATGAACAATCAGGGAGATGAAAAAGAGAACTTTCCAAGTTTTATTCCTTCCTTACTTGCATGTGGCATAAATCCATCCATACTGTTGGTAATTGGTCTGGTCATCATGGAATATAATTCACCTTTCTGACAAAGATCCCGCACAAGGTGTTTTATTTGATCTTTGGGATATTCCATTGTCAGGAGAGGCAAGTGGTAATTCATGAGGAATGGGTCTAAACAACAAAAATTATAAGGGGTGGTTAGTATATACAAATTTCTAAACAGGATGCCACTTTACTATATGGCTACATGGTATAGGCTTATGTAACATTTGTACAAAAGCACGGGCATAAATCGGGAGGGAGAGGAGGTGGGGGATAGGGGTGGGAGATGGGTGGGGGATAGGGAGGATGGGGGTGTGAGGATAGGGTGTGTGGGAGGTGGGTGGTTGATACATGTACCCACACTTTTTGGGACTAAAAATTTTAAAAGGATGAGAACAAGTCATATTATTAATTAATGGGTCTAATTTGGAGATAAAACAGGAAAGAAGTATTCCCACACATCTATTTCTTATTGTAGAAAACATGTTTCTTAAGAATTCTATATTCTTCACCTGAGGTCAGTGGAATTCTATAGAGATACTGGTGGTCTCTATAGACAGCACTCATTCTATAGAATTCTTACAAAAGTAGTAACTCTATAGAATTTATTTTGAGTTTTGCAGATTTTTTGCTTAATTTCTATAGAGGCTCCATAGAAACTATCAGACCTATAAGAACTTTTTTTGTAGGGATGAATATCGCTAGCTGGGCATCTCTCAGCCACAGCCTCTCAGGGGTTGCCGATGCCGTCACCTTTCAGCTTATTGAGGCCTCTTGAGAGGTGTTGGCCATATGATTTTGTTAAAGTAGACAGAGGGAAGGGTGGTTACGAGGATGTTTCTCGTTAATATGGCCCAGCTGACGTGTATACAAAGTTTGTTCAGGCAACCCCTGTAGGGATCCAGCTTGCAGGATCTGTAGCAGAAGGTTTTGAGAGACCAGTTCTTCACTCACCCGGTATTCTGAGTCGTTTACTGCGACAAGGGTCGGAATTTTGAAGGGATGACGCAGGAGGGAATTGTGTGCATTTTATGGGTATAAAGAAACGAGGTACGTAACCTCGTACCACCCGAGAAGGAACAGATCAAGCAGAACGTTTTAATAGGACCTTTTCTGGACTCACTGTAATAAATCTATTGATGAGCGGCAGAATGCCATAGATGTGCCAGACTTTTGCCACATCTTGTGTTCGTTTATAATACTAGTCCACATGCTAACACAGGCGTGCTCTCCTATGCTTCACTTATGTTTGGGAGGGAGCCCTAATCTACCACTTGAGTCAAATGTTAGGGAGTGACCGACAGTAATTGGGAACAAAGATTTTGTTAAAGAACAATCACACACTGCTCTGGTAAGGCTAAGGATCCATTGGTGAAGGAAAGAGTGGTAGAAAGTTGTGATCGCAACAAAGTTGCTTACGATAGGAAAGCTAAGTTTACCCCTTAAGGTGGGTTCCCATGTTTTACTTAGGAAACGTGCATTCAAGGGGGTTTCACAAACTGTCAGATGTGTATGAAAGAGACCCCTATATTGTCGTGTGTTCGGCAAATGGGCATTATGATGTATTGCCGTATTCTACGATCCCTATAATGGGGGACCAGAGGTTGCATCAACAGAATACCCTTGGCTGACCTAGACCCATTGGCAGAAAGCGAATCTGAACATGGAAAGTGAGGTAGAGCGTCCGACGACGACTCGGATTGGGAAGCTTAGTGCCAGTAAAAGCCAGTAAGGGGGCTCCCTAAGAAAAAACAACAAACAGTAGGGTACTGATGAAGTAGGGGGAGCCCCCCATTTTGCATGGTTATGGGGTTGCAACCAATGCTCCTGAGGAGGTCACGACGGAGTACAGGGCAAACATAGCAACTCCATTTCGCCTTCATTGCTGTTCGAAGCTGTAAGCTGTAAATAGTTGTTTCTGTCAAACTGCCTTTAGGTGTTTGTTTGCATAAGGTCGTAGGGAAGGGTTGCCGTTTCATGGAAGAGTCTTGGGGCATCCAGTTTCCACAGTGGCTGATAACCCGACTGGGACAGGTACACATAACATCTTCATACAAATTAAAATTAAAACAACTAACTCTTCAATCAGTGAGCAGCATTTAGGTATGCCAATACGCATATAAAGTAGTAGTATGAGTTAGGGTTGAGAGCCCCCTGCCTCATGTAGTTTTGTAGATCAGCGCTCTCAGTATGGTCACAGTGAAGTACCATGCCAAAAACATAGTGAGCGTTCCTGCCACAAACTTGTGTTTATTGGCTTGCCAACAGCAGTCAGAGGGGTTTCTCCTTGGAAGTTTGGGGCATCCATTTCCATAGAAGACCCACCTGGCTGGATTATAATCCAAGTATTCTCAACAAAAGTACAATTCTCTAGTGAAAAGTGAATCCTGTATTGACAGCATGTCCAGTGCCACTTTCTCCTGTATAGTATGTTTAATAGTAACATTGGGGTTTGTCCTTTTTGGTCTACAGTTTTGTTAAGCGGCTACGAAAATCGAAGGCCCTTCTTTTGTGAAATTAAGTGCATTAAGTGGGACGGTCTCTACCAGAATATAGGGAGAAGGAGGCACTTCAGTTCTGAGTAGAATACAGGCTAGACCAAGAAAATACTTTCATTGAGCAAATAAGGGAAAGCCAATCCAAGGTTGGCTTATCATAGACTTGTGGGAACCAATGATTTGTGTGCAAGGGATATGGGAAACCCGAACACGTTCACCGATTGTTGTGTGAATTTATACTTGGGTTGCCAGGAGAGCATCTTTATTTCAGTTGTAGTTTTCTGCCAGTTTTACCACGAACTGGAAATTTACGCGAGGGTCAGGTTTCCCTTGAAGAATTCTAACCTTTCGGGTGATGAGATTCAATCAAGCTGGTGCAGCAGCAATCAACTTTTGTGGAAGACAGTTGGTGGGTTTTGGGACCACTGTGGGATTGAAAGCAACCCCATTATAAATCAGGACAGTGAAAAGTGCATCTCACATGGCAGGGAATGTTGCAATACAACGTACGTTGAATGACAGCTCATTTCGGTTTTTGGTGAATCTCATCCAGATAGTAGTAGGTTTTTTATTAATCAGTTAATTGGTACCTGATTTGATTGTTGGTGTTAATTGTGTCAGTAAGAATGATGTTATAATTTGAGTGAGTTTAAGATTGTTTGAAAGCTATAAAATGCCTAATTGGGTTCCTTTAATCGATCCCCCAGGCGTGGATCGAAGCAGTGAGGGGAGATTGCGTTGAAAATGTTTTTTAGACCATACATGTACCAATACATGTAGCTCTTTTCTTAAAATGAATAAATTGGGATCAACAGAGGGCGCAATTTCACTTTTAATGGTCGCGCACGTATACTCTTTTGGGTTGTACAAAGCCAGAAAGCGCAAATAGTTCTGTTAACAAGATTTTGTTAAAATTAGTAATCTTTCCGTAAAATGAAACCACTTATTGCATCCAATTAGGTATGTCCGCCATCGATCAAGTCATACGTCATCAAGTCCACCGCCAAGTCCACTCGTCTGATCCATCGTCAAGCCCATCGTCAGAGTCCGCCATCGTCAAGCACTCGCACATCAAGGACCACACCAAATCGACCGGCAGGCAGCTCCAACTCATCACACCCATCGACGCATCGGCACCCCAGACGCATCAGGAGAGGCTGCATCGAGATCCAGTCAAACACGACACTGTAGCCACAGACATCGGTTTCCTTCATCAGCGACATTTAAGTGACCCATACTACAGACTGACCAGGGGATCTATCTCCAAAAGTCCATAACTCCACCCCAGACTGAGGGATTCCCCTATCCTAAGTCAACCAATGTGCCTCCTTTCCCCTGTGCTTGTTAACAGCACTGAGTTCAGTTCAGTGAGCACACACTCTCTCCCCCAACCCCAGGGATCCTAGTCTCATAGTCTCACAGTTTCGCCTGCGCGCCTCAACGAACTAATCCTCCAGCATCCATTCCTTGGGATTGGATTATCCAGCAGCCTACCGCCGACATGGCGGCAGCATTTTCCAGAGTCCGGCATTCTCTCCTGAGGACGATCAGAGCCATAACATCGAAACGTCGAGTTGTACCCCAGTTCTTTTTCTAGAACTAAGTTACTACCAATTGAGATTCTACGGGTGTCACCGGCAATTAGTCTTACTTATCATCCTCACCATTGGCAAAGCTTGCCAAGTTTTACGCATCCAATTAGTATTCTATTGTCAATATGTTTTTAGTTTTATTAAATGATACTTTGTGAGCCATTTATATGTAGGTTATAAAAACATGTTTACAACTCTGGTGCGTACTAATATATATACTTGTTGGGTTAAAAGTCTCGAACTTCTCGACCTTTTGAGAAGCTACACTGATTTCTACGAACTGCTGTTATTAGATGGAGTAGATTTTCACCTTTATATACTCAGGTGGGTGACATAGGGTCAGGACATTACATGCAGTTATCACACTTGTATGAGAAAGTTGAGATCGATCAGCTTGGTTGGTGAGTGTAAGATTCTACTTAAAAGTTGGGTCATATTTGCATTGTTAATGTTTCTAAACTATGTGATGTTGGAAAGCATGGACAACCATGTTTTCATGTATGTATGTATGTATGTATGTACAGTAACTGCTAGGCATATATGTAGATGTACACAATGTGTACATGTGTCTGACTGACAAGGATATGCACACACATTTTAGAGCTGCTGTTAGGAGTATGCACTGGGTACCGTACATATTTTTATGATTATGATTTAAATTAAATTGCAGTATCTTTTGAAGATGATGATCACTAATTCAATGTGAACCAAATATGGAATGTTATTTGTATGTATATTTTATTTGTACTAGGTTTTTTTGTGATTGTGAGTAATCAACGAATAAATAAAGCTACACTACAAATTCTACAAGACTGGCGACTACAATATCACTACACTGCCAGCGAGTTTAGTTTTGGAAACAACAATAACGTATTTATTTGGAACATCGTCACTGCCCCTTCATCATATCAACGCCAATAAAAAGTGACAAAAACTGTGGCTCAGTTTGGAAGGCCATCCGTCAAAATCAACGCTAGAAATTTCGACCGAGCGGGCCATTGGCGAAGAAAGGCTCACCTTCTACTGCAAAACGACGCATGCCTGGCGACCACCTGACGGGCCAGCCAACCTCAAAATGATGGCAAACACTCAAGGGGTTCGAGTTATTGTTGAACGTGATGGTGACCACATGATACTACTGAATAATGTCGCATTTGTAGGATTATTGTTGGACCAGGTAAGAGTAATAAAAGAGAAATATTGTTTGATAAATATAATACTCGTTGTCGTAGGGCTTTTACGTGGCTGTGGTTGCTGTGTGCTGAACTCTTATTGATGAATTTCTATTAAACTATCAGCTTTATTTGTGATAGTCTCCATGCAGTTAAGGCCCAATGATATTGTGATGTTTTACAATACAGGAATAATAATTATGGTCATGAGATATCTCGTTTAGAAAGCTTCAGAACAATTTCCAGTGTAGATTGGTTATAATTTCCACCATCGATGCCCGGTATTTTATAAATTGAGGTGGATCAAAGGGGTCATGGTAAAATTCAAACATAGACTGGAGTGAAATAGCATCAGCCATTATTCCACCACGGTACGAGGTACGAGGAACGAGAACGAGAACGAATTATGTTTAAATGGATTTTTAATATACACCATGTCCGCCATCATATCACACCATTATTTCATTGAATTGTTATGTTTTGTTTTATAGGTGTGAGAAACATCACTCGCCTAGTATTTTTACTTGCCATCAACACCATATAGAGTTCGCCTGATCTCCATTTTCGGTATTCGCACAGCTACAAAGTTATCAGTGCCAAGGTAGAGTAAATCTTGGATTGATTCGGATATGTTTTATACCATAATTTTTGTGTATATATAGAAAACTTGGTTGATGTAAATATTTGTTTTTCTATCCAAACAAAAATCAGATTTACAGAAACAATTTCCTTCATTTAGAAAAAATGAAGCTGTGCATTTGTAGGTTTCCCCCAGCAGCTGATACGTTAATGACTTGTCCATATTGAAGGGAAAATATCAATGATAAGAAGCAGACTTTCAACAGGGCATGGAATTGGTATGTCCTAGTTTAAGATGATAGACACAGTGACTGAAACTTACTCGGCTCATTTTATGCAGCAGCAATGATAATATGACCTTATCATGTGCAGGATATTATTATTTCAGTCACAGAGATAATCTAAAAACCAGCACTCCGATTCCATGTCCTGTTGATCGTGACCGTTGTCCTCTTAAAGGGAAAATACAGCATTGGTTATAATTTCAGTGTTAACATGCTGTGTGAATGGATAAGTGCTGTAAGCACTATTAATTAAAAGTAGACTTTACATGTTATCTGCATGGCTGGCTATGTGGAGTGTCTTATGTTTTGTGGTCGGTTTGCATTTCTCAACTGCGCTAGAGTAATCAGTTCAATGTAATATTTCTTTTGTAAGATTATATACATGTTTGTTCATATGTTTGATTCCATAGATGAGATTGAAGGAGATGGAGACAGGAACGAATGCTCAGTTCATCAACATCACCTACATATAGTGAATGGGGTCAGTAAAGCGGAAGGCGTACAACATCCCTTACTCAACTAGCAGAATTTCCACTGAATAAGAGTTTTCTCGAAGAAGATTACCTACTATATCAACTTCAGGTTTTGTTACGGGTGCCATCCAATCAAAAGTTTCTAGGAAGTATAGAGGACATATCAAAACTTTACAAGACCCTAAACAATTGCCAAAAAAAATTTCCAGAGCAACTGACATCCCTCAACCCCCCCCACCCAAACAAATTATTTTATTAGTATATTATGTCCTACCTTTAAAAATGTTGAGAGATTTTGAAGCTTTTACTGAGAACAGATTGGAGAACAGTAGGAGTAAGAGGAATAGTCAATAGCATTGGGTTCTGACTAAAGAACTGGTGACATTACTGTTTCAATCAGTACCTCCGATTGTCTTCAGGGGATGAAGATGATCAGAGTATACCGATGGGAAACTTCCAAGTTATCACTCACCAGTTCTCGGTATGCAAATAAGAGCCAACACTATTAAACTGCAGAAGGTAGTTGCATATGGTGTTACCACAAACCCCTATTATATGCATAATGATATTGACACAACGTAGCCCAACACATGCTTTTCAAAACCATGTAAAACACACTCCTTATGAAAATAGTTTGCCATTGTGGGTAGCCGGATCGCTTATTCCAGCGTTATTAATGGGCATAGAAGTCACAAAGTTAATTTATTGGTAGTAACTGGCTTAAACGTGCATCAAAGGACGGCAGGAAGTTGGTTAAAATTGATTACAGGGGGGGGGTTGGGGGGTTATTTGAAGTACATTGAACTCATGGATGGAGCATGCAAACATTTCCCCCTATCTTTTGTCATTTCTCCAACTTTACCCACCAAAAAAGTTAAAGTGAGAGACGAGGTCTTTACACTCCTGATATTTCCATTTCCAGGTTTGTAAATAATTTTCACTACATGGAACATGAAATTTTGCTAATAATTGGTGTATTTCATCCATGTTCACATACTTCACGGTCTACTCTCAAATAGCTAATGTGCTGCAGTGCTTTCAAAGCGCTTGTATGGATATTGGCTAATTAACCTTTCATTAGAAAACAAAGCTTATAACTACTACATGATAACGTTGCAGAAAGTTTTGTATTCATGTTTCCTCTTCCCCTACCTCAAGCAGAAGTAGTTGCTGCAAAAAGCAAATAAATCCCAAAAGTAAGGCCACAAGTTGTGACAGCCAATTGACAATTCAAACAAAATTAAATGTAATTACATCCACTTGATTAAATCTGATACAATTGCTTGTCCTTTTCATTTTGTTTATGGAAAACCTTTAAATTCTAGATTTAGATAAAAAAACATTGGTATTTTTATCTTGTTATTAAGTCTTGTACAAAAATTAACTTAATTGATGGACATTGCATGTTTATATACCGAGAGTGATCTTTATTTATAATATACTTCATTTCAACTCAAGTTTATAATGAACAAAATATGATAAATTGACAATATTGGTGACACTGTAATCAAGCAGCATCTCTCTTATTGTGACATGCTTATAAATTGCCTTTTGTTCGTTCCACCTATACTGCAAATTAAACACATCATTTATAAAATTTGAAAACAAATTCTACATTGCTTTTACATTTTCAAGGTTGTACACATAGTTTCGCATAATAATGTCTGAAGCTGCATCCAATCTATAGAATTATACTAAAGATCAGATGTTACCATTTTGTTTACCACATAAATCTTTACACATTGAAATAAATCTAGAAAGAGTAGCAGGCTTGTATATCTGCTAATAAAACAATGAAATACATATTTTTTTTAACTTTATCCATTTGGGTTTATAAGGACTGACTTTTGTGTTCCTCTCCTTATCCCCCCCACAATCACTTAAAACCACTTTGCTGACCTGCCTATTGTAAACAACCCTAATAATGAGTGTACATGGCCTTACGTATAACAATGTTAAAATGACTTCCAGTATAAGCAAACAGAACCTTCGCATGATCCTTTGTTGACAAGAAAACGGGAATTCAATCTGCATAATAAATGTACGCTATGTATGTACGATTTAGTGACAGTTCAGAAGATAATGGGTGACATTCCAGGGGCTTAAATTGTGGAATCGGTAATTTGGAGAACAAAATACCCCCCAAGTTCTTGGTGATAGTATGTATACTGCCACTGGTGATGAACCTGACACATTTGTTTTTAAAATTCTTTGACCCATCATTACACAATTATAGAATCCAAGAACAAGGAGGGAGGGAGGGGAGAGGGAGGGGCAAACAAGCAATAAGAAAAGTAAGGCCCAGACACAGGCCTATGTTTGATTCCCAAATTACCAATTCCATTGATCAGACTGGATGTTTCATTACGTATAGAATCACACCCAGCATCAATTCTGCATAGCTGAAGTTACCAAGATGTTTCTGTCCTCTTTCTGAAAAGATTTAAGATTAGATCGAAAAGAGGAGTAAAGGGCCAAGTTAGATTTAATAAAATTCTAACATTATCAACAATCACTGGGAAATAAGGCAAAACATTGTTTAACTGATATGGAATGGAAAAGGTGGTTATCAGATAGACCCCTTCTCTTGGACTGAAATGCCAGTACTGCTATACATGCTAAAAGTAAAAAATAACAACAAATGATACTAAACCCTTAAGTTTTTTGTAATAAACAACCATTAAAACTAAAAGAACATTCATCAATTGGTATTTGATAATGAACATTAATTTCAACCCTGTAACACGTTAACATTAGATCTCGAAAATAGTATAAGACTCCAGAAAATTTATTAAAACAGGGGCTCCCCTCGTGTTTCACAAAGTTATATCTGGTACTGTCTTGTATTTTTTACATAATTATTAATTTTTCTCCTCTCTCTAAGATAAAAGCACTTTCGGACAGTGTAATTAATCTTTGGTCATAAGGCCTGTGTCGAGACCCGACCAAATAAAATGTTTGATAATATTTTTTGAGAATAACAGAAAATCTAAACCAAAATCAGCTTCCTTTCAAAATTTTTTCCTGTCAAATATATGAATTATCAGGGGGTTAGGCAAATTTTACAATAAGGGGACATGATATCATTGTGCCCATCATGTACTCCTAGATCTATGTATGCATGTGTTCCAATGCCTATTAGACCATGGCAATGCAAACCTAACTAGTAATTAATATTGATCGTATGAGTTGAGATGCTCACCCAGAAGTCAGTAATACTAATACCACCAGTATATGCTCCAGATAAATACTGCTAAGCACGGTTTTGTTCAGTTCTGTGCCTTTCTCCATGGTTGATCCAAAAGTCCTATCAAGCCTCACTTGGCATTGTATCACTTTTTGGATCATCTTGGACGTCGACGTGCACCTGGTTTGAATCTGAATCCAGGGAATTCTATGTGATCGTTCGTGTGTTTACACGGATACAAAATGCTTACCAGACTGGAACCTTGTTTCCTCTTGTTACAATCACAACGGTGTGCCAATGCAGAGAGGTATCGCCAGGATTGACACAATCTGCACATGTTATACATGGGTTTTTCACGGTCATTGTAGACTACTGAAATGCGTATACATGACCTTTGAGCTTATTGTTGCTGTTTTTGGACATTTCTCTCGGTATCATTGCGATACCCTGGAATTTGTGTTTTTTGGGAAAACCTTCCAAAATGATTCTCTATCATTCTATCAAGCCCATTTTTTGCTCTTTTAGGGCGGTGGTGTGTGTATAACTTTAAGGCCGGTTCGTGGCCGAATGCGAACGCGAAGCGAACTTCATGACGTCATCAATAGGTTGTTCATTGTGACATCACCCCGTTACCCAGACGAATTTCGCTCGCTGCGTTAAAGCGTCAAGTGGCATGAACCGGCCTTTATTTATGTTCAGGGCCACATTTTACTCGGCTGGTTTTAAAACAATTTCCAACTGGTATTAAACAAAGGTTTAAACACACCCGCGGCCGGCTCTCTTGACCAATAGCGAATAAGTGAAACCAACCCTGGGTGTTTATGAATTAAAATGTACTAGCTCACCGTAGTTTTTACGTCATGGGCTAACGTTTAAACATAGTTATGTCTTTGATAAACTTCAAGATTAGGGCCAATGACCATTTAACTCTATCCTTGGCTTTCTAATTTTCTTTTAAAAAGCACATGGACAACTTTTTTTCTTTTTTTACATCCACTATGCTCTCCTGATATTCCACATAGGGGCCTGCTGGAACACTTACTCCGCAAACGTAGTATGAAAAATTCATACAAAGTGCAATCCCCCGGTTTCTCCTTTTTCAAGAAATTTGGCTCCATTTCGTCAATAATTTGGAAATTTTGTGGGCGTCACCAGATGTCTCATAATTATCAGGGCCAATCGGGGATCTAATCAGGGACTTATTTTTTCATGTGAAGAAAGAAATGTGAATTTTACAAGTTTGGCAGTTGACAGGGCATGTGAATCTGTAGGAACGGGGGTCCTAAAAAGTAAATAACGTATTACCGGCTATACCTATAGCTAGGCCCCTTACAACTTTGTAATTGTATTTTACTATTTTTGTTTTCCTTCGTGACAATTTTAAGCTGTGGAGCGAGGGAATAAGAACACAAGAAGAAAGTTTCAACGTACATTCAGGTTTTTCAGCTCTATAAAAAACACATGTTACTCACCAATCAGCCCCATCTTGATATTATAAAACCTAACATGTTACGTCAACGTATTAAGAGTTTTCACGAACAGACACCATCATATCTTTCAACCTCTCGGTGGCAAAGTAACGTTCAAACAATCCTCAGTCCATATCGTGCTAAGAACGAGGAAGGTTGCCATGCGCGTCACTGTTTGAACATGGCGCCGTCCATGAACATTCACAGTGCATACACTGACCTCTGTGTAGTCTTTAACCACAATGCGGCCCCTTCGGCTGTGAGACCGGTAGTGACTTTGGAGTTTCACGAAGAGCCACACATGTCTGGTGTCTGTCTTCGTCATTAAAAACGCAACCTAGAACTGTAAAACATAAAGGCCTCTTATAGTATTAATTAATAAATTTCTTAATTTAAGCATTTTTTTTAAGATGTAATAACCAATCTCAGGGATCAAAGGGTTTGATGTTTTTAAACCAAATATAAAGAAAAAATTTAAATCGAAAAAAAATATATATACGTTATAACCTGGAGATATGTGGCTCTTTCGTGAAAACGGTGACGATTTGTAATGTCTTCGTGCGCTATACACTGGTTGAAAAGAATTTTAATGAATGTCTACCACCACTACACTTTGAATTCAGCAAGCATAGACACACGCAGGCAGATGTTCGACAATACCCTCTTATTTATGAGTAAGTCTTTCGTGCTTATGCCGCTACTATCAGATTCTGTATCAGTTAACCCATGTCTGATAGGTGAAGGTTTGTGATGATGACTGGTATGAAGGGTTTGCGTTGGTGATTAACATAGATGTGGGATAAAAAGCAAGCCAAAAACAATTTCAAACATATTTCTATAACAAGATAACCAATAATGAATAAATCACATTAAGTATGATTTTATTTTTGGAATATTATATTGCCTTAGTTTGTACTAATTATATATATGTGAAAAGGTTTTATTGTTTGATTACTTTTATATAAACAAAGCTCAGGTGGGAACTTTGAACAAAAGGTTAATCCCCAGTCCTGCACCCCCTAGAGATAAAAACCATTATGGTTATGGTTGAGTACAAGTAAATGCCAAAAATGATTCCCTACCCCTTTGTTGTTGAATTTTCCGCTCAATAAATATACATGTGACTTACCTCTTCTTCTGTGATAGTTCTTAATAAAATGAGGTTACAGGGACCTGTGTGTCATATAAGTGGTTATTATTTGGGTAAAATTTCAGAGATGGTGTATGCAACCCCACACTTGACCCACAACTGTTATTTTACTGTTGAAAGTGTTTTGTTATCACAGGCCTGCATGCAGGACAATGCCCTCTATGAAGCTTCCTCTGGTAGGAAACTGGTAATGCCTCCATTGCTGCTTATTCCCTCCACCTCCTAATTAAAAAGTAAAATATATATCCTTTTACTAAATATTCAGTTTCAAATATTACTGATATTACACGCTTTTCCTCTATCATGCTTTTTATTTATGACACATCTGTCTGTTCAACTAAGTTAAGTCACACTGAATCAAATAAATATTCATTTTAAAACATAAAAGGCCCTATCAGTAAATTCTTTGGATCTTTACTACCAGAGAATAAAACTTACATTTACTTACGTAACAAAGGGACACCTATCACAAAGCCAACATCAACGTAACTCTTATTTCAAGGTCATTTACTTCTCAAACAGCTCTCCAGCCACAGGAGAAATGTATAACAGGATTGAGAAACAGGACAATCACTACCATATATGTGCCCATTGGGGGAGAATTTTTTTATTAACAGCAGCTGGGGAGATCCTAAGTACAATTTTGAATGAAGAAAAATCAAAGGTTCAATGTCCTGTAGGGAGGTTTCATAATCTAAAAAATAAAGTACAATGATGCATTCAGAAAAAGCTAATCCTCTGGGATCACGTAAAGGTATATTCATAAGCTTAGTGGATTTTTACGCCGGTATCCCTCAGCTTACCTGCAAAAAACACAATCAACTCTTAGCAAAATTGTTTTTGGTCGTACATGTGCCGTGTTCCTCTTTCTTAAAATCCAAGTATAATTGACAGTGTATTATCAACAATAATACAGTGTATTATATCAACAATAATGAAAGATCTGAATAAGTTTTACAAAGCATGGAATAAAGTTTCATGTAACGAATTGTCGGTACAAGTAAGGCCATATATTTGTTTCCATGTGTAGATGGAGATAATTTTGGCCTCCATGACATATTGGGATATGTAGGAAGCTTCATGTAGTTAATTATCCATTGCAGGTTTGCCAGAGTGTATAATATACCTGGGGATGCTGTTAGATCTCAGATTGTGGAAGACCCTAAGTTTCTTGGGACTGAAGACAATTATGAAGAGGATGTTGCACAGCTACAATGTGGGGCAATGCTGGTATCAAGTGACGTCTACTGTAACAATCGGCCCATAATAACAATCTACAGGCGGACCGAGTGGACCAAAAAACCCAACTCAGACAATGGCAATGCTTAGCACTTTCGTTTTCCCACTCATCATTTGGCGATCTAGTGTGCCGGAAGGATCTGATGTGTGGGATGTTTATCTTCTTCTATTAGACATTTACAAACTGTGATGTCCCCAACTACAATCACCAGAGGAGCAACATACTCTCTCAAGCATATGATTTCGAGACCACCACAGTCTTTTCCTTCAAATTAATTCCCAACGTCATCTAACACCAAAAAGCAACATCACATGGTGCACACACTGTCCCAGGCAATTGGGAAGTTGGTCCATTTCAAGCAATACTCCTGTATGCGGTGTAGCGTAGCCAAACACAAGCAGTTTAAGAGATGGGCTTCACCATGTACAACACTACACTAAAATATCCACATAATGCATGCGCTAATGAGGCATCCGCTTGCATAGTATTGTGCATACTTTCCCCAGTCAGAATGATGCACCCTGTTGTAAGGTTGATGTTCTCAACACCAGGTTTCTGTCTCTGTGAATTCTTTGGAAGAGAGTGCAAGTGTCATCTACTGCAATCACTAAAAGTTGCACAGAGTTCTAGTCATCACCTGTGCAAGTAGTATGAAATGAATGGATACCAACTTTGATCAAACATCATGGTACCTCACAGCATGTGGACTGTAGAGGGGCACACATTGGCAGTAGTGTAGCACATTCTTGTAAAAATGAGGGCATGTAGTTGCATTCAATAAGACATTACCATGCATTTAGTGCCATTGAAGGCATACAAATAGAAGACTTCACGATGAAATGCCAACCAGATTATGCACGGATTACTCGGACCATATCACATGTAAATACATTGCCACGTCTGAGCGTAGGGTGATTCACCAAGGTTGCAACCCGAGTTTAACTTTCGCATTATAAGGTGAGATCTCTCTCTCGCATTGAAAGTATGAGACTCTTGCTTTACAACCCTATTTTGATAACTCATGTTATTGGCAACAAAGGTTATTATTCTTCTAATATACATTTTGTGTTTTCAGTTTCAGACGCAGCAGAACCCATTGAAAGTGCTGAAGCCCCAACAGTGCTACAGTGATGGTGACTCCATTTCTACTGTGGACATTGATGACCTGGATGAGTCTGATTACCCATCATCCCAAACTGATTCATCTAATTTGTGGAGGCTGCTCTCCTCATCTTCTTTTCTGTTCCCCCATCTTCTCAAAACAGAGGGAAATCATCATCAGTCTTTGCTGTAAGCATGCTGGGAGGTTGGCATTCAAAAAGTATTTTGTGGCACCCCAACGACCTCTTGTTAACTTCATTCGAGAATTTATTATTTGATATTCAAGTAAAACTTCTGGAACCAAAAACATCTATGCCAATTCTATACCTTTGGTTTCATACCTTAAAATTTGGGTAAAATTTTTACAGGTAGACCATATATAATCTCGAAAGAAATGATGAAGCACGGAAGAGCCGGTTAATTTATAGTTTGATCGAAGCGGATTAGTATAGGTGCTTACTTCCGCCGTCAGGAGCCTGAAGACAGTGGGATACATAAAAGCATCCTGTGCTCTCTCACTCTCATCAGGCTCCTGACGACGGATACAACACACTGGTCAGTGTTGAGTATAGTATAAACTTTCAGTGTAAACCTCTTTTGAATGCCGCGTATATGGCCCTACATGTTGAGGAACTGATAGACTTCTCTTCCTGCACCTGAAATTCTTTGACCATATTCCAAAAGGCAACTGTATGGTTGTAGTTGCAGCTGTTATTAAAACCGCCTTCTGCTTTCGACAAAGTGCCTGACAAAGAAGGACCCTGATATGCACAATGACGTCCTTATTTGGTGAGATACCCTTGATCATACATATCGGTTTGAAATAAGTACACCATTATTCACACAATAATCACTGCTTTATAACGCACAACGATTTGCTAATTTGGCCGTATTAAATCTTTTCATAGAAAGGTAAAGCTACAAAAACCGTTATTCTCTTCTCAATAATTCCACTACTCACGACTGTTCACATATGTCTGCTTTTGGTGTTACATTTAGAAATGCTATATAACAAATCTGAGATTTGATATGTTCCATGTTTTAAATAGACCAAGTTCATATGAGATGCAGTTACTTTCTGCTGGAGAGTATCATTACTGGGTTTGTATATCTCGAGGATCCAGAGGGAAAAAGGCTTTATGTAGGAGTGTATATATTTTTAGCCCAGTTAAATCATTCGTACATTCCTGTAACATTCTACACAGTGAAGGGTGCGTTTTGATTAACGCTTAACCCAGAAAGGATTCACCACGGACTAATTAAAATGTAGAATTTTAAAAAAATTTTTTTAGATTCGTGTCTGTCCAGGGTTGTGTGACTGAGCAAGGCATGCATGCTGGGGAAAATGGCGCGATTAGATCAGAACCCGCTGGGGACGAAGGGCTGCCCACAGGGACAACTTCTAACAAGTAACGTCAGGGTTGAAAACGTGTCAACACCACCCATTTGGTACAAGTGCAAATACAAGTCAAGTGTAACCCTTTTCATTAGGGACGCCCTAAATAGCCTATCCCAAAGTTCAACCAATATAGCTACTTAACCATCAGTAAAAATAATGTCTTTTCAACACGATATGTACTGACCTTTGATCTGAATAATTATTTCTTTAATTTGCACATTCTCTTTAGGACTACTTTCTCGAAGAAATAGAACGGTGTGGCACTCTGTTATTCTTCCATTTCAGCTGTCCATGATTGACATTTGTAAACGTTTTGATAACAATCACCTTTTTCGTGCAGAACTGAGGTATATACTCTCTAGAGAAAAAATGGCGCAATCCTTTTTTTGTCCTCCTTCCAGAGAAGAATCTCCTTAAAGTTCTTTTTAAAGCAAACCGAAAAAAGGTTCCCCTAGAATATATAGAACTTTTTTGTTATTTAAAACCGTTTTCATTAATAAAAACAGTGAAGGCTCTATACAATTTTTTAATACCTTGACCCCAAATGTTGTTGACATTGTTATTCAGTATGGTGTAATAAAGGTGTCAAATTAACTTTAGCAATGTAGTACTTGACATTTGACCCTAAATTACCCTATATGATTTTCAAAAGTTGTATATTTTCTTTAGCAGTGATGCTTTACATAAAATCATCCTTTTAAAGGGGCATTATACTGCACCTAATGACTTTTTTTAGCGAAAACCTATTTCCCCATTAGAAGTCACGTGGCAGTAGGAACTTTTGACGGGACCATATCCCATTGTGTCTCAAACCCTAAGCGGATACGATTTTTTTAAAATTCTCATATGTTACAACTAAAACCGCGCTTGGGAAACCAAGCAGGTGTAGGATACAAACATTGAAAAAAGTGTAAACATGCGTGTTGCACAACACATACCGAAACAAACTTGTATGTTCCCCAGCGCCAATTGAATGATTTTTACGCTGTTTGTGCCAGATTAATTTCTTTTTAGTAAATGGCAGTTCATTTTGTTTAGTATGTCTTTAATGAACTTATTATTATTTTGTTATTTTATTTTGGAAGACAGCACAGCAACAGCTGTTGTAAAGCCTAAATGATATCCGACATTCCAAGATCCAACTGGGCGAATGCTTACAGCAAAATGAACTTTTACTAATGGGCGAAGCTTTAGTCTCAGAAAATGGGGGGCTGTGTAATGTTTAACCTTAAACAGGAACTGTATCGACGACAACCTGTACTGAAATCAATTTTTCCTGAATGGCAAATCTGGCGCATAAAAACTGAGAAACGCATGGACCCAGGACACAATCTCAACAAAGACACATTTCCGTCGATGGAATTACTGAGGAAAAGGGTCTGAACCAGGGCTTTTATCTGTTGAAAACATGTGGAAAACGCACAATGTCGATGTCGATGCAATTACTACTAGCGAACAGAACAGTAATTTGGGAATGTCGTTTAATATGCGACCGTTGTAACACCTCATCTCGACAATTTACAGTGAAATGTTCAACAGCCCTGCATTTTAGGCACGCGCACCAAATCATCAACAGGAATTCCATATAGCTCTGCAATAACTATTTGAATTTGTTTGGATATGTTATTAAAAATGGCAATTTTTGTGACTTGGACGTTGAATTATCACACACAGGCTCATGTACAAAAGTCTCAAATCGCTTATTAACAACAAAACCCTCAATATTTCCAATGTTCGTTGAGCATGTATCAATCTCAATCACTAGACATATGTTATTATATAACCTGCAGACAGATCCTTGTCATTTTTGATTGGTGGAACACGCGTCACGTGTCATTGTCCATTTGTTTGCCATGTCCACAAAAGTTCTTATAGGGCTTTTGCTTACATTAAATGGGAATACATACACTTTCCATTTGCAAGTTATCTTGTCAGACTACTAATTTGCATACACAAAACAAAAACACAGTATACCTAAGAGGAGTTTAAAAACTGATAAGAGGAGAGGGACTTACTGGATGGAGTGAATTTTAATTCATCAAAAGCAGTAATTTCATTTCTTTAGTGTTCACCTATTTATGCACCTCCATATTCGTGGAGTAGAAGTGGATTATTCCTAAGCGTTTTACTTACTCATACACCTACATACTTAAATGGATTAGTGGCCTGGCTTGGAGCTGGATGCACATATGTGTACAAATAGCTTCTTTAGAATAGTTACAATGCCTATTGTTAGTTTTATGCCCTCACACTTGGTCACTATGGGTTTAGTATGCCAAGTCAGATCTTTTACCGGCGGTGCTGAGTAAGAGACCTGGGAGTACAACATCTTAGACTACAGCCCCCATCACCACCATATAACCGTTGTTTGCAGCGCTGATATACCGACGAATACGTAGAACACAGGCTTTTCCGGCTTTAATAGATTCATCATGGTGTTTCACTGATTCCTACATGATTCTTGCCATTGTTTTAATGGGAAGTGAAAGCAACATAATGTGGGGAAAATGAGCCTATTCCTAGCACCGGCATGTTGCCGAATGCTAATTGTTGGACCCTTATAAACTGCTACACAAATAAAACGTTTCTTTTACTTTTGAGAAAAAAAAAACCCTGTGATTGATTTGTTGGTAAACACTATATCATACACACATGTTTTAGTTGTACTATACCACACAAGTAATAATAAAAACAATTCTTTTTACAGTATAATAGATTCATCCAATTCATTTTAATCTTGCAAAATTCAAACATACACGGGATAAAAAGAAATGCAATAATTTGCAATTGTTTCTCCATGGGAATATTGCATTGAAATTTATTGATTATATCTTTGAAATTAATTAAATTGATGTAATAATATGTAATGATTCCAATCGATCAATCTACTTATGAACTGGGAGCTCATAATGTGCCGTTGTTACTTAAAGGTATATGTATTTTCCTTGCTTCTGCAGAGAAATCATGAACAGTGTTACCCAGAACTTTTAAATGGATCTGACTTTTATACAGAATTACAAATAATTGGTTGATAAACGTGAAACATTTAGAAATTCATTAAAACATTAACTGACATTAAAAAAGTTGTGACATTTAGCAAGTATTGGTTTGTCTACTGAAGTAAGTGTTTTGTTTTCCTTTTAGATAAAAACGAAAATAATTCTTATAAAATAATAATATGCACGATTGTGCGGATAGTAAAACATGTTCACCAAACAACCTGTTTCTTGTCATGTTTCATTTTTAAGGTCTTAAACTTTTACCTTTAATCTGTATGTGCAGAAATTCATGGACAGTGTGTTACTTTAAATGATCTGAATGTGCCGGAATTACAACAAATATTGATAACGTGAAACATTTAGAAATTCATTAAAAAACTTACTACTCATAAAAGTTGTGACCTTGTTTAAAGTATTGCTTTAGTGCACTAGAAGAGTTAAATAAGAGATGCCTCAAAAAAAATACTCATGTCATTATGCAAAATCTGGCTTGCCACCGTAAAAAGGGAACATGTAGTCGCCATTAGGATAAAACTCGATGACACAACGGGGGTTGTATCGAGTTTTACCCTCTGACTTTCTTATAAATATTTTCCCCTGAAACGACGTAACATTTCTTACCCAACAATTGCAACGAGGTTTCACGGATTAATCGTTTCCGTTGTACTTTGACCCTTGCATGATGCTTTGTACTCAACCCGAGGTTGTGCCTGGTTTTAAACAGAAGTTGCATAATTTTTACTCAACATTGTGTTCAGTTCCGCTGGGGCAATAATACTGGTCGATTTGTTGTTTTACTCTGAGGTTTGCGTTAAACTTTAAAATACAAATGCACAGTATATATACTTATTGAACTTTAATTATTGTTATCAGTATTTATTGCAAAACCCATGAACTACATGTTCCCTGCTTGACATTTTAGAACGTTGAATCATAATAAATTACCCCCCCCAAAAACAACACAATTAAAAATGATATAGCTGCATCATCAAAGTAAAGTACACTTCTTTCTGTAATTTCCATAAAATTATACAATCTTTAACCAATTTCATATACATAATTTCTACAAAGATGACATGAAGTCCCAAATGATTTCGGATAATTATTAGGTAAAATATACAGAACAATGTAATTAAATACCATGTCCAAAGTCTTGAATACAAACAGGTGTGATTACCTATGCAAAATGCAAACACTAACTTCAAAAAGCAGTTACATACAAAACAATGTTTATGCCTTTGTGTTTTTTAATCTTTGAACGAAGATTTTTTATCTGAAGCATATCGGTCGCCAGAATACATGGTAAATCAGGACAAAGAATAACGAAAGAACAGTTTTATTAGTAAAGGGTTTCTGTATAACAAACTTTTGGCGTTGGGTTTAGCGTAAAAAAAAATCTATGTTTTGACAAGGCAGGCATATTTTCATATTTAAAACTAAAATTAAAATGTATAAAGCAAAAACATCAAACCTTGTATAATATTCGGTGGTCTAAAGAGCAACTTGTGTGTTTTCAAAGTAAAATCAACCGTTGTTGTTCCACCATTTATATATTGAATTGCTTTGTAAAAAAAATTTAAAAATTGTCAGAGGGACGGTTGGCTTCTGAAAACCAGTTGGAAATAAATAATTTTATGTTTTTCCTCTTAAAATTTGATTAGGGGCATGTATTAGCTGGTTGCAAGGCTCATTTGGATTGTGTTTGACGTATTGTTTACATATTGGTCAAATAATGTTCTCTTCACCAAACCTTGCTGCCAATACAAAAACAAAGCACCAGTTGGTAAAAGTTGTTGTAACTTGTTTGCACTGGGCGTTCAACTCAAACCTCCATACCTGATGCATTTTGTTTGCATTTACAACAGCCAAGTGATTTAACTTAGGCTTTTGGATTTTGTTGTATTTAGCAGGGGTCAATTTAATTTGTTTTGGGGTGATTCTGTTGATTTAGCAGTGTACACATGGCTCCCTAATGCAAAGGTAAAAGTCACCAGACTACTTATGTACATATTGTTGCATTTAGTGATTACAAGCACCCCATGGCTGTATTAATCATACCAAAAAAACTTCAAATAATGCAACAAAATCAGCTTGTTGCATTTATGTTGGCATTTAGCAGGTGTTTCCTAGAGGGAAAAACCCTGATGATGGAGGTTGGGGTAAATAAAGGACTGAAAAATTCTGGAATCGAAATATCTTCTGGGATTTACTGCGTGAAGTTAATTTTGAGCTTCACCTTTTTGTTTTTTTAATTACAAACATCAACTTAGTTTACTTTTACTTTATACTGAAGAAAACAGAAATTTAACAGCTTAAAGCAGTGGATTTAGTATTTAAAACGTTTTCAAGAGTTGGACAGAAATATTAAAAACAAAAGTAGAGCCCCTGTACATAACAGTTGGTCTTCCTGAGGCCCTAGTTCTGTTTTAAAATGATAGTAAGCACTGGAATGCCTCACTGACCCCGGTTTGTTGAGAACCTTCACAGAAAAAGGAGCTGTCTAGAAAGCGACCAAATGGCTGAAGCCTGAGGTGAGCGATATTAAGTCCAAGACCTGGTAGGCCTTGTAAGATGGGTCCACTGCCCCGATAAGGGACAACTGGCAACGCTTGCCCTTTTCAATGATGACGGGCGTGATAGAGGGTGACAGTCTCAGTACTGAGGCCAAGATAAACGGTTGACTTCTAACTGTGGCATCAAATGCTCACAGGAACTGGGTACTGAAGTCTTATGTACCTTCCTGAAAAAAAAGCCAAAGTAGACACTTGTTATTTGAAACAGGAATTATTTAATTAGTTTTACAAAGAAAACAACAATTTTCCAAAATAACATATCTTTTTCATTCTTTGTCACCACTCCAATAAAAACCTTAATTTATGTCGGAGACGCCATTGGGCGACGATCCCTGTGGGGAAAAGGGGCTGATCCTTTTGTTGAGCTGAGGCGCGTGTCCTCTCTTGTCAGGAGGCAGAAAAACACAGACCTTGGAAAACCATTTTGCAGAAGTAGATTATATGCTCCATTCCATCTCGTTTATTATCCAACAGCTCTTAACGTCACTTAAAATTAACTTGCAATAATCAATGAGGCATGTATTAGTTGCTGCAAAAATCAATTAGCATTCAAAACCAGTGCTGAAAATCCATCCATACCTCCTGTGACGATTCAAATTAAATCAAACAACAATTACTGCCATAGTGTATTGCTGTACCTTTCACACGGTATACAATATTACAGCAATGGACTGCAGTATCATAACAACCCAGCCACGCCACTGATCTTCACAAACATCTTATATGTTATAGACGGGAGTATAATTATAATGTCTGAAATATGCCATCAAAAGAATCATGGTATAATCCTTACCTCTATATGACACATTGATGACAAATCATGTAAATGTGGTTCTGATAAACTGTGCTGCTAATTCGCGGTAAATATAATCACGCTTAAACAGCAAGAAGGCAAACATGACGAATTGTGCAAAGTATGTCACATAATCATATCAGGCAGCGCACCACCACTCGCACAAAAGTTATCTTATAATTAAGCATGCATGAGGGACTACGTGTGAGCGCGTACTTAAATTGTTAATCAAATACGGCTACTGCCTCATTTTGTGCATTTAAATGTATTACAGTGAAATACAAAATATAATTTTAGGTCCAAGCGTGACACGGCACTTAGACATGACAGATACCGTTTCCCCCATTTATAAAACCTAAAATAATCTGATTCATTTTAAAAGAACTTTAATCAGTTTTCTCAACATATATACATTTTAGATAATTGACTCAAAAGTATCCAGGCTTTTACTGCCACGGGGGTTTCGGTGAGGTTCCTCGAGACCATTCTCAAAACCTGTTGTTTGGTGGTCTCCTGCATCTCGGTCTGGGGGCAAGACTTACAGCCCCATCAACTACAAGGGTACACTTCTACAACAACATCAATTTGATTATATGTAATGATGTGTTACCTTCTTAAGTCGATAGAAAGACTCCATTGACCTTCGATGATGCTCTGCCGCCTTTTTGTCGGGAGGATTTTTTATGGGAAATAATGTCCGAAAGAAACCATCAGGCAAAAGTGGACGATTTTAAGATGGTTTTCGCTTTCTGTCTCACTGCAAAATCTATAGAACTCATTTTTAACTGGTTAGTGTTGGGAAAGAAAGAAAGAAAAGGTGCCCTTAAAAAGTGGCGATCTTATGCTACATTCTTCCCCGCCCTAGTTCACAAGTCATGTATGTGGGAGATCAGGAGTTTTAGGTCTCTTTTCTTTTTTGGGGATTCAAAGCCTGCGCTTTCTTTACAATTCAGTGTGTGTCTTGAAGCTGTCTCATTACCAGTAAAAATAATCTTTGAAACTCTCGCAGCCTTTCAAGTCGTAGCCATATTGTGGGATCAAGAGGTGGGGAAATTCTCCATAGTGCCAAAATCATGTCTTACAATCGTATGTGGTCATTTTATAAGACCGGTGGCTGGATAACGCTATGGTCACCATATGACGTCTGGAAGACGCTTTACTCTTGAAGTCTTGACTGATGTACGCTCAGTTTCATACGACCCGCATCGCCTTTTTCGTCGAAGCTCTCAGAAGATGAAAGCCCAAAGTTCATTACGTGAATAAGCGATCACTCAAGACTGTGCATGTTTCTCTGCGGGACTTTCGTGATCCCCTGCTCTTGGATTTGCCGTTAACTCTACCATTGCCATCTAACTCAAACCATCGCCTGCTGCATCCTCCTCTCTTTTGAGGGTTCTTGAACTCTTCTCTTCATTACATTTTGTAAATTGGGTTCTTGCTGCTCAGTCAGTCTATCCCATACTACGAATCGTTGATCCCGGTACATCTTGGATTCTTTCTCCCTCTTATGACGGTGTGGTGATGTGTCTCCCAATTTTTCTTGCCTAGCCACTTTGTGGAGAGGGACAACGGCTATGACCCAGTTGGGTGAGAGGACTTTTGAACTTAGTGAAGAGGAGACATGCTTCCTGTTTCCTGAAGCAATCCTATGTCTCCAAATCAGTACTAGTGTCTTTAAATTGTCGTAAAATTCTTCTATCGATGGTCTGTTCATGCATGTCTTGTTCAGATGATATATTTTTTTCAAGCAGGGGACCCAAAGATATCAAAGTCCAAAAGATGTAGATCAATATGTAAATTGTCCAACCTTCCTTATCGTGGTATGTCTGCTTCTGGCTCATTTTAATAGGGGGACGTACTTTCATGCGGTATGTGTCCATCCTCCAAAATGTACATATTATTACAGCAGACTTCCAGGTATCTATTACCATCGGATGATTGTGTGCACTTCATCTGTTTCTGCAGATTTTCTACTGACATCAGCACATTGTTCTCTGATGACTTGTATACAAAGTTGTATAATCTAACATGTGTGAATTTGCCAAAAGCTCCAATAACCACGTTGATGTTAATCTCAAACTTGCACATTGTTCCAGGCTTTATGTCTCTGTGCAGAATGTTAAAGTCCTTAATTCCTCAAGGCTCTGTCATTTGAGACCTTCGACTATTTCATAAACTTATTGAAGGGCACACAGGTCTAAATAAAAATTATTGGGAAGGGATTTTAATATCACAAACCCATGTTTGAAATACTGTCTGAAATTCCTAACCCCTAAAACATGGACGTTTGGGTCAATCATATGATTAATACTAATTCTAATATGTTGCACACAATACACACATTACTTTAGGACAGTATATTTTCTGGTTAAAAAAAAAGCGAGTTTAACCTTTGTATATTTGTATCATTTATACAACAACTGGTATCAAGTTCTATTTACACAGTTTTGGGGCCAGCTTGAAGGCAAAAGACAGAAGAAAAACAAAAACCTCAATAGCATTTCAAAAAATAATGTAACACACATAAATAAAATAAAAATAAAAAATAAATAACCGTTTTTATGTCCAAGAACAACTTTTTTTTTCATCAAAACCTAGAAACAATATCACAAATCTTTCAATGAATATCTAGGCTTCAGTCAGACAGGTTCCCAACAAGGAACAGGCTAAAGTTGCTGTGTGACACAATCTTCCACTCTATGTCTATAGGTTATCTCAGAATCTTAAAATCTTTTAACAGGAACGTACACTGGTTTGAGGGCAAGTATTATTAAGTTATTTCCCATCCTCTCGTTTTTCAAAAGGGACCATACATCATCAAACTGAAACATGTTCATCAAACTAGGCCTGAGGAATGATCATGTTTTGGCAGAAAGCAACGAAAATAATTTTGTTTTAATGAGATTTTGGTTCACCTTCATTTCAAGTTTATTTTGAATGTGGCAATCAAAACACAAGTAAGGATAAAATACTTTTTCCCTGTTGGATTTTTTTTCTCTGTGGAGGATTGGTGCTAGTTTTCTTTTCTTTTTTATTTACCTATCCTGTACTTTGTCTTTAGGGGCAAACTGTCTCACAACTATTTAGAAACCTGACAGGTTCAGCTAGGTAAAACCAAATTTCAAGGGTTTCAAAAAGACATAGCCAAAAGATTCAACAAACCCGCTCAGCTCTCACAAATCTTTGATTGTAATTCCCAAAAAAGGCTTAAAAGGTATGATTATATGACCACTTTTCGGTGATAGTTCCACAGGTTATTGATTTGACGTGTGAAAAAAACTATATAGAATGAAAAATAGCCAAATATCTTGAACGTTTACAGTTAATACGAAGAAAATGGATGCAATCCATTGCCACTTTACTGATCGATGACAAACTTGAAGAAAGATATAAGAAACATATATATACACTTAATAAGTCCGGCTTGACTTCTCGCGGCTTGCCCAACACCTAACAGGGCTATTCTCACAATGTTTCAGAAATATTTGAACAGTTGAGAATCTTCAAAAGAAGAATCGTAAATCTACAATGAAGTTTTTTAACACAAAATATAAATAAATTTTGGGCAAGATTTCGGAAATACTTGATTTCAGAAAAATGTCTCCCAAAGTTCTTGGCTCGAACTACGAAAATAAATAAATAAATAAACAAAACAAAATAAGGTCTCCCAGGTTTGGGTTTGGGTAAAGCAATAATCTTGTAAGGCCTTTCAACACTTCATTAAGCTACCTCCAAAAGGGTTTAAAAAAATGTCCTCTAAATTTCTCCTAAATTCTCACTTGGCTCTAATAACAGATGAAAAATAACATATGAGGTCTCACAGGTCTTTAGACTGCGTGAATTATAAACAAATTGGCAAGGTTTCAGAAACACTTCTCCTAGGTATCCTACAGTACTAGTTACAATTTCTCCCCAATTCCAGGTTGGGGTTTTCATGGACCAAATTAAAAAACAAAGTAAAACATCTCACAGATCTTCAATTTTTTTAATAAAACAGATGTTGTAAGGTTTCGTAAACACTTAATTCAGCATTTTTCCATAATATTATAAATTTATCCCAAGTTCTGATCTCTTGGCTCCCATGACAAATTAAAAACAAAGTAAAACATTTACAGAGCTCTAAATTTTGAATAAACACAGATGTTGGCAAGGTTTTAGAAACACTTCATTCAGCATCTTCTGAAAACTAAAATACATGATAATTTCCTTTAAAGTCTCCTGACTTGGCTCAACACCCAGGACTTAAAATATTTGAAAGTCCTGACAATAATATTTTGATCAATCCTCCACACAAAAATAATTTAAAAACAAATTTTTCCAATTTCTTTTACTTACTGTTTCACAAAGATTTGGCACATTCTTCCGAAAAAATCTACAGGGCTGGGGCTTCTGGAATACTAAAGGGCAGGATGCTTTGTCTCCAGCATCTCATCCATTTGAGGATATTACATTCTCAAAAGGCCTGACCTCTGACCTACATGCAATTTTAAAATATTTAAAAATCAATATGGCCCCATCTTACACACTTCAGAAAAGGTAAAACATTACTTCTAACAAGGTGTCAGTCAGAAGAACTTGAAAATATTTATTCAATCGAAACTTTGTTACTTGTCCCTTTTTTATATCGTCTCCACAAAACTGAGATTCTTGCGCTCATAACTTTGTCAATATAAGAAAACAAATCTGTCACTGGGGCTGTGGGTTGAGCTCTAATAAATTGTTTTCAATGACCTCCTCGTGAGTCAACCGCCTTTACAAGGGTTTCAGAAATGATACATTGCCCCAAATCTGTGATCTACCAATTCTTTCAACATGGCGGATACTCTTAAATGTAAAATGAAGCCACTAATAGTGCTCTCAAAAAAAAAATAAAAATAAAGAAAGAAAGAAAGAAAGAAATGGGTCTGTTAAAAGATTTCTGTCAAAGACTTGTGTGAGATCTTTGGTGGGCAACATGAGGCTATGTATTTTGAGGCTCCTAATTTGGGATACATGTAAGTATACAATGTCCATGAGAAGAAGATTAGTATGTTTGTGTGTACCGTTATCACGTTTGTCATGAAACTTATGGGATCTGTCTTCCTAATTTGGTTTTCTCTCCAGAAATCTGCGTGAAGGTTTTCAAGGTTCTCGTTTAAGAAGTGCCTACGGTATCAGTGATTGCTCTTGGTTGGAAGAGTGCAAGCCCCATGAAATAACCCAAACAGATCTGCCACCTTTTTTTCTTTTTCTTTTCTGCTCCATGAAGCTTCTTTAGGGTGGGTATTTTTCCGTGTTCTTGCAGCAACAGCTCCTTTACCCTGCACATGTCTAGGTGTAGTTGTGTATTAGACAGCCAGAATGTTAAAATAACAATTGCGTCCACATGGAGTAAATCTCCTTAGCTTGGCATAGACTTACATAAGATTATTGACAGGAATCTGTCTACACACAGTGCTGAAATGAATGGATGACCTGAGTACCATAAGTCTACATGCATAACATTACAATCAAAGCTGGTTTATTTATTTTTAAAATTCCCAAAATGAGTTTTCCTCCTTTGATGATGATAAACTTGAAGTAAGCTTCAACAGCCATTTGGGTCAATTTGGTTATCAAACAGAGGATCAAATTAACTAACCAAAACCAACTTTTCCTTAACACTTTTAGATGGCAAATCATCAGGATCTTCTGTGGCTTCCGATTCTGACTGATCTGACTCTGCATCAGTGTTGTACTCTTATGGGGAACAATCAGAAATAATTTTGCAAACAAATTGGTTAACATTTCAGTAATCAATCATTGTCTGCAATCTGCATGCCAACACGAAAGTATGGTATTAATGGGTGGTGCAGCTTATCAATTGTAAAAATGATGATTCGTATATTAAATTAAGCTGCAACCATAGCCACAATTATTTCTCCAAATGGGCATGACTTATTTAATTGTTCAATGACTTCATTTAAAAAAAAAATTAATGACCACTATTTGTAAAGCACTAAGCATAACCACAACCTGTGAAAAATTTTCACTGCAATTATAAACACATTTTATAGATGGTTCTACGAAAGACGCATATATCTTTACAGGCAACTTGGGTTTTGGCTTTTAGCATGCTGCCAAGCGTCTCTCTAATTTTGTTACGCATCTAAGTGGTTTTATGGGACCAATAATTTGGGAATTTGACGAAACTACCGTGTGACAGCCAGGCGGTACCATGCGTAATGCCATAGTTGTAACATTTCAAAAATGGATGCGTCACTGCCCAGCGGGGACACCGACTTTGCCTTGGGCGACACTCAAGGAGAGACAACTATCTGAAACACAACGACGGGTAAAGCTATGTCAGGATTGTTTTGCCTTTATTAGGGCTTATTTCGATTAAGCGCTGCAATCGAAATAAGCAACAGTGAATGTTTTGGGGTCCTCAAATTCTGTTTCCTCGGCTTTGACAATATTTCAGATGGAAAATATGGTGGTGCTGGTATTAATAATTGTGGCAACCAGTGAGCTGTCAGAAAAAGAAAGAAACCCATTGTTTTTTCGCAATAAGTACCTTCATTTGGATTGGACTTCCACATCCGCAAGACTTTTACCAGCCAGGTAAGCCGGCGTGCTCCTTTTCCATTTTCATGCAGGACTTTGGCTACCTGCAATCTTAATCTGGCAGCCATAGTATTGGCGATGGGTACAGAATATCATGGCTGAGAAAGTTAACAGCCAGTACATCCAACTCATTTTCTTTTGAGATTCATGATCTGGGAGACGGTTTGCTAGGTGAACAGTCATGCGGTACTCAATGGCTATTGGGCATAGTTTCCATCCTTCCGACCACAAAGAACCACCAAGACATCACAGTCCTTCTCTGGAACTCTGACTTGACTGGAACATTGCCTCAATGTCTGCTACAACGGCAAAAGGCTCTTGACGAAACCTCATTAGCACCCAAACTAGACTGTTTGTGAATGAAGGTCCGTGCAGCATTGCTGCTCATTCACCATTAGCGAAGTCCCCTTATACCTAGCTGTGCAGTCAACATACGCGACTCCCAACCTTCCACATGGTTTCTGCTGGATGGACCAACTGGGTAATGTGGCAGAACCAAATGACTTTTCACCGGTTTGTGGTTGCATCTTTCCCAGCTGGAATTCTGAATCAATCTAAACACTCTCTGCATAATCCATTGTCTATGTAGTCACCTGATTGTGGCAGCCTTATGCTTCTCGTGGGTCTGACCTTTCTCTCAGGCGTTCTCTTCAAAATTTTAGCCTTGTTTCCGCAAGTGGTCGATTGTTCGGCAGACATGGTTCCCATAACAAACTGCGCCAAGGGAGAAAGTGCAATTCTGAAAATGTCCATCATGAGCACTTTCACCGACTCTCTCCATGATGCGCTGGCTCGTTTGTCTTGCTGATGGATTCTGCCTCAGCTTCACTGACGGAGGCCCGCGTCCAACTCCCGAGAATCTTTCTACTATGGCGTTGAAGCTATTATCTTCGTTTCCATGTGCGCGATTCAGCAGCGAATGGTGGTTCTCCCATGGGCTGTGGTTGCTCCCAATCGGTGTCCATCCTGAAGGCAATGATTCTTATTCGCATATGGTCCCTTTCGGTCGCAAACGTCGTTCTTCTAAGGCCCAAAAATACCTCAGGTATACCTCTCAATCAACAGCATGACCCTCCTGATCATCGTGATACTTGAAAAGTCAAGTCCACTCAGGTGAGGCCACCTTTGCTACATCTTCTTTACTGGAAAGCTGCAGTTAGACACTGGTAATTTATTCACAGTCCAAACTCTTTTGCGCAAATGAACACTCCTCTCCATCAAAGGCTCTGCACCGTCATGCCGACCCTTGAGACCCTTAAGTTCTCCCTGTGTTCTCCTTGTTAACTGTAGTTATGAACCTGTAGTTTAAGTGAAATCTCTTCTCGACACCTCCAGCTTCCAAGTTGATCCTCGGCGTCCTTGACAAGGGTTTACACATCACACTCCCCACAGCATCATCGAAGCGCCCAAGTTTCTATCTTCACTCTTTGACTCCTGCACCTTTACTCGGAACCCAATTCTGCAAGCACACCTTTGCGCCTTGGCCTGAGGCCTAAAGTAAAGTTGCATCCTCACTTATCATTGACTTGTCTAGCGCCTACCATCAGTACTGTTTCCCGGCCCCTATGGCGGATCCTGGGACATCTCTTGCCTGGCGATATGGGCTTCATCAACTTTCTGCTTATTCGAGTTCGGGAACCTGGGGGATGCAGCAAGGTGTTATTGCGTTTCACTATTCACATCCATCTTGGGCCCGAACTGCTGCACGCATAGGGGTTATGTGGGATGGCTTGAGACAGTTATCACAAAAGTCTTCTTTTCGTCGTACAAAACTCAATCTGTCCTTGAAGGATCTCTTTGCGAATTCACCACAATCGTCCAACTTGTGATACTGAGGGCAGCCATGGACATCTTCTCTTGTGGCCACGGACCGGCTTGGCTCATGTTTGTGGTTTGCCCTGTGTAGTGTGTAGTGTGGTGTAGACCCTGTATGTCGGACCTGTTAGGAAATGGTTTGTTTGATTTGGGGCTTAAATGCGACATTTGTGCGGAATATTGTAACGATCTAGCTTGTATTGGGGGTTTTATGTGTGTGGCCATTTTACGTGCATGTAGACCTTTTGAGTAATTTGTGCGCACGTACACACTATTGAACAAACGCTGAATGACATTTATCGTTGTTAGTGTTAATCGTGAGACCACATATCTGTTGTTCGAGGGATTTACTTTACGCTTAGTGTTATTTGCATGTTTCGTTCATAGAAATTGTAACCTTATCATCTGGATGAGTGTATGTTATCAATTCGATTGTAATATTGGAAACGTTAGCTCCAGTGGTCAGAACAAGGTTTTAAACTTTATCACAGACAGAAAGTCCGTTTGCTGCTGTTGGACTTCTTCCTTCCTCCATGCTATAATAGCCGAGGATATGCACACTGGGACTGGTGTGTGGTGCTGTGGAGTCTCAATCTACTCTTTCGTGTTGTACACACTCATAATGGTGTTAAGTGGCTGTACTGGTCCATCTTTATTGGTACATTTCCTTATAATATCAATATGATTTGTGTATAATGATTTTATAGGTTCATATATAAGTTATGCTTACCTTATGGAAATATTAATGTAGGCCTATATTTCCTTTTATTCTATTTTAGGTTGTTTACTTTGTTATTCTTCATTGCATCGATTCATACTTCTTTATTGTATAAGTCCTATAATTAGTTATTATTATTTAAGTCATTAGTAAAACCCAGCACGCCACTTGAAATTTTTATAAAGTGTATATTTTATTAATTATAGTACTCATTACAGCCTGCACACCCACAATGTACAATTTTTAAGTTCTCAGTTTGAATTATCTCTAAAGCTGGCCATACCTCTCTCACAGGGATTATGCCTCTGGACTTGTTCAAGCTTCCTATTGAGATGTGCCTGTTTACATACCTTCCAACTATAAAAGCTTGTTGGTGACTAAATTGGATTAATTAAGTTTCCAGTATCTTTGTTTACCTGACTAAAAAATAAAGAGCATATATAGATAAGATATATATATATATATATACTCTATATATATATACTATATATATATATATATATATATCTCTATAAATACAATTTTGTTGTACAGCCTGCAATTTACGTCCCAGGTTCCTGGCGCTATGGCCTCCTCGGAATAATATAAATATGAGGCCATAGCTGCAGTCAAACCAAGCCCCAACAATACCTGTGTGCAGGAGCATTTCAAAACTTGCGGTATCAGAGGGCTCCTGATGATCAAACTGTCAAAGTTTCCAGGGCACCCAAGAGGGCGGGTGAGCAGACCTTTTAGATGAGTGGTTACGTGATGTGGATACATATGCACGACTAGCTGGTGGGTCTTATGAAGGAGAAATGTAGGCAACATGGCGCTTGATTTTCTATTGGTGGTGTAGGGAAAAGGAGATACTTTGAACCCCTGAAGAGGAAAGAAACACTCCCTAAACTCCTTAGCATTACTGCGCTGTAGATTTGGGTCTACGGAGAATATACACAGACATTGACGAATGCATTATAGCCACATATTGCAGGGGAGAAAGCATTGTAGTAGTTTGTGCTGCATGCGATTGTATGACAGAATGGAACCATGGCAGCAGCAAAAGATGGGCCGAAAGACCTGAGATGCTTTGGCTCAGTTGAGGGAGACAACACCCTCAGAGAGCAGCGCATTCTCCGAGGCATCTATGACCCCTCACTTCGAAGGCTGAATTCGCGGGCGGGTGCCCTTGAGCATTTAATACCTACCCTTCTATGCATTTCGTGAAAGTGGCGTTGAGTCTATTCTCGTGAACGCCAGGAGGTCAAGGACTCAGAGCTCCGCGCGATACGGATGATGCGCAGTCTCCCTGTGTTGATGCAGTGCGGCACAAAAAAGGTAGAAAAATCCACCCATAGTACCAATGGTTTTGTTTCACGGTTGGTTTGAGACGCAAAAAGCAATTACATTGCTAACCTCGGTGCAACAAGTGGTGGCGGCGCAACAGTAAGAAACAACAAATAATAAAATGCAAGCAATGATAGGGCACTTGAGTGCTGGAAGTCCCAATACGCTTTCGCTCCTTCGGATGAGAAACGGTTACCCAATGCACATATTGCAAATTGTATTATACACAAAGACGTCAGTTTCAAAAGCCTGAAAGCGTGCTCTTTTGAGAAAAGCTGGCATAGCCGAACGACCCAAAGAAGATGCTACGACGGAAAACGGCACAGCCTCGTTACAGAGGGCCATGTAATGGAGGGTATAGTTATGAACGCGCCTAATACACATGTGAATAAACCTTTATCGGATAACCCATTTAAGTGCTGATCAAGTGTGATCGTGGAGAATTGAGAGTTAGTATTACTACTGAAATAAGGACGTAAACATTTTAGGTAGGTGCCTCTACTGCGAATATTTTCTGCTTTAAATGGGTGTAAAGACCGTGTGTTTTTAGATACAGGGGCTGGAGAGTTCACTCTAGTATCCTATGAGTTTTTCCATGAGCACCTTTCGAGTGTGGAACTTACCCATCGGTCGAGTCTGTTCATGAGATTTAAGGGGGCACCAAACCAGTTCGAAATAGGCTCAATTGAGGACGGCTTTGACCGCAACACTTGAAATTTTTGGTCGTGAGCTTCGGGTCCTGTAGTGTTGGGTTCTAAAAATCGTCCGTCACCACCACGAGAGAAAGAGAAGGATTATCCCTGTGTTGTTGGGATGCAATGTGTATGAGGAGAATTTCCTCAATGGTGAATGGATACTCTTCATATGTAAATTTAGAGCCAAACTGGGAGTTGGCTCTCCGTTGGTTAATAACAGCAGGGTCGTCTGCAGGTAAGGGAAGCCGTCTTTTAACTACCCCCCTTATCCGCCAAAACCCTGCTGGATCCCGGCGGGTTTCCACCTCAATGATTATTTTCAATAGGGTTGCATAAATGTGAACAGTGTGCAAGTACCATAGTAGAGGTCATGTCGTCTCCAGCCAAAGGGCTCACAAAATTGGAGACTGGAGACTGCCAGCCAGAGGATTAACGCTCTGAATAGGCCTTGCGCCAAACAAAAGAGAGGCTGCCGGACAATTAGCTTTTTCGGTCTGTTCTATTATTATCTTCCCGACTCCCTAAGTCATACATATGTACTTGAGTATGTAGTATTACACTTAAGGAAAATCTCGCTCGGTTAAAATTTTCCAATAAAACACGAGTTAAATTATGGGTACCTTTTCATTTTAACCTTAATTTATACCGTGTTAAATCGCCTTTAACTAAAAATTTCCTTTGTATTGTCTCAGTTAAAAGCGTGGTTAAAAACTCGGTACCTGTTCTGAGATTCTACTGAGGGCTTGCTCATTAACCTGCGGTGAGTTAATCCATTGTTGACGGAGATAATCCCGGCTTACAAAGAGTTGGCTCTGCTTTGCTCGAGATTTAACGGTCAATGTTTGTTCAACAATGCGCGAAAGAGTATCGTCCATGTTGGTTGCCCATAATTGCAGCCCGCGGTCCGCGAACTTAGGCTGAATTTCGAAATTGGGGTGGCAGGCCGCGCGCCAGTCAGGAATGTGCCTGCCGTCAGTGTTAGTCTGTTGCGTTGTTTGCCGGCGCATGCTGCCATTTTTAGCGCCAAAAGAAGAAGAAGAAAAAGTCCGTCCGTCCTCGGGTTGGGATTGACGTCATGCTGGTCAATTGGCACACTGACATAACTTTGTCTCTCTGACCTGAGATTTGTGTGTGTGTGTGTGTAATAAACCGCCTTTCACGGTATATGCGCCATTTTTTGTCAGGCAAATTGTTTATTATTAAGATGGAGTAGATATCCTCATGAGTAGTTTAATACAGTCAACTATACTTTGCACTCAGTAATACAGATAACTCTTTTGGCATATTTTATAATATTGGTACCATTACTTGTGACGGAAAGAGTGACTAGTTTGTAAAGGATCACTGAACAAATTCCCCCATTCAAGTCCAGCCAATCAATGTAATGACGGTGTTGCTGTCTTCAGTTGAAATTTCTTGAATATTTGAATTATCATTTTTAATTACAGCTATAGTGAATCGACGCTCCGTTGCAACAATGTAGATGCGCACTATTGTTCCATTGATAATAGGCCTAGTCGTCTCCTGAAATTTTGTTTTGTTTTTGTTTGTTTTGTTTGTTTGTTTTTGTTCTGGTGGTGACGTCCCCCTATAGATTCATACAACGGAAAGTGACATAATTATATCTGATTTTTTAAATGAATCAACTGCAGGGACTGGTGCATCAGACGGAAACGCAGTCTTTCTTCTGCGAAAGGTAGCTTCAAAAATCAAAAGAAAAAGACCTGGAAAGCGACTAGCAACAATGTTGGGTTTTTAAATTAAACAGACAGAGATTGACGTATTTGAAATCAACAGTCGGAACAACCTCGATGAACAGGTTTGTCAGATGTTAGTTACTGGTGGAGAATGCAACCCTAACAAAGAAGAAGAAGCAGGAGAATGATGGTTAAGAGGTGTATTGACCTCCGAGTTTGGCATGCCGTCCTGATTTAAAGCATCAAAGATACCAGGTATTGGTTGATGAAATTTTTT
>CM055816.1:99333027-99359464 GCA_029582265.1 Zoroaster sp. YZ-2022 | reverse complement strand
CAGTCTTGTAGAATTTGTAGTGTAGCTTTATTTATTCGTTGATTACTCACAATCACAAAAAAACCTAGTACAAATAAAATATACATACAAATAACATTCCATATTTGGTTCATGTGTATTACTGATCATCATCTTCAAAAGATACACTGAAATTTAATTTAAATCATAATCATAAAAATACATTGAGTACCCCGTGTGTGCATACTCCCACTAACAGCAGTCTAAATGTGTGTGCATATCCTTGTCAGTCAGACACATGTACATTGTACATCTACATAATGCCTATGTTATGTATACATACATACATACATACATACATACATACATGAAAACCATGCTTTTCCAACATCAATAGTTTAGAAACATTAAATACCAAAATATGACCCAACTTTTAAGTAACTCACCAACCAAGCCGATCCTCAACTTTCTCTACATAAGTGTGATAACCGTAGCAATGTCCCGACCCTGCTCACCCATATAAAAGGTGAAAATCTACTCCATCTAATAACAGCAGTTCGGCAAAATCAGTGTAGCTTCTCAAAAAGGTCGAGAAGTTCGAGAGACTTTTAACCAAGTATATTATTAGTACGCACCAGAGTTGTAAACATGTTTTTATAACCTACATATAAATGGCTCACAAAGTATCACTAATAAACTAAAACATATTGACAATGAATACTAATTGGATGCGTAAAACTTGTAGCTTTGCATGGTGAGGATGATAAGTAAGACTAATTGCGGTGACACCATGTAGAATCTCAATTGAGTAGTAATTAGTTCTGAAAAGAACTGGGGGTACAACTCGACGTTTCGATCAGTATGCTCTGATCGTCCTCAGGAGAATGCCGGACTCTGGAAAATGCTGCTGCTTAAGTAGGCTGCTGGAGGATCATCCCATGAATGGATGCTGGAGGATTAGTTCGTTGAGGCGCGCAGGCGGGAAACTGTGAGACTATGAGACTAGGATCCTAGGGGTTGGGGGAGAGGAGTGTGGTGCTCACTGAACTGAATCAGTTGTTAACAAGCACAGGGAAGGAGGGTGGTTGACTTAGGATATAGGGGATCCCTCAGTCTGGGGTGGGTTATGGACTTTGGATATAGAAGATCCTTCAGTCTGTAGTATAGGTCGCCAAATGTCGCTGATGAAGAAACCGATGTCCTGTGGCACAGTGTCGTGTTTGACGATCTCGATGGCCTCTCTGATGCGTCTGGGGTGCCATGCGTCGATGGGTGTGATGAGTTGGGCTGCCTGCCAGTCGATTTGGTGGTCCTTGATGTGCGAGTGCTTGACGATGGCGGACTTGACGATGGCTTGACGATGGACTTGACGATGGACTTGACGATGGACTTGACGATGGCTTGACGATGGCGGACATACTAATTGGATGCAATAAGTGGTTTCATTTTACGGAAAAGATTACACAATTAAATAAATGTTGTTAACAGAACTATTTTGCGCTCCTGGCACAACCCAAAAAGAGTATACGTGCGCGACCATTAAAAGTGAAGTGCGCCCTCTGTTGATCACACTCAATTTATACTATTTAAGAAAAAGAGCTACATGTACGGTACATGTATGGTCTAAAAAACATTTTCACCACAAATCTCCCCTACTGCTTCGATCCACGCCTGGGGATCGATTAAAGGATTTAATTAGGCATTTTTATTTTCAAACAATCTTAAACTTCACTAAATAACATCATTCTTACTGAACAATTAACACCAACAATCAAATCAGGTACCAATTAACTGATTAATAAAAAAACTTTACTACTATCCCCAGATGTGAGATTCAAAAAACTTAATGAGCTGTCGCAACGTACGTTTGTATTGCAGCATTCCTGCTGTATTGAGATGCACTCCGTCCTGATTATAACGGGGGTGCTTCAATCCACGGTGGTCCCAAACCCACCAACTGTCTTCCACAAAAGTTGATTGCTGCACCAGCTGATTGAATCTCATCACCCGAAGGTTAAATTCTTCAAGGGAAACCTGACCCTCGCGTAAATTTCCAGTTCGTGGTAAAACTGGCAGAAAAACTACAACTGAAATAAAGATGCCCTCCTTGGCAACCCAAGTATAAATTCACACAACAATCGGTGAACGTGTTCGGGTTCCATATCCCTTGCACACAAATCATTGGTTCCCAAGTCTATGATAAGTAACCTTGGATTGGCTTTCCTTATTTGCTCAAAGTATTTCTCTTGGTCTAGCCTGTATTCTACTCAGACTAAGTCCTCCTTCTCCTATACATTCTATGGGAACCGTCCTACTCTTTAAGCTTAATTTCACAAAGAGGGCCTTCGATTTTCCGTAGCCGCTTAACAAAACTGTGACCAAAAAGGACAAAACTCATGTTACTGTTAAACATACTATACAGGAGAGAGTGGCACTGGACATGCTGTCAATACGGATTCACTTTTCACTAGAATTGTACTTTTGTGTGAGAATACTTGTGGATTATAATCCAGCCAGGTGGGTCTCTATGGAAAATGGATGCCCCAAACTTTCCAAGGAAACCCCTCTGACCTGCTACAAGCCAATAAACACAAGTTTGTGTGAAATTGCTCACTATGTTTGTATTATGTACTTCACTGTGACCATACTGAGAGCGCTGATCTACAAAACTACATGAGGCAGGGGGGCTCCCCTAACTCATCGCTACTTACTTCTATATGTGCGTCATACCTAAATGCTGCTCACTGATTAGTTAGTTATTTATTTTAATTTTTACATGAAGATGTTTGTTAATACTGTCCAGTCAGTTGAGCCACTGTGGAAACTGGATGCCCCAAGACTTTCCAACAGGCAACCCTCCTGACCTTATGCAAACAAACACCTCCAGTTTGACAAAACAACTATTTTACAGCTGAGCAATGAAGGCGAAATGGGTTGCTATGTTTGCCCTGTGTACTCCGTCGTGACCTCCTCGGGAGCATTGGATTTGCAAAACCATGCAAAGTAGGGGGCTCCCCTACTTCATCAGTACCTACTGTTTTGTTGTTTTTCTTAGGAGCCCTACTTACTGGCACTAAAGCTTCCCAATCCGAGTCGTCGTCGGACGCCTCACTTCCATGTTCAGATTCGCTTTCTGCCAATGGGTCTAGTCGTAGGTATTTCCTGTTTATTACCTTCTCTGGTCCCCCCATTATAGGACGAATACGGTACACATCATAATGCCCATTTACCCACACGACAATATAGGGGTCTCTTTCATACACATCTGACAGTTTGTGCCTCCCCTTGAATGCACGTTTCCTAAGTAAAACATGGGAACCCACCTTAAGGGGTTCAAACTTAGCTTTCCTATCGTAAGCAGCTTTGTTGCGATCACAACTTTTCGCTACTCTTTCCTTCACCAGATCCTTAGCCTTACCGAGCAGTGTGGATTGTTCTTTAACAAAATCTTGTTCCCAGTTACTGTCGGTCCTCCCTAACATTTGATCAAGTGGAATTAGGGGCTCCTCCCAAACATAAGAACATAAGGAGGCACGCCTGTGGTAGCATGTGGACCAGCATTATAAACGAACACAAGATGTGGCAAAAGTCTGGCCATCTATGGCGTTCACGCTCATCAATAGATTTGATGAGTCCGAAAAGGGTCCTATTAAAACGTTCTGCTTGACCGTTCCCTTCCGGGTGGTACGAGGTTGTCCTCGTTTTCTTTATACCATAAAATGCACACAATTCCCTCACTACGTCCCCTTCAAAATTCCGACCCTTGTCGCTGTGTAAACGACTCAGAATACCGAATTGAGTGAACCAATGGTCTCTCAAAACCTTCGCTACAGTCACTGCAAGCTGATCCCTACAGGGAATTGCCTGAACAAACTTTGTATACACGTCAGTCATAACGAGAACATCCTCGTAACCACCCTTCCCTCTGTCTACTTTAACAAAATCAATGGCCAACACCTCAAGAGGCCTCAATGCTAGAAGGTGACGCATCGGCACCCTGAGCTGTGGCTCAGACGCCTTAGCGATGATACATCCCTTACAAAAAAGTTCTATAGAAGTCTATAGAAAGCTCTATAGAGCTCTATAGAAATTACAAAAATCTATAGAAACTCAAAAATAATTCTATAGAGTTACTACTTTTTATAGAATTCTATAGAACCAGTTATCTATAGAGACCAATCTCTATAGAATTCCACTGACTCGGTAAGAATATAGAATTCTTAAGAAACATGTTTTTCTACAATAAGAATAGATGTGGGAATATTCTTTCCTGTTTTATTCCAAATTAGACCACATTAATATGACTTGTTCTCATCCTTTTAGTAATTTTAGTCCCAAAAGTGTGGGTACATGTATCAACCCACCCCCACCCCTATCCTCACCCCCATCCTCCCTATCCCCCACCCCTATCCCCCCACCCCTATCCCCCTCCCCTCCCGATTTATGCCCGTGCTTTGTACAAATGTTACATAAGCCTATACATGTACATAGTAAAAGTGGCATCCTGTTTAGAATTTTGTATATTAACCACCCCTTATAATTTTTGTTTAGACCCATTCCCTCATAATTGCACTTGCCTCTCCTGACAATGGAATATCCCAAAGATCAAATAAACACCTTGTGCAGGATCTTTGTCAGAAGGTGATTATATTCCATGTGATGACCAGTTACCACCAGCATGGATGGATTTATGCCACATGCACAAGTAAGAATAAAGCTTGGAGAAGTTCTCTTTTTCATCTCCTGATTGTTCATCTGTTATTCTTTCAGGTATGCTACTTTCATTATCATAACTTTGATAGTTTATACCACTGTTTTGATATGGAATAATTTAGTTATTACTTTGAATTGCTTTAGAATGTACTGTATATGGGATATATGAAGAAAAGGAAGTTTCAATTCCTTACAGTTTCTTTATACAGCTAGTATATACTTATTGTTATGAAGATCTAGGAGCATTGATATATACTATAGTGCTTTTATATCTAGTCAAAATAAGTTTTGTTGTTACCTACATCATGCTTACATGTATATAGGCCTGTTATTCAGTTTCCATGTACATACTTTAGACCCTATATAGCTGGAGTATCAGGCATGAAGCAATAAGCCATTCATTCACTATACATGTATGTGGTCAGTGTGGCTCATTAGTATTCATGGTATATGCCTGTGTTGGCTATTGACTGTACAGCTTATACTGGGAACATATGTGGTACCCCATGCTGAGTCAAGAGCCTTGATTCTGATAGCCTAGTATGTTTATGGTCCAGTAGTTATGCACTAAAGTACATTGAGTGATACAGTTATGAGTTTGCATTATTTTATATAATAAGAACAAGAACTTCAATGACAAAAGTACGTTAATCATGCATCTGTGATTGAAAGGAATGAAATGTAGTAGAGTTAGCATTTACCTTTTAATGGTTTTTAATTTACAGTTTAGGTTTCCTAGAATGTCATTTCAATTGTTTTTGATCAAGATTTATTGTATATTCCATGTCACCATTAAGAATAAAGATCTGAGAAGTTATCTTATTCAACTCCTGACTGTTCATCTTTTATTCTTTCAGGGTCATCGGCTATTGAATCATTAATGTACCCCATGTAACTGCAGTTATTTGGCAGTCAGACTGAGTGTTCCTGTCCAACCAGATGACATACAATTACGCCCCTACAGTGATGAGTACCCTCAGCCCAGAGTACAATGGAAGTGGAACCATGCAGAGGATGAGCCAGTATTACCGACGTCAGCTGAGGGGATAAGAAGGCAGGACATGTAGCCAGAGGGTGAACCATCAGTGAGCACGCAGGATACAGGTTGAAGACATTAATAGTTCCATCCAGTTATATCTACCAGATGACATGAGAGACTTGAATACGGTCTTTCAGCACGACACAATGGTCTCACCACCACACAGCCTCTCCATGTATCTATCACATAGGAGTGAAGACAGGATAAGCAGCAGACAAAACAAATGGTCGCAACAAACTTGCAGAAGGTACTGAACCATGTGAACAGTGACGAGGTGTAGGACAATTGAAGAATATAGGGCTGGAGATGTAACAGACACATTGGACTTTGCTCGAAGGAATGTCCCGGAAGGTGGAACCAGCAGAAATGACAATGATCAACCCCCGCCCCCCGAGTCTCTGTCACATTATTTCTGTGCAGTAAAGGGCAGTTTGCTTACTTACCTTCATCATAAAAACTTTCCCAGAAATTAACATTATTGATCAGCAGATCGAAAACAATTAAAGATAAAAATGGAGTCATTGTGCTTTTCAATGTAATACAAAATAATTGACGAAAAGTGGAACTGCACGGTTAGAACAAACTGTTCATATGACATGATTGACTGAATTATCAGTGAAAAGGGTGTATTCTCTGTACCAAAATTTAATTGGATTTGTACATTTACATGTATCATGTGTACTTTAATTTTACTAACCAAAACATATCCATGCATGATACTACATTATGATGCTGTCATTGTTTTCAGGGTATGAGTAAAATTAAAATAAACATTTTCTCCCACTGAAAATTATATTTTGGAGACAAAAACTCCAAGTAGATTGTTTTTAACACCCAATCTATCAGTATTTTTCATTTTGAGTAAGTTTTTTATTTTTATTTTTATTTGTTGTTGTTCTAGCTTATTGTTCTACTGTAGCATATTATTTAAAGTTTAAAGTACACACGTATTATTATCTGTCTATATTATTCTACTTTTGCAGAAAACCAATAGATAACAATAAATAAATATATATCAGTCTAAAAAAATATTTTTTTCAGCCGTTTTTTTTTATTACAAAACTATTTGGAGACCACACATGTTTTCTAAAGAACAGTTTATTTGTAGTTGTTCTATAGAATTCTATAAATTGTTCTATAGAACTGTATAAATTGTTCTATAGAACTCTATAAACTATTCTATAGAACTGTATAAATTGTTCTATAGAACTGTATAAATTGTTCTATAGAACTGTATAAATTGTTCTATAGAACTCTATAAACTATTCTATAGAACTGTATAAATTGTTCTATAGAACACTATAAACTATTCTATAGAACTCTATAAACTATTCTATACAACTCTGTAAGCTATTGTATAAAATACTATACATTTTCTATAGAATTTATCAAGATTCTTTAGATTTCTATAGAAACGATTCATTTTTGTATAGAAATTTTTTAGAAAAGTGGCCCGTTTTTCTATAGAAATTCTATAACCTCTATAGAATTTGAATAGAAATTGTATAGAGAGATTCTATGGCACTCTCTATAGAAATCGGTATAGAAATTCTATAGAATTTTTTTTTTAGAATTCTATAGAACTTTTTTGTAAGGGATTGCTTACACCTACTGATGTGCCGCCGCACTGCAGCTGTCATCTTGGGCCAGAAAACTCGTCTTCTAAGAAGGGAACATGTCCTAGCCACCCCCTGGTGGCCCCACCCATCATGGCACCCCTCGATCACTTTAAGTTGCAAGCTTGAGGGCATCAGAATCTGGTCAAGCTCACCGAACAGAGGGTCGATTACATGCCTACATAAGACACCATCCTTCTCAATTATCCTTGGCCACAGCCACAACCATAGTTTTACTTCTGGTGGTTGATTGAGTTTTGTCTCAAAGGTTTCACCTGGACTCCAGTTCCTTTCCCAGCGCTCCCAAATACATTTCAATGCCGGGTCAGCCCTTTGCAGATATGAAAGCTGCTCCGAGGTCCATGATGGAAAAATACCCGGCGGACCGGCATCCTTTTGGAGTTTGCGAACGTTGCCCAATTCAGCTGACTGGCAAGCCACCATTCTTCTTAGTGGAACAACTGTTGAATGTGCCTTGCACTGAATTACCCCCTCAACCTCTTCTACCGAGGAGTGACCTGGATACCGACTGAGTGCATCAGCGCAGCGGTTACTTGCACCTGACCGGAATTTCACGTCAAAAGAGAAAGCTGCTAATTGTGCAACCCATCGCATTCCGCATGCGCCTAACTTTGCCGTCTGGAGATAGGACAGAGGATTATTGTCCGTTAGAACTGTAAATGGAACCCCAAGAAGATAGTCTCTAAATTTATCAACAACTGCCCATTTGAGGGCCAAAAGTTCCAATTTAAAAGAACTATAGTCAGGGTACCTTGCCTCCACTCCCCTCAGTCCACGACTGGCGTATGCAACCGGGTGCCGCCTTCCATTCTCGTCGTCCTGAACTAAACATGCTCCTAAACCCTGTAAGGAGGCATCTACCTCCAGAACGAATGGACGTGAAAAGTCAGGGTAAGCCAAAACTGGCGCCTGCGTCAATGCCTGCTTCAACGTGTCAAAAGCCATCTGTGCAATCGAATCCCAAACAAAAATGCTTGTCTTAGATTTTGCCTTGCCCTTAGCCTGTGAGGGCACCAGAGCATGCAACGGTGCTGCGATCTTCGCAAAACCATGCACAAACCGCCTGTAATACCCAGCCAGGCCAAGGAACGACCTTAGGTGGGCTGCTGTCTGGGGTACGGGCCAATCAATTATCTTCAGAATCTTATCTGCATCCACTGACACACCATCCGGACCAACTACATGCCCCAAGTAAGATACCTGGTTGCAAAACAAATGACACTTGCTGCCCTTAATCTTCAACCCAAATTCTGTCAATCTAGTGAAGACTCTGTCTAACCTATCAATGTGCTCCTGTGTATAGAAGCAGAAAACACCAATATATCATCCAGATATATTAACAACTCCGATAGGTTCATGTCTCCGAGGCACATCTCCATCACTCGTTGAAAGGTCCCAGGCGCATTTACCAACCCAAAAGGCATCCTTGTGTATTCGAATAAACCGAATGGAACTCGAAAAGCAGTTTTACTAATGGATTCTTGGTCCATAACAACCTGATGATATCCGTGTGCTAAATCTAAGGAAGAGAAGTACTTGGACCCTTGGAGGGACTCGAGAGCCTCTTCGATTCGAGGTAAGGGAAAAGAGTCACGCACGGTCTTGGCATTGAGCCTCCTATAGTCAACACATATTCTCAGTGAACCATCTTTCTTTTGGACAAGCACTATGGGACTGACATATGGGCTACTGCTCTTCTGAATAATTCCCTGCTCTAGAAAATTTTGAAGTAACTCCCTAACCTCTCCGAAATGGTGTGGGGGAATTCGCCGATATGGTTGGCTGATTGGATGATCATCGGAAGTTAGAATGTTGTGAGGGACTTTGTCACAGGATCCCAAATCCAGTGAATTCTGGGAGAAAACTGCATCATGCCTCTGAATCAGTCGCACAACTCGATCTTTTTCTTCCACATTCAATTCTGCACATCCATCAAAATTTAACCCACTGGGCAACTGGTACTCAGAACTGTCTGCAAACACATACAATTCCTGCATGTGTTTCTTTACCATTACCCAATTCACAGTAAGCATCGGGGGAAATCACTGGAATCTGTCTGTCCAACCTCTTGGCATTCCTTGGACTCTGCAAGAATATTATTCACCCAGACATGAATCCCATCTGTCCTTTCTTCCAGTTCAACACTGGACTTAGGAGAAATCTTGTTGACCATGGCCAGCCTTGTATGTGGAGATAACTCAAGAGCCTGTGTCCCCACGTTTGCGACCAACACATTCACGATTCTCCCATTGGTAACCTCACATGAACTGTAAACCTTACAGTTAGCACCTAAATTACCAGATTGGGCTAGTTCCCCTGGCAAACACCCTCCCATACAGCTCGACAGGCCTTCGACTAACACAGTACACCCCTTAAACATATCGGGTGGAGTCCTAATGTAACACGGTACACTACGTACTTCCCTTGGCAATAATGTTGTCTTGTTTCTACCCGTACGGACAGAAACATTCTGCTCGAGACATGTATTTTTAGTACTAGAATTGGGTTGTTGTTGGTTTGTTTCCCTAGTGTGTCTGTACCACTGTAATGATAATGACCATGCATTAGCATCCCTATGCCCTGGCTCTATCACCAGATCTCTCATTCAGTGTAACACATTACAACCAAGCAACACTGGGCAATGTCCTTGCTTCATTATTTTAGCCTTTGAAGAATCCTTCACCACCAGAAAATGAGCTACAACTTTACAGTTGTAAATACACAAAGGGACCTCGACATACCCCTCAATGGGCACTTCTAAACCGCCTGCACCAAATACACACAAGTATGTCCCTATTGGTTTGACCCTGCCCATTTTATCGGCTAAATTCTCCCTGTAAAATGAAGAACTTATAAGAGATGTTTCTGCCCCTGTATCAAGTACACACATAGTTTGAACCCCTGCCAAAACTACACTAGCCTTAGGGCTATTTTGTACCAATTTAGACAGAACTTCATCAATAGACAACTCTGATGTCATCTCTTCACGGGGGGATTTACTTATAGGTGAGGCCTTTTTGACTTTGCCCTCCACCACTTGGCCTACAGTCGTGGAGCGTGTCCATTTAATCCCTCCTTTTGGGATGACTCAACTGGGCCCTGCTTATTTCCCTCCTTTTGATCAAGTTGGCTTCATGGCTAATCCTTAGATAACAATTTGCTTTGATATGCCCCGTTTTCTTACAGTAATAGCAAACAACTTGTCTGCCCTGCCTGCCAAAATTACCAGAAGTGCCCGAATTGCTTGGGGATGACCCCTTTTGGCTAATGACATGTTGCACAAGAGTACTAATTTGCTCTTGTTGCTTCTGTAATGCTGCTTGCTGCGACTGCATGCATTGCAACAACTGTTGTTGCTGTTGCAACACCTGCTGCATTTGATTGTTCTCTTTATTAGCAGAAAGCCCATTGACACAAATTTCATGACTCCTCTCGACCTCTGGTACTAAATTTTCAGCTAGTACCTGGTGAACTTGTTGATTTCTTTTAGGCCGTATCGCCCCCTCAAGATCTCGAAAAAGCTGCCGCGCCGCATCCCGCATCTCGCTGAAGCTTTGACTAACATTCGCTAATTCAAGCCGTCGCAACTCAAGCCTGACTGTTTGGCTCCTTGCTCCCGCCACAAACTACCCGATAAGAACCTTATCACGCAGTCCCTTGAGGGCACTTCTCTCACTGTCGGACGCGACTTCAAGAATACGGTCATGCAGGCGCATAAGTGCTCGAGAAAAATCCATAAGGGATTCTTCCTCCCTCTGTGTCCTCTCATAGAGAGCTTTTTGAAGAGACTGCACCGTTTCATCTGCCCCAAACGCCTGCCTTAGCAATTTTTTCAACGCATTGATGTCATTTTTAACCTCGTCCCCTTGACACTTAATTTCTTCTCGAGCCACCCCGGATAAATGGTTAATAACTACCTTGGCTTGCTCGTCCTCTGGGATGGAACATCGCTCCATATAGTTATCAACCTCATCTAACCACTCACGTATGGTGGGCTCCCCACCTTACGGCTTTGCCAGAAAATTTTGCAACTTTCAAGGGCCTCTGAACAATAGCCTTTGGCCTATCTTGCTTTAGAGCAGTGGTCAAGCCCGCCACCAGGCAAGTCACCAGGTCAGCCTCCTCAGTGGTCATAACTGCCAATTATACTAGGCCTAAAACACAGTAAGTGTATACCAAAGTACTAATTTTGTTTCCGTGAATCCGTATCAACAGCCAAACTTAAAATTAACAGCCTCTAAATTACAATTCTCTACCTGACTTTGGTTGGTTTTGTTTTTTTGTTTTTTTATTTATTTGCAATAAATTCCTATCAAATATTCACATCAATCTACCTAAAACTAATTAATGTGGATATAGTACGGACACAACTACAATACAATCTATTTGGATAATTAATACTACATATACAGCCTACCCCCTCTCAAAGACTCCGTGCTTCAACACTGTCTGCAAGCAATCTTGAAGACTTGAGTACTCCAACTGGTTTCTCCACTTCTCCACAACGACAGTTACATGTACATGTCACCAGTTCAGCATCTTATCAACAAGGACGTACTCTCTCTCTCTCAATCCAGCTGCCCTCCCCAGAGCGCTCCGTCAGCCTGCAACAATCCCCGGTAGCCTGGTGTAGTATGATCGGACAACGGTAACAGCTCAGCACCCCATCCGTGTTACCAAATTTGTAGTGATATTGTAGTCTTTCGACTATTGACTTGACGCCAAATTAGGGAAGCTTGAGCCAGTCTTGTAGAATTTGTAGTGTAGCTTTATTTATTCGTTGATTACTCACAATCACAAAAAACCTAGTACAAATAAAATATACATACAAATAACATTCCATATTTGGTTCATGTGTATTTACTGATCATCATCTTCAAAAGATATACTGAAATTTAATTTAATAAATCATAATCATAAAAATACATGAGTACCCCGTGTGTGCATACTCCCACTAACAGCAGTCTATATGTGTGTGCATATCCTTGTCAGTCAGACACATGTACATTGTACATCTACATAATGCCTATGTTATGTATACATACATACATACATGAAAACCATGCTTTTCCAACATCAATAGTTTAGAAACATTAAATACCAAAATATGACCCAACTTTTAAGTAACTCACCAACCAAGCCGATCCTCAACTTTCTCTACATAAGTGTGATGACCGTAGCAATGTCCCGACCCTGCTCACCCATATAAAAGGTGAAAATCTACTCCATCTAATAACAGCAGTTCGGCAAAATCAGTGTAGCTTCTCAAAAAGGTCGAGAAAGTTCGAGAGACTTTTAACCAAGTATATTATTAGTACGCACCAGAGTTGTAAACATGTTTTTATAACCTACATATAAATGGCTCACAAAGTATCACTAATAAACTAAAACATATTGACAATGAATACTAATTGGATGCAATAAGTAGTTTCATTTTACGGAAAAGATTACACAATTAAATAAATGTTGTCAACAGAACTATTTTGCGCTCCTGGCACAACCCAAAAAGAGTATACGTGCGCGACCATTAAAAGTGAAGTGCGCCCTCTGTTGATCACACTCAATTTATACTATTTAAGAAAAAGAGCTACATGTACGGTACATGTATGGTCTAAAAAAACTTTTCACCACAGCAGTATCATAATTAAAAATACCCGACACAAAAAGCACCAAAGTGGTCGAGACCCTGCTTTACGCTTCCACGCAAAAAGTGTTCATATATTTATGGCCTAACCAGCAGGCTCACACCTCGGGCGCTTTGCCGCGCTGGCGCCCATGGCTGTACTGGTACAGTCTTGGTTCGGTTCCCGGTGTCTCGGGAAAGTGCCAAGACTTTCGTCTTTTTGTCGATTTTGACAATTTTCACCCATTGTTTCAAAACCATTTCACTTTTGTCATGTATCCATGAACTATAAAAAATAATTATTCTTGAATTTGGTTCAGTAATAAACTTTTTAAACGTCTGAAAGTGCGACTATAACTTTTGTCCTCGTGAGTTTTGGTTCACGAAAGTCACATGACATTGGTGTTTGTACAATAACAGAAAAACGACGCATTTTTCAGGGGTACTTGTGTGGACAATTATATTCTACTTTCTACAATTATATTCCACGAGCATAAAACATGAAATAGATTGGTTTTTAAACAAATTAAAAATTGGGGAAAGTGTTTTATATTATTTAAAATCATCTTTGAATATTTTGCCATTATCGGCGACCAGGCCCCTCACCGGTTATAAACTACAAATTTATACACGCTCCATCACACTTGTATTCCCTTATTAACATTAGGGCTATATTGTCTGTGACTCTGTACTAAGTTAATCTGCTTTAACAATCATAATTTGTAATGAATTCCATTTCTGATTATTTTGTTTACAGAGGTAAACCTACTATTATAGGATGAAGGCGAAACTGAGGAAAAGGCTGAAGCGCAAAATATGGTAATGTTTTTCGTGTAAAATAAACGTCTTAATACATTTAAGTTACCTTATTTATTGGCTTAATTTGTTAAAAGTAACATAATTGCAAAATACACTTAAAAGACCAAGGAAACAAAATGTCAGGCATATGAAAAACAAAGTAAACAATCACAATAGGACCATGTATTTTCCACTATACCACTTGCACTCGAATTTGCCCCACATATGGCTTCTTTTGCTTCAATACTTCATCTAATGACGGCATTTTCTCTTCGTAAGATTTTCAGTTGAACTAAACAATCTGGTCCTTGCTCTGTCTTTTGAAAGTAACATGTTTCTTGGATGAGCGGCAACCAGAATTTGTATGTTAATATTCATTAGCATCTCTCTCTTCTACAACGTCACAACTACGCTCATAAGACTCTGGGCCAGCCGGTATCGTTCATTGATTTACTCGTGTTGATGACAGTAATGTTGCTGATGACGGTGACAAAGGCATGTGTTTCGCTTTTATTTCAATAAATTAATGTTTAATGTTAAGCTGTAGGTCTTTGTTCTGACTACAATTTAAATTTCACGTCGCATTGCTCACATAAATTCTTACTTCATACCCTTTTCAAATACAACATTGATGACGTCATCAAAATTGACAGTACCCTACGGCGACAAGTTTAAAATTGTATTAATTTTCAAATTCAAAATTTCTTAAACAAAAATGTACAATCATTATTTTCCTATTAAATAATATCAATAACAAGAGAGCTATATTTTGTAAATAATTACAGATGGCTTGTGGGCCAGTGGTTTGTGAAGACGACAGCCTAACTAGAGTTAAGGATTGTCGTAGTTTTACAGACCAGCTGTAGCTACACATCTGTGGCCTGGATTCTACGGAGGAGCCACAGAATGTGTCAGAGGGGACCTGTGAGCCTGTAGGACCCCAAGTGCCGGAGAACGCCGATCACAGACGGCAGGACTCAACTCCGCACTGGATGGAGTGACTAAGATCCCAACATCTGGACTTTAAAACTCAAACCGGTATCGCAATGCGTTAACCTCAGTGGGCCCATTTAAACTTAGTTATCTGAGAATTGTTTCAGTTATCTGAGAATCTGTGGCGTGTCGTGGCCGAGCGGTCTAGCCTTACTGGACTCAAGTTCTGGTGTTAGCAGCAGAATGTGGGTTAGAATCCCGGCTGTGACACTTGTGTCCTTGAGCAAGACACTTAACTATAATTCAGGCATGAGAATCTTTAGGATTGTTCACCTCAAAATATGTGGTCTCCGAATTCAGTGTGAATTTGATATAAAATTGGGGGGGGGGGGGGGGGGGGTTGGTTGTATAGGAGTAAGCTCAGAAAACAACATGTGAAAAAAGTAAGTGAAAATTTTACTTTGTCACTCGATAAACTGTTTACAGCAGAAAATTGTATCCAGGAAAAGTGTTGTCCCTGCGTCGTGCCATGGCGCTAATTTTGTTATTAGGTTTGTAAACAAAACCTAATTACTCCGTTGATTTTTACCCGAAATTTCTCAAATTCCGTAAGTTCACTGTTGAAGTATACCCAAATAGCATGGTTAATTCCCATTAGCCTGCTTTGAACCCTTGAACCAAAAAATCCTACTGCAAAAAGCATGGTCCCATAGGACCGTGTACAAATACTGCATGGTCCCATAGGACCGTGTACAAATCCTGCATGGTCCCATAGGACCGTGTACAAATCCTAATCCCATCTGTCAACACAAGGCCATTGACTTCAGCTCCTAAGCGGCTTATCAAAGGCTATCAGTTACCCACTATGGTGTGGCAGAACATTATTACAGACAAGTAGGAGCCATCAGCCAAAGGATGAGAGATGTTTATTCCTATAACTGCTATGGGTACACATAATAGGGTATATTTTATGTCGATTTGGGTAGGGGAAAAGCGTTATCAGAACTAAAATAAACATCAACCTAAAGGGCCCTTACATTTTTTTTTGCTTCAAATTGTTGTCTAGTGTCTAGAGGACCTATAGGCATCTGTTAAAACAATTGGGAGTTGGTAGTGTTCAACACAACAGAAGTTATAGATCCCCTTCACACCTACTAAAAAAAATAGCGCGATGCAACCAGCGACCTACTTGATTGATGCCGCAGCCGGATAAAAAAGGAAGAGTGTCTGACTACTCACGGTATTATGTGTACGTATCGCGGGCGAGAGCAGCAACTTTCTATGCGATCGAGTTTGCAGACGATAGAAATGGCGCTCAAACTTACTTACGTCCAGCGTGGTTACGCCGTGGATGTTAATGAAATCGACAAAACTATCAAAAATAAATGGAAATGGAATTGGTGTGATGTTAATGAAGTTAATATCCAAAATAGCTATCCTTTAAGGATTTCATTTACCAAAATCCAAAAATTTCCCGTGATTATTTTTATTATTTTTTTAAAATCCAAATTACAAGAGATTTCAATGATAAAAATATCCAAAATAGCCATCCTATAAGGTTTTCATATACCAAAATCTAATATAAGCCTGGATTATTTTTCCCTTCTTTTTTGCAAAACTCCATTCTCATGCCTGATAATTGCTTATAGGGGCAGAGGCAGTTTAACAACTGCCTTGTTCTGGACTAGTTACCCTTCCCAGTCCTATTCGCACCGTGAAGAGGTTGGTTATTAACTTGTCTTGTTTCGGTGCGAGGAGCTGGTTTCTTCAGTGTGGAGTCGTTGTAACAACTTAATGACTTAGTAGCCCCCACCTTGGAGTGGCCATTGGCCTTGTGTGGGGCGATTTGCATTTTAAAAAAAATTAAAAAAAATTGTAATCAATGATCGGTATTTATATTGTGTGATTCACTGAAGAAAGATGTGAATTTATACGGTTTGATCCAGTTCGACAGGGATTTGAATTATTATTATTTTTTTAATCAACGTTACTGGTATAATCTTTGTGGCTTCATTTAAGAGGTGAAGTTATGATTGAGAAGTTTTGTGAAGGTTTAATACTCAAGTTAGAAGTTGAAGTGTGGTTTTGAAAAACCAAATTTTGTAAAAGAGTTAAAATACGGTAACTCATTAGATTTGGCTTGGTCTGACGAGACCTTGATATTTAAAGTTGAATTTTGTATATATATGTAAATATTTTTAGTTGTTTTTGTTTATTATTTTCAATTAAATTTCTAAATTTAATTTAAAGTGTCATTTAAGTTTAAAAACAATGTTAAACATTTGCAGAATTTTTACCTAAAAATATTTTCTTCCATCTTCTTCCAGATCCAATAAAGCGTGTGTCCCCAATCCTCGGATAAGCAGCGGGGTTGCCTCCTCCACAGCCATCCGACGACGCTCAGAGATTTTCGATGAGACCCGTGAGCTTCTAAACAGCTAAACAGCAGCACCAGCAAGACGAACTAAAGCTCTCCAACCAGCAAGAAGATCTGCAGGGCATGCTGCGGGACATGAACATCGACATCATCCGGATCCCCAACATGCAGCTCCTTGCAACAATGTCTCACCTGGGAATCTCTTGGAAGCGCATCAGGGAAATGAAACGATGGTTGAAGAGTTACAACATCATGACTGATAGCGAAAATGCCATGCATCACCAACAACAAGGCGTCGTGGCAGACAACATCATCGCCGAGAACCTTCCCTTCTCTTTCCCTGATTAAGTCAACGGAGGAGTTACCATCAAGCCGGCCCCCTGCATAGGTGTGAAGTCCCTTGTAGCTAAAGTTAGACAGCAGCTAGATGAATACGAGAAGTAAGAAAAATTTCAGAAATGTGAGCAAAAATATACATATTGTTCAAAGTGTTATCAATTCTAATGTATGCCTAATTTATATCAACAGGACCCAAGAACTAGTTTGGCACCAGGGCAACATCCCACACAACGAGGTTTGGGTTAAGATTGGAGGCGATAAGGGAGGCGGGACGTTCAAACAGATGTTCCAAATTGCTAATGTTGGACGTGCCAATGCCCTTCGGAACACCGTCGTTGCTTGTGCTTTCGCAGCAGGGGATACCAGCAACAATATCAAAACTGGACTCCTGCGCTTCCGTCAACAGGGAGCTGACCTACAGTCGTGCACTTGGAAGAGTCATAACATCAGGCACTTCATGTTCGGGGTATCTTTGCCGAGTGTATGTATGAACTTACCGGGGCATCAGGTAGTTATTATTTATGTCTACTAAAACTGACAACCTTTTCAAAAATTATAAACGATAATAAAATAATGGACAAATGTTTTATTTGTAAATACATAGGAAGACACTGCTACATCTACTGTGACACCTCCAAAGATAGCATGCAGATGACCTGGGATGAACGACCGCCATCCAGGCAGAGATCTCTACAGACCCTGGACGAGGGCCTCCACAGATTCAATGCTGATGGCAATAAACTCTTCGAGGCCAAACTCTTGAACAACGTGATTAATTTGCAATTAACAATCTTATTATTTTTTATTCGAACAAAGATTGAACATACCAATTATTAAATAATGTTGTTATTAACATTAATATTGTTTACCTTAATCAGTCTCGGGTTATACCTCAAGCACTTCAATAGCTTTGAAGGTGCATGTAACGACCTAGACATGCAAGTGGCAGCTGTGCTCGCCCAAAAAGAACACCATGCAGAGGAAGAAACTCCAGCGACTGGATCCTGCTTCAAGAACCTCATCTCCGTGATGAAAAGAGCCAGGCAGTTAGATCAGCAGGTAGAGAGAGGCCTTGGATGAGGAATTCCGTTTGAAAGAAGAACTCACTCACATCATGAACGATGTGGAGGAAAGTGTAGACATCCAACATCACATCGATGCAACGACTGGAGTGCGTAAGCAACAAGAACATCTGGTAAATATATTTTGATATTTTAAAAGTAAAACATTTTTTCTTTTTCTGTGATTGAAAGTAAACTTTCCTTATTTTTATTTTATTTTTTACTTTACTTATCACATCTATTTTCAGTTGGCGAAAGCAAAGTCCCTTCGCGAAAAGGCAGCACTGAAACCAGGTCAAGGTCCCGTTAGCTGGGCAACTCGACATCACACTCCAGGAATTCCGGGTGCAGCGCCACTCCCAGGCATACCATGGGAAGAGTTTTGTCGGAAACCATGTACACAAAATAATGTTGCAAGGTATGAGTACATGCATTTGAATTTCTTTCGGTATGGTTACATGTATGTGGTAATTTCTTAGCATACCAATACAATGATAAAAAGCCTTTCTTTTAAAAATTTTGTATCGTACAAAAATATTAAACTCGCCTTAATATTGCAGGAAGAAAACATCAAGCTCCTGATAGAAGTCGTGGTCGACAAAACACAAGATCTCTGTTCTTCCCTACACAATTTGTAGACATTTGAAACAGCAATTTGGTTGGCATTTTTCCTTTCTTTTATTTCCTACACTTTGTGAATACTTTAAATGAATTTATGAAATGCGCAGGTGATCTGGGGAGTGTAGGTTAAGGTTTCTTTATTTTTTTAGTTATTAATTATGAATTATCATTTTTACGGGGGCGGGGGGGGGGGGGTTGCTGTAGCTATCCTATTTTTATTTTTCAGGAGAGTTATGCTAATGGGTCATACTGCATGGATTGGGAAGAAAATATTAAGTCTTTTTTGCGGCGTAATTTAATTTAATTCTCAAATGTATAATCTGCACTACTTCCAAATATTTTACACATTGCAAATTGGGCAGCGTTTTTGTTTTGCGGCATTTTATAACCCTCTCTATATTAATTTCATCACCAAAATTTTCAAAAATTTCATGTATACTGCATGTATACTGCAAGTACAGATTGTCACTTTGTGTAATTATAAATGTTTACTTCTACGTAAATTGTAAATTATTTAATTGTAGGGTTTTCCAGGTCTTTCTCTCGAGAGGTTTTACCTGTTTTTTTATCCTGCAGAATATGGCGCATGTATTGTTAAAGATGGGTTTTTTCTTTCTTTCATTCAGCTATAAACTAAATTAAAAATCTAATTAAATCGGGTAAAATACATGTTTTCTTCCTCCATGGTAATATGCCTGATTATAACCGATTATAACCGATTATAACCGATTGTAACCGATTATAACCGATTATAACCTGATTATAACCGATTTATTAGTATGGCTCATTTGATCTCCAAGCTTCATCTACGTCAACGACTTTTGGATAGCTTGCATGATTCTTCAAGTTCTGTTATCCAGACGTCACTTGAGCTTGCCACTGCCATCTACACAAAAACGAGATCTCAGCAGCCACAGGAAATTCATCAGTACCCGTCTGCATCGTAAGCTGATCCCAGGTGGGTTTGAGTTAAACTTTCATCCATCCGACCTCACCCCTGGTGATAATTCTTATCGCGAATATGCATCGCATCTTGACCTCGTCTTCCCGTAAATTAATGAGGTGTACATTAGACGGTATGCATGCTAGAATTCGCACTCTTAATGACAAGATTGGTAGTGCTCGTCGCCAACTGTATTCCGTTACATCGGGCCAACATGCCTATTTGATTCGTGGAATTATTCATGACCTCAACTCTGAGCTGCACAAAGAGTTAATTGCTGTCAAGAACCATAAACTGCAGTCCATGAGCCCAGATTCCACCCAACCCACCCATGATCATCCGCATCCAGACTCTAACAAGGAACATTTGGTTGTTACCATCCCCCCGGATCTACCCTTAACCGACGCCCAACTATCTGTCCTTCAGCGGGGTTTGAATTTTGTCCCTCTCAACGCGTTCAATGATGAGTTTTCTACTCGCCGAGATATTGAAATGTTCTATAGACGTTTGCGCCTTAAAGCCTACTTCTACGACAAAGAGGTTGGTTCTTCCGCTTTTACTCTTCATGATGATACCCCTACTGCAAAGACTATTGATAGACTAGTCCCCAAATCATCTAACTGGTGTCCACCTACCGGCCTCAACAAGTCACTCGACCGAGTCATTGACAATTGCCGCTCTGACGTTTGTCGCCTCAATTTTGGCACCCGTTGCACTAGGTCCAATATCTCTTCTGCAGAACGGCAAGCCCTGCGATCGCTCAAGGAAGAAGAGAACTATGTTATCAAAAGAGCAGATAAAGGCGGTGCCACTGTTGTTTGGCGTAAGGATCTTTATCTTCCGAAGCTGAGCGCCAACTTTCAGATACCTCATCCTACCAAGTCATCGACAACGACCTTACACCTACGCACCAGGGCGCGTATTTTTTTTTTACACCGCAGCGACGGGTTTTGTGCAGTAAAAGTGCCAATTCCGGTCTTGAGAGAGACTACGAAACCCTAGGCGCGCGACGATAGAAAACTCCAAGCTGCAGTCGACCATGGCGCTCTGCGGTGGAACTCATGGAGCCATTCCCTCCGTTGATGGTAGGTTTTTGCGTGTCGAAATTCCCTTCGCGCGCATGCGTGCTGAATGGGTTCATAGTCTTGACACAAGGGCGAAATGCGTAAAACCCGTCGCTGCGGTGTAAAAAAAAATACGCCACCAGGGCATCGTGTCCGGACACCATCAAGGCCTTTATTGACGCAGGTGAGCTACCCAGTAATGCGACTAAACTCATCACCCTTTTCCAAGAACCTCCGCTTATATGCTTCCCAAAATTCACAAGAAGGATAATCCCGGCCGGCCCATTGTTTCAGCTTGCAATTGCCCCTCTGAGTTGATTTCCAAGTACTTAGACTCTGTGCTGTCGCCTATTGTCAGCCAACTGCCCTCCTATGTTAAGGACACTAATGATGCTCTCCTTACTTTTGCTAACTTTGAATTCACGGGCTCATCTAACTACCTGTTCAGTATGGACGTCAAATCTCTTTACACTTGCATCCCCCACGCTGATGGCCTACTAGCGCTACGTCATTTTCTTGACCGCCGTCCTGACTGTGACCCCCCCACTAGTACCCTCCTCAGGCTTGCTGAACTTGTCCTCACCCTTAACAATTTTACATTTAATGGTAAGCACTACCTACAGACCACTGGCGTTGCTATGGGCACACGTATGGGTCCCAGTTATGCATGTTTATTTGTTGGCTTTCTCGAGGAGAAGTTGTATGATTTTATTAATTGTCATCAAGCAATAACAAAGTGGTAATTATTACTATACCTGATTTCACCATGTCTCCACATGTTTATCCTGGCCCATGCAGTACACGCAGCTGAGGCTAATCCTCAACACTGGCCATGCATGGTGGCTAGTTGGCTTCAATAAACAATCGGATCAAATTACAGTAGGGCCCCCACGAAGCTTTTGTCCACGCACCATGGTTAAATCACGGTGGTTTAACCGACTATTTTGAGAATTATACCCATGTAAATAACCAATTTTATTAATAACGCTGAAATTATGAAGTATGTGTTATGCAGAGATGCCACTTTTCCGGTTTAAACCGGAATTCCGGTTTTTTAAAAAATCTCCCCAAAATCGGTTTTTTTCCGGCCGTCCATTCATAAAAAGACCGGAGGAAAAAAAAAGGAAACGGATTTTTTTTCTTTTTTTTCGCGTCTCGAGAGCTCGACGTACGACAGCAGCGCAGCAGTAATTTCAGTACCCTTGATTTCGAGGCTTATCCCGCGAACGCCTGCCGACTACCTTACGTGTATGTATGTAACGAGCGCACGATGAACCTGGTTCGTCTTCGTATGTATGCTGTAGTGGTAAGCGAAGTTATCACACACAGCCTTGAAATCAAGTCTATGATTTCATGCGTCGGTGGTTTTCGATCGCAGTCTTCATATCAAATACTCCTACATTACTCGCCGGGTACCAACCAAGTCCTTGTCACATGGCCATCTGAGACTAGGCAGGACGAGTTGTCTAACACATGTACATGTACATGTATGCTGAAGCGATACGCATTGAAACTTGGTTTTCGTAAATTCTGTCAAAGCATGGAGGAAGAGTGAGGCCATTCTCTTCGGGACAATTCAAAGATGGAAAATTCAAGGTTCTGCAAAGAACGGACAGTTTGAAGACAATTGAGGCGAAGGTTAAAAATAAATGGAACTGGTCGTGGGTGGAGGAGCGTGACGACAACGGCGATTTTCTCTCAGCCTACCTTAGGAAAATTGACCAACCTGGACTCGCGAGATGTATGGTGTACAAAACACATCAACTACGGCAGCAGCAGCTTTTTCCAGAGTCCGGCATTCTCCCGAGGACGATCAGAGCATACTGATCGAAACGTCGAGTTGTACCCAGTTCTTTTCAGAACTAATTACTACTCAATTGAGATTCCACATGGTGTCACCGCAATTAGTCTTACTTTATCATCCTCACCATGCAAAGCTACAAGTTTTACCTATCTACGCTCACGCGGAGCATACCACTACAAAGGTTCGGTCGTTTGAACGAGCGTCGATCAGACGTTCTAAACTTATGAACAACCTCGCCTTCCTGAAACGATGCCGAGACTCCAACCTTATCCCGCCAGGCCTACAGCTCCATGACCCAGTTCGCAGCCTGTTCCCGCGGCATCCTACGTTCAGCCAGCGCCTCCTTGCTTCGTGAGAGGATCGCCTCCACGTTCCTCCTCGCCGACACCGACCGCAGTCTATCCCACCTAGAAGAAGGATTTCGCGACACGTTCCTCCCCGAGGACTTTCGAGAAAGTCACCACCCGCACTTCGTCTTCGAGCAGACACGTGTTCACCACCACCGCCGGAAGCAGATCAGCAAGTTTTCGCGACTTTAACGATTGGATACGGGATCGTCTATATCCCTATTCCCCGCGCGTTCACCCAGTCCAAGGATCCTCTATATCCCGACCATCCGACTCGAGTCCTGGAGATCCCCTATCTCACCCAACCGCGCTTAGTAGACTGGATACGATCTTCTACATCCCTATTCCCCGCGCGTTCACAATGTCTAAGGGATCCCGTGTATCCCCACGACCTTCCGACTCGAGTCTTGGAATCTCCACATCTCGCCCAACCGCGCTTCATAAACCTACGGGATCTGCTATATCCCTAAGACAACCTCACACCTCCGCTCACAGGACGCGTTCCAGAAACACACCGTCGTCAACCTCGGCCAACGCACTCCTCACTCCTATCGAAACATCAGTATTGTCACTGGGAATGAATTTCCTCACACCCAAATCCATTCCAACGGAAGAAATCATCCAGTCAGTTGAGCCAGCCCTGCGACGACTCAACAAACAGCAGCTGATGACGTCAGACTACAGATGAGCGATGTTCATGCGTAAAGCCATGCCAGCCAAGCTCAACTCCTCTCAAGGGAGAGAACTTTCTGCTTTACAGGACATCCGACGAGACAGCTCCATCCACATCCTCACACCACCGCAGGACAAAGGCAACGCTACAGTCATCATGGACCGAGCACAATACACCGACAAGGTAAGTCATATTTTATGTATCCGATTCATACCACCCTCAAGAAGAAATTCCCATCCCATCCATAGAGAAAAAGAGTCGCTAAAACTCTTGTCTCCCTCCCCACCGCCGGTGGCCTCTCCCATCCAACTCTACCGACATCTCAGACCATCCAGCTCATCCTGCCCTTAGGTTCCTTTGGCCGACCAGATTCACAAACCTGATGTTCCTCTCCGCCCTATTGTCGCCTCCAGAGGGGTTCACTCTACGTACAAACACAGCCTCGTCATTTAGGCCTTAAGATCCTCCCGACCTCTTGGTCGGGTCTCACTCAACACCATGTGTCCAACTCCAGTCAGTTCGTTGGAGATCACCGGGGGCCTCAAGCACTTCAAACTCCAGCGACATCTTGGTTTAGATTTTGATGTTGTCTCCCTATTCACCAATGTCCCAACTACAGAGACATGCCTCCTGGTGAAGCGACAGACCTGTACAAGATCTTTCTCTTGATGATCGCACATCACTCACCCCGGACCAAATCTACATTTTGATTTGCTACCTAACATGTGTCTCTTCAAGTTGTTTTTTCAGTTTCAGACGGCAGTCTACGAGCAGACAGCTGGGACCTCAATGGGATCTCTCTTTATCCCCGGTCCTTGTTGATATTTTCATGGAAGAGTTTGAAAACTCTTCCCTCAACTTTCCGCCGACCCTCCAACCCAAGCTGTGGCTCCGATACGTGGATGACACCTTTGTGGTTTGGCCACGGCGAAGAGACACACTCAGGATTTTCTACAACATCTAAACCAGCATACACCCCGAGAGCATCAAGTTCACCATGGAAACGTGAAGAAGATGACAAGATCGCGTTCGCTTGATGTTGCGCATTTCCAGAAACCCAGACGGCTCCCCTTACACCACAACGTCTACAGAAAGCCCACGCACAGATCGGTACCTGAACCAGCGCTCCATCATCCAAAGCATCAAGTCATCGGTCAACCGTACGCTCGTACAACGCGCCTATACAACATTTGTGACAAGGACAGCCTTCCCAAGGAACTACAGCACATCCCTGAACTACCCTCAAACGCAACGGTTACAATCCCAACAAGATCAAAGCAAGCGGCGCCGGTTCCAAAACTCCAAAAAGCAAGGTAAGTGATCTAACCCTCTCTGCTTGTCTCTCCCCTATCTGGGTTCGACGTCCCAACAAACTACAACGCATCCTCCGGACAAGCAGGCATCGCATCGTGTTCCCCACTCAGCCCCCAGCAAAACTCCAAGGACTTCACATACCACAAGGACAAACCGGACCCAAAACAACAGAGCGGGAGTTCACCGGATCTCGCCTGTGAGTGGTGGTGTACATCGGCGAAACAAAACGCAACCTCCCCATCAGATTGAAGGAACACCGAGCACACGGCCGCAGAGGGAGATTTCTGAGAAGTCCGCCATCGTCAAGCACTCGCATATCAAGGACCACCCAATCGACTGGCAGGCAGCCCAACTCATCACACACCATCGACGCCATGGCACCCCAGACGCAATTCAGAGAGCCTAATCGAGATCGTCCCAAGCCACGACACTATGCTACAGGACATCTGTTTCTTCATCAGCGACATTTGGCGACACTCAGTACTACAGAACTGAAGTTGATGCTTCTATATCCCAAGAGTCCTGTAACTCCACCCCAGACTGAGAGGGATCCCCTACACTGCTCTAAGTCAACCACCCTCCTTCCCCTGTGCTTGTTAACAACTGATTCAGTTCAGTGAGTACACACACACTCCTCCCCAACCCAACCCTCTAGGATCCTAGTCTCATAGTCTCACAGTTTCCCGCCCAGTGCCGCCTCTCAACGAACTAATCCTCCAGCATCCTGATCATGCTTTCCTGGGGTCGATCCTCCAGCAGTCTACTTAAGCAGCAGCTTTTTCAGAGTCCGGCATTCTTCCCGGAGGACGATCAGGAGCATACTGTTGATCGAAACGTCGAAGTTGAAATACCCCCAGTTCTTTCAGAACTAATTACTACTCAATTGAGATTCCACATGGTCTGTCACCGCAATTAGTCTTACTTCTCATACATGTTCATATAGGCCCTCTGAATCAATAGACTCTATGCCATGAACACATATTCACATTCGCGCATGCGCTCAAACACTACTGGTTGGCAAACTTGCAAAGCGGGGGTCGTCACGCAACGCCTAGCTTGCACACCTGGTCTATGCTCTTGAGGGGGCTGTTTTTGTTGAGTTTACTTTTGGACTTAATTTTCATTGGATGCAATGCCAGTAAGCTGCTGCGTACCCTGCTGTACAAACTCGTAACAATAAAGAAGACAAAAGG